>JBBDHG010000256.1:1695000-2229387 GCA_037951165.1 Lophius americanus | reverse complement strand
GATTGTTATCGTTCCATGATGAAACGGTACTTTTATAAGCATATTTGCCCTCAAGGATTACAATGCAAACACTGCCCCTTGTTTTGGGGCTGTAGGCCATGCTGCATTTTTATGCTTGACAATTTTTGGGCTCAGATCAGCTCGCATACGTAGAAATTTCTTCTAATTTCATGCACATTCATATAATTGTTCCTCACACTACAGGATATTACTATGCCTACACTGTTGTCCCCAACAGCAGGTATAGATCCCTTAAGTCGTGTCTGAAAACCTGTTTTTCTTTCACCAAAGGCTCCCCGTAGTGAGTATGAGTGAAAATGAACTATTAGAGTAAAATATGATAAACACAAGATTGATCTCTACATGTTGATTCATATGCACCAAATTTTGACTTAATCAGACCAATTTAGTCAAAATTTGGTGAACTAAACACAGTGTGCCCCCCTCAAAGTTTTAACAGTCCGTTTCAATATGTGCAAACAGGTGAATGCTGGTAAATGGACTCACTTTGAGATTTGATCCAAATGTAAAGTGCATTATAAATTAAATGTATTATTATTATTATTATTAAAATACTGACCAATTCTTGGGAGCAGGTCTTTGTAAGTGCACTCATGGAAATCGTTTAAGAGCTGGAGGTTTCAGACAGGATCTTCTCAGAAATAAGCTTGAGATTTTGCTTCCGAATGTCGTATGTTAAAAATTAGGGTTGAATCGGCCAAATATGTGTATAGCTCCGGCGGGGTATGATGGTTCTTAGCTAATTAGCTTAGCTTATGGCCTGTGTTCCTCCCTTTGAATGCCTCTTTTGGGCATAAAATGTTGGAACTGTGAACAATGTATTTGAGGCTGCAGTGAATAGCACATTTTACCTTTGTTCCATCTAAAATATACCATTATCTGCCGAAATCAGAAAATTGTATTACCAGACACACAACAGAAATATATTCCATTGTTTATGATTAAGTGTTATGTGTACATCTTGTTTCAAAGCACATTCAACCGGTCTGCAATGAGAGTCACTGGTATCCATACATTACATTATCATTTGAAATCACGTTGGCAGCGTGACATAAGCCATGACAAAGTAAAACTCCAATCTGTCATGGGAGTTATTTCCTCTGGAGTCGGTGTGGTTATTGATAATTATCTGTCTTTATGTAAGTGGAATTTATGTATGAGTCAACAATATTAAAAGCTATTTATACAAATACCGGCCTTGGTAGGCAATGGGAGAATAGAAAGCACCAGACATAAACTGTAAACCAGAATAAAACAAGAGCAGCAGTCTTCAAAGGTGAGAGACACAGACAGACCCTGGCCATGGCCCCTCGACGTTAATGAAGGAGTCTTTCCTGAATTTCTCTGTCTGCATCCACAACACCAAGGGAGTAACATCCAACAACCACGACTTCCTCTCCTCTCTTCCCCATTGCTCTGGAAACTCATCGTATCTGCAACTCATTTCTCACAACGCACACCCCAAACAATAACTGCCTCTGCTTTGGACGAAGGAATAAATCTGCCCTGTTTCCTGGTAATAAAGAACGATATAGCAAGAGAACAGCGGCGAGAAGAAGACAGCAGGAAAAAAGGGGGCTGTGGTGCGGCGTTAGATAAGAGGAGCAGTGGTGAAGAAGATTTATTCAGGGAGTGAAAAAACGTCCTGACTAATGAGGCAGATAAAAGATTTCTTGTGCTGATGTCACATGCTATAATAGTCATGATGAGTGGATTTGACAAAAGGCTTAAGTAATTGCAAAACAACAAGTCAAATTTGAAGTCAGACGAAATATATGTAGTGGCAGATATCTTGGACCCTGCAACAAACCTCTGATACCAAGGCAGGACATTTAAGCAAATAAAACCTAGAGAAATAAAAAAAAGACAATATTCATTTGTATTTCTAGGTTTATATGTGTATATGAACGTTGGTTTGTTGTACAAATGTAAATATACATGTGTGCGTGTATGAGAATGGGAGAAATGTGACATTTACCCAAATAAATCAAATCGGAAAATCGGAAATCTATCTCATTGAAATGTTATTTGTTAAGAGATCATTTCTTATATTGAGTGCAATTAGATATGTGACTAGAAATAAGACTTATTTGTAAAGATTTTGAGTTTATACATTGCAGTGGCACCTTTCAGCGGATGGAATATATCAGGCAGCTAGTGAACATTTGTCGTTAAAGTTTATGTGCTTGAATCAGGAAAAATGGGCCAACCTAAGGATCCGGCCAGACACTTTGACGAGAGCAAATTTTGTTGGTCGGATTAGCTCAGAGCTTCTTCAGAATTGTTGGTCTTGTTGGTTGATCCAAGGCTGCAGTGGAGAATACATAACAAAGTGGTCTAAAGACGGAGAACAGGTGAACCAGCAGCAGCATCATAGCTGCCAAAAGCCCACAAGGGTTGACACAAAGTTCATCACGCAGCTGTTTTGGGGTTACTGCCACAATATTTTAGGATGTGCTTTTTGGCCGATCAGTATTTATGCCAATTCTTATGCCAGTCGCCGAAAGTCAATAGATTTCTTATGGCAAAATTCAGAGGCTGATCACATTGTCAAAAGAATAAAAAAGCTAATACTTGTCTGGTTAACACGTCACACACACTCCCACGCAGCTTTTCCAGGTTTCAATCTTGCAGTTGTGTTTTTTTTAAATAGATTTTTAAACCATCCTCCTTTATGTTTCCTTGACGTTCAGTAAAACTCTTACAGGTGATTATTACCTAAGAACATGGGGCTGTGACAAGCTTGTGTCGGACCCTGATGGTAAATGAAGACGGGGTGGTTTG
Organism: Lophius americanus; assembly: GCA_037951165.1. Classification (NCBI taxonomy): domain Eukaryota; kingdom Metazoa; phylum Chordata; class Actinopteri; order Lophiiformes; family Lophiidae; genus Lophius; species Lophius americanus. The sequence goes on along the minus strand of JBBDHG010000256.1, from coordinate 2,226,582 downwards.
AAGGCTAACTCAAGCTAAACAGGCTAGAATCCCTGGCAATAAGAAAAATCTTGGTTAATGGCTCTCAACTCAATCTGTATGCTGTATATTTACATAAATGCAGAGTTTCTGGTGAGTTCTGTCATTGTCATCTGCTTGGCTTCTCTATGTTTTCTTCCACGTGTGTTGTCTGTTAGCAAGATTAGGGAAAAATTAAAAGATGGTGATTTAAAATAAAATAGAATGACATCACAATGTGTCATGGCGCTCTCTTGAAATTGTGTCCATTATTGAGGCCTTTGCTCCTTCGATGTTCCTCTGGGGGAGGCGCTGGTGGCTCAGTGGGCTGAACAGAGGCACAAGAGACGACAGGCTACAGAGTATTTGAGAAATACTGAGAGCTTGTTGTAGTTGTCGCTGGATATAGAGGCTGGTAATAACTCAGAAGAAGGAAGAAACAAAGTAGGGGTCAGAGCTCGGTTTTGACCCTTGGTATGGGTTTGTGCCCTCTGTGTGCTGAGTCTAGTTTATGTAGGTTTTGGGGCTAATAAAACCACATGTCCTTAGTTAAGCTATTTCCTTTTGGTCAGATGGTATACCTATTCGAGTCTGTGTCCCCCAGTTAGCGAAACAATCCACCAATCAGTGCACTGCAGAAAGATTAAGACTTGTTCTTCTATGCTACATCCATTAAAAACAGCGTCCAAAGAAGACCTACCCAACGGACTTAGACATGAATGAAGGCCTGCTATAAACCGGCTCACAAAATAATTCTCTACTGGTTGGTTAAGGTCTAAAAAGTAGCTTAGGACCCCCCACTAAGATCTGCTAATGAAACACAATAATAAGCTGAATGAACCAAGTGAAACAAAATTGTAAATCAGTATTTTTTTTTAATCAAGGCAATTAAGTGAAGGCTACAATTTTGTAATTGAATTTTTTAATTGGATATTGTAATTGAAGATTATTATATTCAAAATAATCTTTACCCTCTGATGTCCTCAAAGAAAAAAAATATGGAAAAATTCATTCAAATTCAATTCTTTTTTCTTAGTTAATATGTCAAATACTCCAACTTTATAATAAAATGACAAATTATATGTTCAGACATGCTTTTCAACGGTTAAAAAAAGACTTTCATGGAAAAGAAACTTTTAATAAGATTAACTCACCATTAATTCCTTCATTAAGAAGTGAATCTCTTAACCATTTTGGTAAAGCATATTTTCAAACTTTTTTGGTTGTATCAAAAAAGTCCTCACCTGCCACAAAATGGCAGAAGAATCCTTCTTATTGAATTGTACTTTACTAATAGCCATGGTTAATGCCTTATCCACTTTAGCCCCATTCTACTTGAGATTTCCTCAAGAGTAAGGGGACGAGGCTACGTCCTCGTCCCCTTACTCTTGAGCATATAAATGCTAAACATACATATACATATACACGCTACCACTGGGACATATTATAAACAGGCTCAGTCCCATTTTTTAAAATAAAAAACAAAGACTCAAAATGACCTAATCCAAACAGTTGAGCAGGACCTTAAAGGGTCAAACTTTTCACACTATCATTCCAATCTTTTACTATAAATGGTGGGTGGGTTTCTCTTTTCGCCATATTCAAAAGAAATGAAACAGTAATGTATTTAACTTCCATCCTGCTTTTTGTTTCTGTTGTCCAACCGCTGAATATACTTTGTTGATTTTTCTCAAGATTCATCTTTTGGTTGTGGTGACCTAAATCGCCATAAAGAAAAGATTAAATCCAACTTAATATTTAAGGTCAATTAAAGTGACTCGCCAGACATTTTGGAGACTCCCTGCAGTTTTTCAACAGCCCTTCAGATTAAGAGCATCGGAGACGAGTTCATGTTGCTTCACTAATGTTCCTCCAGTTTGAAGGCTGGGTTTCTGCAGTGCCTCACACATTTTTTCTGATAAGACCTCTGCTAATATCAATATTGTATAACTTGAATGGATGTCACGTCTCAGTTTTCTCTGTTTCATCAGCAAAATAGGATGAATTTGCATTTCCTGTGAAATGATCAGATATTTTCTCAGTCCTGAAAATATCTGATCTAGTTTGTAAAGTCTTTCACATCTATGCACCAGATCAAAAGGGTGACTTTGTTGTCTGTGATTTATGTCTACACAGACACAGTCATTTGGCCTGTTAGTGCAGGGCTTTTGTTAAAGGAGAGCTTTGATTTCCTCTCTGAACCTGTCTTTTCACATATTCACAATACGAGCTTGTTTCATACAAATCAACATCAAGGCAATCAGTCATGAAACTGCAGTCAATATTATGCAACCTGCAGGATCCTGCTGAACTACAGGAAAGTAACATAACATGAAAGCTAAAGGTTGAGTGTCTGTCTCTCTCTTCCTCCTGACGACATCTATGTCCAATTTCTAAAGATTTGCTAGATTCTCTATCAACAAAACGATCAACAAAATGAGCATAAGCGTTTTTTCCATTTGCATTAAGACTCAGGGGCTCTGATGGCTTTGTTAGGCGCATCTCTTTGATGCATTAGCCCGCAAAACGTTAACACTGTTATGGCAATAATAAGCTTCATTTCTATTCTACCCAAACAAAATCACACCCCATGCCCTGACACCTGTCTGTCATTTCACAAGAAGGTGTGGGCGCTCTCAATATTTAATGTGGCTAATGTCAGAGAGAGAGTCTAGAAAGAGAGAGAGAAATGGTGTGTATGTGTGTGCCTCCCTTCGGTAGTCATCAGAATGGAGACAAAGGAAAAAGGGAAATTGACAGTGATATTCTTGGACTGGATGTGAGGCGGTATGTATGAGAAGCTGGGGGGGGGGGGGGGGGGGGAATGTCACAGGCAATCTCTAATGAAGGGCCTTCCGGGAACTATAGTTAGATACATTATTTAAAGTCTTTCATTTAAAATGTCCAAAAACTCTGCTGCAATGATTTGCGCAGGGGCTGGGGAAAGGTCAGCTGTGTGTCGGGAGTGCTTCATTAACCTCCCACCACCTCACTACCTCAATTATTTCTGTCAAAGAGCACCCAGGGGGAGGGGACGAGAGATATGGAGAAAGTGTGGCTGCTGTGGTCGAACTGATACCACTTTGCTGCTGTGGCTGCCGCTGTGGATACGAGAGCTGAGGGGCTTCAACAACGCTCAGCTTATCTCAGAACCTAGTGGCGGTCAATTCCAGGTGGGATGTTTGGGTGGCTTCAGTGTTGTAAAACCCCTGCAGAGGTGCAGGGTAAAGGCTGCATGAACTAGTGTGTGTGTGTGTGCGTGTGTGTGGGTGGGAGAGGAAGCTGGCTTGCTCCCAGTTCTCAAGAGTCCTACATACTTTGATCTTGTAAAATGTTTTCCACAACCGTGGCGCTATCATAGCTGCAAGGAAGTCTGATTGCTCAGAAGTGTTTATGTGCACGCGCACACACACTCTCACACACACACACACACACACACACACACACACACACACACACACACACACACACACACACACACACACACACACACTCACTCACACACTCACACAAAGCTACTTTTTTTTAGTGATGCCTTTTACCAGGCACAGCAGTAGATTAAAACTTCCTCCACTTTTTTCACTTGCATCATTTCTCTCTTTTCTAAAGGTGACTTGTATGTTTTCCTGAGCTAAATGAAGAATAAAGGGTCAGGTTATGTTCTCAACTACTCAAAGATGCAGTGCAGGGTTGCTGAATGTAAGAGCAGTTCAGTATCCCGGGTTCGTATCTCACTCAGAAGTAGAGAAATAATTCTTCTCCCATATGTGTAAATATTATTGGTGTCATGTTGCAGGGGGAAAGGAATTCGACTGTGCCCTTACCCAAACTCCAACATCTCGGACCGCTAGGTATGGCAACACCTCTTGGACAAAAGACAACAGAAGTGAAGCAAAGGCAGCGAGCTCTGTCAGGCAGACAACTCAAGTTGCACACACACACACACACACACACAGACACACACACATGCACACAGAAAAAAACACGTACACACACACACACGACCTGCACCTTGTATAAGTAGTAATAACTTTCCATTTCTCCTTCTGCCGGTCGGGACAACTGCTATGTTGCCTGTGTTTTCAGCCCCGCCACCACCTCAGTATCCACCTGTTTGCTCATCACTCCCCAAAATCTCTATGTAAACATGTTTGGGGTTGATGAGGTAAGAGCCTGGATACCAAAGTCCAACTATGTTCAGCTGCAGTAATAAAACATTTCAGATCGTGACTTGCATACTGAGCTGCAGTAAAATCATTGCTTTTTAGAGTTCAGTCATGATTATGAGTACATTTGCTATTGATTATTTCAGTGGTTTCATGCCATGGCAATATTCTTTTAATATTTTTATGCTAATAGTGGCAGTTTGAATTTAATTGAACCAACTCAGATCAGCCAGCCAGTCAAATCAGGTAATGAAGGTGTAAAGATGTATTTTTGATTGTATTGTATTTTACCAAAATCAATAGAGCTCTTCCTCACACTAAGGTCTATGAAGGTAAAAATTTGCAAATGATCCGTGAGAGTTTTGAGTTATCGCATTAACAGGAAGGAATATATATTGAGGATATTATGGTAATCTGTTTTGGACTATTACCCTACTTTCTGTACTTACAGTCAACAGTAACTCTTGGCGAGACAAGAGTTCAGGTGCCAAACTGCTCCCTCGAATCAACTGTGTGGTCTTAAAACCAGGCTTTTAAAATATTTCACAACCGTATTTTTTGTAAGTCTCTTCGCTCTTATTAGGTTCAAGCAAGGCAGCAGAAGAGTAATTGTCAGGCCTGTATGCCTGATTCTGGGTCAGGGACCAGCTGTCGACCCTCCTACATATGTTATGGAGACATTAGAAGAGAGAATGAGTGACGCAGGAAGTTAAAAAAAAAGAAGTAGAAAGGAAAGAAATATAGTATTCTTAACAACCCCAACAAGTCTTTTGAATTTTACAAATGCCATGCATGCAGTATTTCTGCTCTTACATTCAGCAACCCTGCACTGCATCTTCAAGTAGTTGAAAACAGAACCTGACCCTCTGATGGGATACAGTATGATACATATTGATTGTATTATTTCTTAATCAGGCCTATTTAGCTGGCCATCTCTTAAGAGCTTTGATATAGGCGGCTATCAGTCAGACGAAGGGAGGTGTCAGAGCGTCAGTCCTTCAGGGCTGCCGCCAGTCTCTCAGGGAGCCCACTCCATCAGATCTGAACTACAATAAGCAGGGACTTGCACACATCACAAAATCATGACTACACACAAGTACACACTCACGCATTACTGCGCAAACATGTAACCCAGGTGTATGTATAATAGTCTGCGTTTGGATGTGCAGAAGCACGCTCACCCACCAACCCTTGTCTCACCGGGAATCAGTCTGAAAGACGACTGGCTTCAATGATAGGCCTTTGCTGAAGACTTCTGAGAAAAAGATGTAAAGAATGGAAACTCTTTTGGATGTATTTGGGCCATTTTCACATAAAAGGCCGTCGCTTGGTCAGACCTATTTCTAGCAAAATGATGGTGGTAATTAATGGGTGATAATAGACACATTTAATTGGCTTTAAGTTATCCGATGAATTGAGGAGACTCCGTTCTTTCAAGAACAAATGCCTGATAGGAGGGCAGACAGATCTTGGCTCATCTGTAATGCTGCAGGCGTACAGATTGCACCATATATCTGCATAACAATACCGCAAGACAATGGAGCCAGACAGTGAAACCACAGGACACATTTAAGATAGTATGAATAAACATCATTGGTTATGAACATGACCACATCTTATAGCATGGGCAAGGTTCAAAGGCAACAAGCCAGAATTATTACAGCCCCGAACTTAACATAAAACAGAATAAAATCAGTTTGAGCAAAAAGCAGCGCGCCGTTTCTGCTCATTGCTGCTTGGTTCTGCCCGAGAGCTCACCATAGAATCTAGATCCTCCACATGATAGAGAGGAGAAAATGTAGCCTGCCAACTCTCCTCCCAGCAGAGGGGCGAACACTTATTTGCATTGAAATGAACTGTTTGAGAAATGTGTGCATCGTTGTGTGTGTGTGTGTGTGTTCGTTTGTGTGTTGCAACAAGACTATGGACTTATGTGTTTTATCAAGGGGTTTTGTGCGTCAACCTGCATGGATCACTATTGATAAGGTGACTCCTCAATCTCTCCTACCGTTCTCCAGCCTCATGGGGACTCCTGTATCTGGATGTACTTACACATAGTCTATAGTTTCGGCCCATTCCCAGCGGTGCTGCTGTGCTTCTCATCCTAAGTATGAGCTACGGTGCTCGCAAGTGGAGTGAATTCAAATCCCATCTAAATCAAAATGACCTTCGAAAATGTTTTGACAATCTTTCACAAAAGGAAACACTTAGAAGGCACCATTTGCTCATTACTCAGGATTCCCGGATCTGCACTAAGATGTCAAATTTCCATCCTAACCTGGCCGCCAATGAGGATGGGTAACATATTTGACTTCCACTTCTGATACAGACAAGACGTTTCAAGCTTTCAAGTGGGAAATTGTCTTATATATATTTATATATATATATATATAAATACCTAATAGTTTATTTTATACTTAAGACAAATCTATCAATTGAAAGGAAACTCCATTGTGAAATTTCTATAAATGTGTGAAGCGAGCGTTTTTTGAAATTTTCTTATCCGTTTATATAGTTTATTTATATCAAATATACTGGTGGACAGCAACTTAAGTTCACATGTAGTAAATAGGAGTACAGTTTGAGCTGTAGAGTAGGAAGTGTTCAGATTATTTACTTGAGTAAAGATACTTGGAGCACACGGTTAAACTACCGTATAAAAAACTAGACACTGCTCAGAATGAAAATATTTGCAAAGGAAGCGCAGTTTTACGGCAGCAGATAAGGGCAACACGCTTAAAATTAAGAAAACACATGTAAATAGATAAAGCACAAGCTAATAATGAATAAATCTTCATCAGTTCGGAAACCCGGGAGCTCTGTAAAAGCCTCAACACAACATATTGAGAAAGTGTTTACGAAGGACACTTTAAAGTGATGCATCCTCACACACACTTTTTAATGCTTCAATTTGTGAATGAAACACAAACATTTCATGATGTTTTGATAAGGCGTGCTAGCTTTGCTTAACTTTTGGGTCGTGCGGTCGTGTGACTTAAAATAAAACGTTAATCAACATCTTGAAAGAACAACTAAACTTAATAATGACCCCAACATGCACAGTATCAAAAGCTAAAAATAGCTTTTATATACAACATTCGTAACGTCGCGTACACGTTGCCATGGCGACAACTTAGACTTAAGTGGAAATTAAGTCTTCTTAAATAAGTATAATACACCTTGTTTACTGTATTTAAGATAATTTAACATATCTATGATATGTGATATTCTGTAACAGATATGTTGAATTATCTTTTTGAATTGTCTTTTACACCTGCACTTTGAACGTAACCACCGTCATTTCTACATGTAAGTTTTTCAATGTGTCTAAGGAAAACAGCTAAAAAATAAAAATAAAATTCATCAGTCTATAACAAAGACAATATCCAGTCATACTAGTGTATCAATGCCCATTGTTTTACCACAGTATCTAACTCAAATAAAGCTGATTTGATTTTCATTTGTATACTTCTGCAACTATCAATTATTTTTATTCAAGTAATTGCCTCATTATTTTCTTGCTTTGAAGCAATTGCTTATTTATGAAACTTGAACATGAAATGTCCATTCGTCTTTAATACTCTTGTTTTGGCGCTAATTATTTTTAATGCAAAGTGTAATCGTTTTTTAAATGTTATTCTCGACATTGGACAGGACCATATAACACCTTACATGCCATAGACAATAAAATTATCAAATTTAAACCTCTTAGCTTTATGTGTGCACGGACTTCAACTACTGCATTTGGACTGGTCCGCCATAAAGTCCCTTCTCTGAAAAGCCTTTGTTTGTTCACACTGAACACAACAAATGCGATATGTGCATACTGGAATGCGGAGTCTAAAGATGTGGAAGTGAATGAAGGAATGTGGAATCTGAATTGGGATTTAAATTACAAGCCGGTTCTGCACGAAAAAGAGGCATGACACATTACACAGCAGTGATAGCAATAGGGTGAAGGTTTCTTATCTGCGTCAAGCAGCACTTCGTAGAAAATGGTATGACATTGAACATCCCTCTCTCCTCTCATCCTCTGTTCCCAATTTGAAGATATTTTCATTTTAGTTTCTCCTTCCTTATATTAACAACTTTTAATCATTCCTTCATTACATCCCCGAAAAGTCAGTGGACAAATCATGGAGTCATCATTGCCGCTGTCGCCTATCATTTAAATGTCACATATAGATCTAGTAGTTCATATGTTACTCACTAAGGGGAGCCATTTTATGGAAGACACTTGTTTTCAAGCCTAACTTCCAAAACAGTTGGTTTAGTTGAAATGAATCGGCTGTAGGAGCTCTATCTTTTGATTGTCATATTTTACTCAAGTCGTCGATATCTTACTCAATAAGGGGAGATTCTTTGCAATAAGCACGTCAGAAAGGGCATCTGGCGTAAAATATATGCCAAATCCATGTGGAGCACACAACTGATTTCCAAACATAGATTAGGGTTTGGGTTAACAAACACCGTCACTGGTACTGTTGGCCAGCAGGATACTAGCCTATGGATGGAAACAGGTGATTCGCTCTGGCGATCTCGATAGGGAACAACCAAAAGACGAAGAATAAGACTGTTTTTCCGTCACAAGATGCTAAGCGTCGGTCTGATTTTGTTAATATGATTCAACTCGATGTGCTCTATCTTGTATCATATTTTACTCACCTGGGGGATTTAAAAAAAAATTTTTTATTGAAAAATGTGGTTTTTCCAAACTTAAACTTCTCATTTAAGTTTAGGATTGCATGTACAATTTAGGGGACTAGGGCCTTTTCAGGGATGTATGCCCTTGCTGTCAAAGTTGACAGCATAGGCCTAGTTCATTGTTTGTAACTGCTTATCCTGTTGAGGATTGCGGGGGCTGCAATGTAACCCGGCACATAGACAGAGAAAACCATCCACGCACCAATTAACTCCTGCAGGCAATTTAGACTGATTAAATCATCCAGCTGTGGTCTGCACCCACAAAACATTTCAAAAAATGGATGTCACTCTTTGTCCTGCTTTTCCATCTTCCACAGATGTCAGAAGCTACCTCTGCTGCTGAAACAACATGGACGCCCTATTAGGCCTCCCTGCTTTTACCCAGAACAGAGTGGTGGAAAAAGAAAGTTTCAAAACTATAGTTGACAGCATACATATATGCAGCGGGCTCATGGGTGGATTTGTTCTCTCGCTAGCTTTAGCCACTCCACCAATGTTAGCCTTTTGAAACTTGGCATACCTTTAAGTGTTTGATTGAGTTTCTTTAGTCGTTCTTTAGATTTAGTTTTTTTCTGTCGTTCTGAACGTATTTGGGGTTGTTCATTCGTAGCTTATTTTGGATTTACAGGTGTTACAAATTGTAAGATTTGGATTTTCTTCATTCATGGTGAAAGATATCCAATCTGATGAAATGTTTGTAGCCATGGTAGTGCAAGCTTGGTGTGTGTGTGCGGCGCATGCATGTTACGAGCATGGAATCCGCCACACAGAGTGATCGGCTGATCACCGGCTCATAACAAAATAAGCCTCCCGGCGCCGATCAATCTGTGCACTTCTAGTTAGGAATCAATGTTTAGATAAGAAGTTATTTATTAAATAAAGAGGTTCTATAATACCAAAATGGGCCTGTTTGAAAAGGTATTCGCCCCTTTCAAAACCAAATCCAGAAAACTACAATACTGCAATACTAACTGGTTTCATCGGGACTTAACACATCCAGCCGTGATTACTGCCAGCCCTGTTCAATCAGGGCTCCCTCAAGAAGACCTCAATGAAGGTCACCAATCCATATTCCTATATTTCCTTTAATTCTTCATCTTGTTTTGTCGGTATCCGGTTGCGTTCACTGGGAGTTGGAGATTTATTTAGCAGACAGAGTCAGCCAACAGGGCCACCAGCTGAATGGCAAGGGGGACACAACCCACATCCAACTTTATTGGCTACTCACATAAACATGATTCTTTCCACAGAAATCCCATGAGACATTTGTGATTTTAGGTTTTAGGTAAGGTAAAAATGTATTACCCACATATCATCTGTGTTTAGTCTGTATGATATGGATTGATTGATTGGTATGAGCTTTTGCCATGGCCATATAATGGTGCAGAATTTCAGAACGGTTAGGTTGATATTTTTTATAACCATCCCCCCAAATGATGCTGTCTACGTTTGCTTGTCTGTTTGATTTGATGCCACAAATATATACACAGTAAATACTGTTGAAAGGGAAAGCTTATAGGAATCTTAGGGAACAAAGCAGTTCAAAGACACACCTAGTCAGCTGTTGTTCTGTATGTGTGTGTGTGTGTGTATTTTGTGTCTGTGGAGGTTTTGTGTGTCACACTGTGCTGTGCAGACGTCCTTGGTGCGTCAGTGCAAGAGGTCTGATGTGGAGGCTGATGTTCAGATTGAGAGACCTTTTCATTACCCCTCCATTTATCTGTCTGATTGCCCTCTTGTTAAGTGGCATCTGTGGGAGGATTAAGCTTTTCCCCTTAGCAGACACTATTCAAATACATGTCTGGGTGCTTTATGTCACTTTCAGGCAGCTATAATAAAGTGTTTCCAGTCTACAGTTAAGTTTTACTGTATTTACAAGGAATAAAATATAGCACCAATTTCTCTTTCTTTAGACAACCTGCTGGTTATGAGAGCAACAACCTTGCTTTGCTATGACTGACCTGGTTACCTCTCCAGTTTGTATATAAGCCAGTTACCAAAGCAACACAAGATCAATTTCAATCACTCAACAAAATTTGAGATGATTTAAAGCTTTGGAATCAGACTACATTGAGCCTCCCTGTGCAAGGCATTATCTATGGATCAAAGCATGTCTCCACTGAGTGCTCTTTATAGGTAATCAATAGGCAAGCCGGCTCATGATGGCTCCCACTCATTACAACTCTTTAATAAAAGTCAACCCTGTGGTGAGTGCTGCTCTGTCCGGCATAAACACACACTCAATCACATGGGAAGACTATTTACTGATTGCAAATACATACAGGAAGAAATACAGAGACGCAGACACGGCACTACAGAATGAACAGAGGAAGGCTCGCAAGCCGATGGCTCAATTGCAATCATTTATGGCTACAGCAACAATGTTAATCATTTACACACAATTCTGACATGTTCTGATGATGAGGACACTTGAAATACCTCTGGCCTAATTAATACACACATCACATTTTTAAGGCTGAAAATATCAGGAGATTGTCAAGTAAACAAACAATCTTAAAATGCTCCAATGCTTGAATATCAACCGTTCCCAAGTCTTTCTGGAAGACAAGATGATGGTCATGTGTACCTTTCAGCAATCTGTAGTTTCCTTTCACTCCTTTATCTGGCCTCTCCAAAGCAGCTGTTGGTTACATATCACAGCACACATGGTGTCAGGTAACAAAAGCCTTCTTCCCCAGTGAGGGGGAGGCCCCATCGAGGAATATGGGGTCAGGCCATCATATGTGCAGTGAGGGGGCACATAAGTTATGGGGAATGGGTCAGTTTTCCATTTACCACCCACCACGAGAACGAGAGAATCCCATAAAACACCTTCAACGAATACACAGCTATTACCACCTTTCACCGTCATTATGTCAGCCAAATCACAATCTCTAAAACAAAGCTGATCCTGAATGGATACAGGGATTTGACAAAAAGAATTCCCTCCCATTAACTTTAAACACTAGCGCACGCGGAAACTCTACAGAGAGCTGAAAATAAGCTACAGAGAATCTTGTGCGTGCTTCGTGATACATAAACCAGAGGTGGTTATGATCTAAGCTTCCTCAAGGTGCCAGTATCTGAGGGGAGGATGACCTTTCGCTGCCCAGAATAGCAGAGCTGTGGGGAAGAAAAAGCTGCGATGACAAACACACAGGGGTCATTGTGACCCTGAAGGGGCCAAAACACATTCTCTGAACACAGGCTCAAATTTTAAGCTTTTGCACCTGCGCCACCATATACTGTGTATATTCAAGTATTTATCCAAATCATTATAATTGAATTCATGAATAACAGTGATTTTTAATATGTAGAAATATGAGACCCTGACATTCAATTATGTCTCCGAAATGTCAGGGATATTATGTTTCTGCCGTCGCCCAGATCATTCGTGTTAAAACTATAACGCAAACCATTTCATGGATGATTTTCAAATTCTGTACCCACATAGACCCTAAATGCGAGGAAGAACTGGAGTGATTTTGTCATATTTTACTCGAAAGGATCACATTTTACTCACTAGGAAGAGCTCTTTCATGAAAAACACTGTTTTCCAGATATAGCTAAAAAAAAATGTCACGGATAACTTTCAAACATCATACCCAAATAGACTGTAGTGCGAGGAAGAACAGGATTGATTTCGCAACAGGTCGGTTGTATATTTCTGACACTAGGAGCAGCTTTACCCCCAAAGTTTTCGGCCATAATTTCTCAACCGTTGGTCCGATTTAGTCCAGATTTGGTATATAGGAATCCAATCGAGGAGATCTATCTTGTTTTTATCATATTTTACTAATATTTTTCTCCAATAGTTAATATTTCACTTACTTTGGGGAGCTTTTCTCTTTCTAACTTAACATTTATTTTGAGGAGTTCAATCGGGTGATTGCATGTACATCAAAAGGGATTGGGGACTTTTTGGAGATATACTCTTGTTGTTGGGGACCACAGCGTAGGTCCGTAGGTGGGTTTTGTCTTCCTTGATTCTTACAGTTACTGTGATAGGCATCCAGAAGAAACTCCATACTGTAGATGAAGAATTACATCAAACCAGTGAAAAGAGCAAAGACGAAAATCTAAAAGAAAGTTCAGACTCTGCCAGAAAATTCCATGTTATTGTAGGATTATCCTACAGTCACATGCCAATTGAGAAAATGTGTTTTTTTTTGGTTTGTGGGCTTTAATATATGAACGTGGATGCAGCAATCATACTGGAACACACCAACATGCATCAACACTCATGGATCATCCTGAGTGACAAGCGTATCGACCGCCAAAACACATCCCTGATACGCAAAACGCTCAAAGACAGTGTCTCATATTTCAGTCTTTATACCTCTTTGTAAGAGAAACATCTGAAGAAAATATGTGGCTGTGTTGGTCCATCACTAGGGTTGTTTGAGGGACTCTGAGTAGTACTGTTACAAACAACAAAAGGATAAGGTGAGTCTGGTATCAAAGCATTCTAATCCACAAAGCATCTGTCTGGTTGAAATTTTACACCAGACAGTAGCAGGCTATCATTTCAGAACTCCATGAGGCAGGGAGCAGAGATTTCCGCATGTTTGACAAGGCCATGCTGGGAAGAGAGAGGGCATAAACCTGAGTGCTTCAGGTGCTCATCACCTCATTCCATTTCCCTGTTGACTTTGTGGGTTTCGAGGAGCAGCAGGAGGTATCGCATATGAGGAGGGAGAGAGATGAGAAAGTGAATGAAGGCCATGGGGAGTCGCGGATTTGGGTCGCTCCAATCACAGCGACTGAATATTTGATGGGCAGTGGTGGTGGAGAGGTTCTGAGGTGAGAGCAGGGGAATCATGGGTGCATCTCCTTCAGGAGTATTCAAAGTGTCTCCGGTGGGCAGGGGGCTTGGGGGGTGAGGACAATACAAGAGTTGCCGCAGTCTTCCAGGTAAATTATTCATCCGGTTGAGGTTAACAGTAGAACAGCATTATGGGTGACACGTAGAAGAGGTCAAGGCTTTTATTACGTAGAAATTCTACTTTTCGGCTTTTCCTTTAGACGTCGCCACAGCGGATCATCTGTTTCCATCTTGCCCTGTGTTCTGCATCTTCCTCTGTCACACCAACCAACCGTATGTCCTCTCTCACCACATCCAGAACATCCTTGTTTTTCCTTTTTCTCCCACCTGGCAGTTCCATCTCCAGTATCATTCTACCAATATTTCCACTATCGCTCCTTCTCAAGTTTCCAAACCATCTAAATCTGACCTCTCATCTGACCTTTGTCTCCAAGATGTCTAACCAGGGCTGTCCTTCTGATGTGCTCATTTCTGATCGTGTCCATCCTCGTCACTCGCAAAGAAAATCTGAAAATCTTCCAGTCTGCCACCTCCACCTCTTGCTCCTGTCTTCTTATCATTGTCACAACTCTAAATGTCTGCAGCAGAGCTGCTCTCACTAATACCTGTTTGTTGGCAGAAGACAAACAGGTATTCTGTCTTGTCTGACCTCATCTGTCAGCCTGTCCATCACCATAGCATTCCTGGACCACTCTAACATACTTCCATGTCTCCAGACTTTCCCATGCAGTACCACAATTCCTCCGTTGGCACTCTGTGATACGCTTTCTCTAAATCCACAAAGACAAAATACAACTTCTGACCTTCTCTATGCTTCTCCATCAGCACTCTCAGAACAAACTTCACATCTGTAGTGCTGTTTCTAGCAATGAAACCATACTGCTGCGCACATAGTTAAACCCGTTTTCTTATGTTACCTTCCACTACTCTTTCCGAGGCCTTCAATGTGTGGCTCATCTACTTTGCACCTCTGCAGTTGCATCAACCTTTTTCTTGACAGGCATCCTGTCACTCTCCAACAATCTAGTAAAATACTCCACTTACTTGTCTCCTGGACATTTCTAAATCCCCACCAGTTTGTCTTCAGGACCAACCACATTTCCATTATTCATCCTCTTCAAAGCTGCTCTCCATCCTTACTAATCCTTTCATCTTCTTGACTCGCAACTCTAACATTCTCTACCCTTCCATCACATTTGATACATCGATCAGTATTTGAAAGTACTCATTCCATCTTGCCTTAACACTCTCCTCACTTGTTAGACCATGTCCATCTTTGGTCTTAATCACCTAAATTTGTCCATAAAATGAGGCTGACTTCATCCCTTACGTCTAAAATGACTTCAGGGATGCCAAAGGAAAAAAACAAGAGGTGAGGGTAAGAAAATACATAACGACAAAGGAATGAAGTTGGAATCTTTAAGTCTTAGCTTAATACTAGAGATAAGGCAGCTGAGTTTGTGGCTCCTGTTTCTAAAACTGTCAGTTGCAGTCTCTATGTACTGACTCATGTTTTGAGGTCATCAGTAACATGAGAGCCTTTGACATACGCTCAGCCACAACCTATAAAATAGGATCTCAAGTAGATCATAGCAAGCATTCTGTGCATTTCAAATTCTGTTTGGAGTGGACTATTGATATGTGTGACCCGGCTACTGATTTTGAAGGGCATGGATAGTGTGTGCGGCAATTGTGTAAATGTACATGCCAGTGCGACAGAACGGATCCTGACAGTAATTATGACAACACTGCGTGAATTTTCCCAATGTTTGCGCACCAAAAACTGTCTGCCCTACTATAAACAACCAGACACACATAATCAGGTCCTCATAGTTGTCCTCTACGCCTAGACAACTGGTGTGGTACCAACAACATTAACAAATGAAGCTGCTCTGTATTAATTATGCAAACAAAGTACAATGTGCATTCTAAATCATAAAAGGGGGCATTGCCAGGAGTCTCTTTAAATATTAATCTTTTTTTATTCATTTTAACCATTAGCAATGTTGCACCGCTGCAAATCAAAAGTGCTTAAAGCATATTACTTGCAGATAAAAATTCCAAGTGACTAAATTCATTTCTTATCACACCTTCAGGGGACAGCTTGCATTCAAAAACACACTCAAACTGCAATTGATGGGTTGCTACTGTGTCCTGAGATCCGTCATGCTTGTTACAGTGTTTCCACAACAATCTGTGCAGCTTTCAACAGACTCAACTCTTGATGAGATCTTTAGTTAAAACTGTTCATATATCCCAGCTTTAACAATTGTGGCTTGTAACCACAATTGTTTCTAAGAAACTAGACTTTAAATTGATTTTCTATAGAGTATACGAATCTGTTTATAATATGACCCAGTGTCATCATGTATCTGCTAAACAGCAAGGGGACACGGTTAGAGCCCTGGCAGACACCAAATATAAAAGGGGCAACCGAGGAGGAACTAAACGTTATTTAGAAAGTTCTATTCGACAAGAAGAATTTTTTTTTCCATAACATGTGAGGACAACAATAAACAGGATTATGTAACTTGATTCGACCAAAACAGTCTAATAAGTGTCAAATAGTTTTCTGAAGACATGCTTTACGAAAAGGGTGCGCTAATTTGATTAAAATGGACTTTTTTCCACAAAATACAAAATTTCATGATGAAATTATTTTACAAGTCGGATTTCTTTTATTGTTTAAAAAACCCCAAAATGGGGATTTTATCATAAATTAAGAGTGTCTAAGATATTAAATCAATAAATGCCCCAAAGAAATAAACTTTCCATTTTTTCTTTCATAAGACCTGAAGATCAGCTGGTCAGTAAGAAATGGTCGCAAAAAGAAATTTGAAAAAGTTCTTGCTGTTATTCAATGATTGGCTAAAATGTGTAGTATATGGAATTTTACATAAGAGGGGAAAAAGACACCTCAAACTTCCAGAGAGGCTAAGCATTTCCCACAAAACATCCCTTCTAACCACAAATTGCATTCTTATCTATAGGCAACAGCTGCATTTAGATTCTCTTATCATTGGAAACATAAACCCTGCACTTGGATGTGTCATTAGGAAAACAGCTGTTCCAGTAGAGTCAGCATTCCCTTTTCCCATCTCGGAATATTTTTTCTGATGAATAAACCTTTTTAAGTTAAATAATAAAAGTTTATTTTTGGCTTCTTAAAATATTGAGAGTACAAAATTAATCTTGTAATTGTCCTGATCCTACAATGGCAAAGAAGAATTTCAACAAAATCTGGATCCAAATGTTAATCCAGATCACAACCAAAATCAAATGGAATATTCCTTGGATTATACGCTACTCCTTTTCTGTGTATATATATATATATATATATAAATATATATAAAAAATACATATATATAATCAAGATTTGTTCCTGTTTTTTTTTTTTAGTAATTCTTCAGACAGGCAGACAGAAACAATTATTTCCTTTGGAGGAGGAAAAAGATGGAACCAATCACTTATCGTCCTGCAAGGAGGTGAAAATCCGATGGATTAGAACTTGAAATATGCAATCTGAATATTGTATGTGATGAGAACCAAAGTAACGGCTTACTACTTACTACAGAGTTACTGAGCTCTGAAACTGAGATGATCTTAAGCTGCATTCCCAAATGAAAAATTCAGAGAAAGGGGTACACATAAATAATGAATAGAAAAGCAGTACTGCAAAGATGAGTTGGCAGATATGACACCCCCTGACCTCCAGTAATCACGAGTGTATCGTTGCTGCTGTGGTGACAAAACAAGCTATTAAGTTCCGGGGCACAAATATCTTTTCAAAGTGGTAATTTACATATTGGATCATCTTTCTTGCTGACCAGTAACATGATAGCACAATTGTTGATGGCCAACAGTAAGTAGGTGTCCGGTTAAAATTTACCTCGGGACCCGGAGTCTCTCTGCGTGGCAGTTGAGTATTCTCCTCATGCTTGCGGCATGGGTTGTATCCGGACTTCAACTCACAGTCCAAAAACATACAAAATAGGAGAATTGGTAACTCTGCGATGGGCTCCATCATCCCTGGCACACCTAGGTACAGTCCGTTGCCTACTACCCATATTCCTTTGCATCCAACCCCAACGTACATCCCTGAAGATGGTGAGCCCACAAAGCTCCATGAAGCTTCTTCATCCAACTGAGAGAAGAAACCGGGATAGACCCAGAACTTGCTGGGGGGAACAAACCACTTGGGATCCCTAAGGATGAGCTGGAGTGAGGGGTGTCTGTGATGCCCATCTTAGCCAGTTGCACACGCTACTGGACCGCAGATACATGGATGAAAATGGATGGATGGATGCAAACCTTTCCACAGCATTACAGATAATTACACTAATCCTGTCTTCAGAGTACACAACATTAGACAAATAACATTCAGACAGAACAAACAGAAGGCATCAGGCATGACAGATTACATGTTCTCAGACGTGGTGGATAAATAATCAATAAAAATAGTCAATGGTGCCTTTGTGATTACTAACAATGTTCTGACAGAAAGTTTAAGAAGGAAAAATTCCATTATGTGTCCCGTGACATCGAGCATGAAGAGCCAAGAGAATCCTATGCACAACTCTCAACACGGCAAAGTGAAAGAGAGAAGATATTCATGGGTTTTAAATTCAGATGAGAGCGCTGAGCTGTCCAGGGGGCAGGTGGTGTTACTGAGAATCTCTGAAGACATTACCACTTTTGTCTCGCTCATGGCCAATGAATATGAATAGTCCATGTATTTGCTTCCTGTTGCTTTTTGAATTTAGAAAACAGCTAATTTATCTGCATGTAGTCCAGGAAAACCAATACAGATTTCAACCAGATGTATTGTCTGTGTCACATACTGTATGTCTGCTTTTATAAGGATATCATAGAGATAGGAGGCACTTGGTATTAAAGGTATAAATGATTTCTTTGTCATTTCGACCCATGTTTGGGAGAGGACAGTAGAGATGATGTGTTGATAAGGGAAAAAAAAGTCTGCAATGGTTAACTGGCCTCTTGTGATTGTCGTGGGAGCCTTTATTCTCCATAATGATAGCACCCTTGTCTGAGGAGTGGGTGGTCAAATATAATTATGAAACATCTGGGTCAGTGGGTTGGCTTTCTTCAGAATGTGCATGCAAAAGCTAAAGAGCCCACACATAATAGAAAACACTCTAAAGCAAAATGGCAAGATACTGTGCAGGTATTGCCATGGGTTGAATTAAAGCACAAAGAAAATCAATCTAATTTACTGAATATTTTTTTTTTTTTTAAAGGGATAAAATATGAATAAAGTTATTTCATTATTTTCTTTTATTGATAGCGGTCACTATGACAACATCTCTTTGCGATTACTCTAGGCTGGAGTTCTGACTAAAGATACTGGCCTGATGTATGAATGATAGCTCCAGCTAATGAATTATTATCTAGTAAACAAAAAACTCCCTGTTCACAGAGCATCAGCCCTGGTAGTAAAAGTCAAACCTCAAAGCCAACCAGGCTCATAGAAGTCTTTGTGACCCAAGGAGGTACTTTCTCATGAATTGCCCTGATAAATTGTTTTTACTCTCCGAAGAAGGCCACTAAGTGGAAACAAATTGGTGTGACTGAGATTAATACACTTGCTCCCATTTTGGATATTCATATTTTGATATAAGTTTTGGGTTGAGCTCCATGATCTTATAAATAACAAACTTGTTTTGCTCACTCATTCTAATTTGCATTTGTCAGTCCTGAAAACAGCAGGAACTGATCCATGTTAGATAAATAGAAATTTGTGTAATTTTCCTCCACCAAATAATGAATATCACATTTTCCCCTCAGCTCAGGATATATAATATTGCATGTTACAAATTGTGATGGCTGTGAATTTGAGCCATGGAGCCAGATGGAAACATTCGATATGACAGCTAAATACTGTCTGGAAGCGGGGTAAGGCTTGGCTTGGAAAACCTCCTGGTCTAAGAAGGGAGTGTTGTGAGGGGGTTTGGGTGAGGAAAGGCTCTTGACAATAATGCACATTAGAATTTTAGAATCGTATTCAATTACACCCATTAGTGATAGTGAGGACTGTGACTGCTGCATACTGACATGCCTATGTGAGAATGGAGGGGATAAGATTACCAGAGTCAGGAAAACGTGCTGAGAGGGGACAATGATTAGGCTTGGATCCGTAAAGACAGACAGCAGTCAGACTCTAAAAATTGCAGATGTGGAGGTCAAACGATTCAATTCATCAGTCTTAAGTATTTCTCCAAATTATTTCCAAACAGTAACTGTATTTGCAAGATCATTATCATGACTAGTCAAAAAGATTGTCCTTATTAAATTCATTGCAATGTCATAATATGTGAAAATGGAGTTCAGCAGTGGATGTGTCTAAGACTGTATAGGTTGTATAATTTGCTGAAAACATTTCAATTATTTGACTTATTTCCCTTTATTAATTTCTTCCCACATCTGACAAGCAGGAGGGAATAAGGCTGAATCCTGACACTGGTGCTAAAAATCTATTTAAACCGTTTATTATGAGGGTCCTTAGCAAGAAAAAAAAGTGAGTGAGATTGCGGGTATGTTTTCATTTGTTTCGTGAAATATTGCCTCTTTTTTTTTGCTTTCAAGCAGCAGACCTGCTTGTGAAGATGTGGCTGTTTATGAAAGCTGACAGGCAACCTGGCGCAGGGTGCGAATTGTGATGCAAAGCTGGCTGGACAAATGGCTACACACACCAGCATTCTGTCGCCGGCTGCCTGTGGAGATGTCAAACACAATGATGTGGTGAGAAGCCACAAGAGAGCTCTCTGCTCGCTACAAGGAAGCCAAGACACAGAAAAGGGATACATAAGCTAGAATGCACGTTAAACTATATTAAAGAGAAGAATTCACATTAGCTATGAAATGGCCGACATAAGCATCCCCACCCCACAGCAGAACAGCTCCATCAACCGCATCCACATTAAGTCTGGAACCTGTCTTTGGTGAACACGGCTCATGTTCGCGCTATTAATCTCACACTATTGTTAACTTTCAACAACTGAATAATTGGGTTACAAATGTCCGGCCCCTGGAGCCTGGACAATCCTCAGAATCATGGCCCAAATTCATTAATTACAGAGTGTGTTAATCTCATTGAGATTGAAAGAGGAACTCTGTCATAACTCATCCAATTAGGTAATTGAGTGTTACTTGAATTAGAGGGAATGTAAGGAGAAGCCGGGAGAAAGATTAAAGACTTCTAGCACGATTATAAGAATACATACATAGATGCTAAAACTCACTCTATCCTTCTAAAAACTCAGCTTTGACTCAGAGCCTTAACCTTAGTTCTTTGAAAATGTGTGTCTTTATACTACTGTTTACTATACTACTGTTTACACTTTACTATAAGACTCCCCTTATTACGGATTTATAAGCGGCTTGTACATATTTTACTAATTACATTATAAACGCTTTATTAATCATTAATAAGCCGCTATAACTAATTAGATATAAAGGAAATCAGGGAACTGATGTTTGCCAAATAGTGAGCACAATTATCTGTACTTCTAACGTGATATTGCCAAATAGTGACTGGCATTGATAAATTGAGATCTATGTTATGATCTGTTCATAAACATTAACTAATGACTTTTTACAATGTAAACATGTTAACAACCTAACTTATGACTTAATTATAAACCATTTATAAGTCTTTCAAGAAGGTACTCTTATTGTAAAGCGGTTAAAAAAAAAAAAATATAATCTGGAAGGTTAACAAAAAGGCTGTGGACAGAAATGAAAAAATAAAAAGTCAAAATTGACTAGTAGCGGTGATATTTGGAGAGATGAGGCATTTGAGCGCTGCCTGCCAGTGTCCACCCTCTGCAGCAGTCAAAGTGGTAATTTGTTTAAGTTGCAGTCTGCGTGTTTGAAGATGCCAAATTTAATTTATTTTTAAGCGTACTTCCAGCCTCAGGGCGTTGCACCATTTAAACAGTGGCTCCCATTATTCCCATAAGTGCTTCACATTGCAAAAGGCACAAATTACAAATTAATGAACAAATCAACAAACACATTTCTAAGTTCATTATTAAGAAACCCTCTCAGATAATTAGTAAAAGTACATTATGGATCTGATGCAACAACAGAGGCACAATTTTGCTCCAACTGGGAAAGGAAGTGTTAGTCCTGTTCAACACACACAAGTTTAAGGTGTATAAAGTGAAAGTACTGATGATGTGATGTATCTGTTAGGTGTGTGTGTGTGTGTGTGTGTGTGTGTGTGTGTGTGTGTGTGTGTGTGTGTGTGTGTGTGTGTGTGTGTGTGTGTGTGTGTGTGCGTGTGTGTGTGTGTGTGCGTGCGTGCGTGCGTGCGTGCGTGAATGGGTGTGTGTGTTTGTGTGTTTGTTGAGCAGTCTGCCTGGAGAGCATTGCAGATTATGCAGGAATTGGGCTGCTTTATCAGCTGACCTTTAAATTGGAGCCACACAGCGACTGCAGGCCCAAGGGCTGGCACTCAAAACTGATTGGCTGCTTCCCCTTAGACCTGCTGACAATAGAAATTAACAGAGCCAGGTGGGTATATCCGAAGGCGGCTGAAGTCTGGGGTGGAGGAAGATCGTGGTCGGTGGGGACAACATTATTGCAAAAAAATATATTTTGAATATTTTTGGCAACTGCCTTCTCTTAAGCTGCAGGAGAAGAAAATGTCATTATGTGCTGTGAAGCATGCTAACAGTGTTGCAGGTAAGAACAGACAAGTTCTGAATTAGCCTGGATTTCATCTCTCCTTCACTGAAAATATCTACCTTTCCATCTCCCCCTCTTTTCTGAGATTCTCCAATTTATTCTGTGTTTTAATGCCGGCAAAGTCTTATATAGAGAGAAATCCTCTGTTCGACAGGAGTACACGGAAGAGAGGATGGCGGCTGAGGATGAGCTATGTGTTGTTGTCCACAGAAAAAAGGAGCTGTGTGTGTCTATGGAGGATGATGGATTGCATGTAGGGCCACAGGTTTACATGTGTGTTTATGTGTGGGTGTGGTGTGTGTGTGTGAGTGAGGGCATGGACTTCTCCTTTGTGTCACTATGTACATAGTGAAAGCATGGCAGTGAATACATTTTTCACAACGGCAGCAGGAAAAGGTCATTAAATAAAACAAATCTTTATGAATACGAACCCCCCAGGAATTGATTTCAACAGCATATATGCAGCAGCGCAGTTCAGTGGCAGTAAACGGGATCATCACGTTGCATTGTGGACACGAGCACAGGTGGCTAAGTACAGTAGCATACGCTTGGCCTCCTGTGAGATTAAAACTGGAATGAGTTGAGGGAAAAGCTTTGGATTTGGTTTGCATGTGTGTTCAATATGGCCATCCCAAATGTGACAGTTACATGTAGACATTCTGCAGCCACATTTCATGGAGAATAGTTGCACCCCTTCTTCCTGACTGTTCCCATCAGTCTGGGAGATATCAAGAGGGGTTTTGTGATCCGCTGGCTCTTCCTGTTTATTTCCATTCCAACGACCAGCACGCGCTGTAACCGATCTACTTCATTCATAAAGATGTCCAACAAAAGCTGTGAGCGTGTGTGTGTGTGTGTGTCATGTGATACACATCTGAAGCAGGCCCACAGGGAAGACAGAGTGTCCAGCCACAGCGGCGCATTTTTCACCGACACAAAAACCTCACCAGTCGCCCAGGAACAGAAGACAGAGCGCCACTATCATATCCTTTCTCTGGCTGAGTGTTTGTGGGTGTGTGTGTGTGCGTGTTTTTTTTTTTGTGTGGAGGAGGGTGTTTGCACTACATGTGACCTTATCATAGCTGGCCACATTCCTAGCATGAAGATAGAAGAGGTCAAATCTACCAGATCACCACAATGTGTGTGAGCAATATATGTATGAGGGTTTAGACGTATTTGTGTGTGTGTGTGTGAGTGTGTGTGTGTGTATGTGTGTGTGTGTGTGTGTGTGTGTGTGTGTGTGTGTATGTGTGTGTGACAGAGAGAGGGAGAGAGAGAGAGAGAGAGAGAGTATGTCAGTGATGAATAGGAGTTTAAAGACCTACACCTTTCAGATAAGCGGAGAAAATCATTACAACAACAACAACAAGAATGCTACAATTCAGGCTGCAATAAATACCAGAGTAGCCTCCAGGCAAACATCGACTACAATCCGGACACATTGCAAAGCCATGTAGAGGCAGAGGATTTCATGAAAACACAGTGTATACTTCTAGCTGAGTGATGTGTCCTTGTTTTTGTTTTTTTTCTATGTAACATTCAAATAAAGAAACCTGGTGAAAATGATGCCCTGTTTGATCAAGGGGTGCCACACATATCAACAGGCTTAAACTAAGCCAATATCAAGGTGGCCATTTCCACTAGAATTTGTGTTTCCTTTGAGTAAAAAATGCACTTTCTTTTCAATACATTTGTTTTATTTAATAATAAATATAATGGCAAATCCAACTTTTAAGTTTTTGCCAAACTAATAAATAAAATAAATTACAGCATAACAGATTATGAATCAGACATCTGTGTGTTGTTTTTTTTTCAATGAATTTATAATCCGGACACCTCACAGCATGGTAGCAAATACATCAGTGCTACTGAGTATCTACTCAGTATTCACATCAAACCGTCTGTGCCAATTTTCCGGACGTAAAATCGCAGTTGGGAGAGAAAGTATCTCAGAGATTAGAGAGAAAGGGAGAGCGAGACAAAATCATCCTGCAAGTCATGCTACACTTTTCAAAACTAAACACAGACGCCACTCGCTGCAGCCTCTATAATATGAAATGCAAAGCTGGCCATGGTTAAATGACAAATTTGAGGAAACGGCTGTGCAAACAAAAACATAGCTAAAAGCATTGAAGGGAAATTTGTTGGGCAGCAAAAGGGCCAAGTCCAAGTTAACCCTATTAATGTCTTAAAAAAAGACAAAACTGCATTTTGGTTATATATATGGATGGGAAAGTTGTTGTTAAAAATAGATATACTTATCCCCATGTATTGACTGACAGCCAAATGTTTTTACTACCATTGACACCCAATCGCTGACTGTTTCCAAAATTCTTTATCAATATGCTTCTTCGTTTGCTAAAACTATTGGCAAGATTTTTGCTAGGTCTGGAAATGTAGTATGAAACCAGTATAGCATGAATTGCATACTGTAAATAGGGACATATTTCAGTATGCAAGCACAAAAAAATACCGGACGATCGTGGCATTTCCTCTTCTCCAGAATCAGTGATTTATTTCCACTTTCTAATGTTTCTTATTAATTTTGAGTCAAAATTGAAATTACATTTTTCTTTTTAACAGTCTGCGTAGAACATATCAGCATCATCGTTTTGTAAACTCGCACAATGAAACAGTAGCAACTGAATGAATGTGAGTAATAATGGAATTTTTCATTCTGAAAATTGTGAAAATCACTATGAAATGTGGTTTGCACTTTACATTATAGCACTGTAATAAGATGAAAAGTGTGGTAATAAATAGATAATTATGTAATACCATGTAATTACCTAGGTTATAGCTTGGTAAATACCGCATTCAATATTGTGGTAAAGAGGTAATATATACAAACACATTGCAGCATTTAACAACTTAAACCAACTCTGAGGTTAAGAAAATAACTGAGTCAGTTCACCACAAAACCCCTGCGCCCGCGCAGCAGAAAGGCTCTCAGTTGCTGGAGACATGGCGTTAATAACAACACAGCGGATCACTCTTCCGCCTGCATGGCACATGTGAATGAAATAACTTTTCTTATACATCGCGTTTCAGGCAATCTTTTCTACGATGGCCAACAGGGACAAACGCACTGCAACTTAAGAAAACACATACAAATAGATTAAGCACTGTCGAAAAACCCAGAAGACGTCCAAAACGGGTACATGGCGGTCGTTAATGTTTTCAATAAAACAAGCGATGTCACAAGAAGTTATTAAAAATACAGCTTGAGTCGAAACACCATCGCCTATACTGCTGTGATTGCAGAGGTCCGTTTGGCGAGAAATTAAATACAAACAGGTAGTTTTGAAATTGCAGCAATAATTCATGGTTATTACCCAGAAACTACCACAAGTGTTTCCAGGTTCTCTCTGCACCGCTGGATGTTTGGTTTAATCAAGCTAGGCTATAAGACTGTGAAAACATCAACCTATATTACCTCATTATTCTCATGTTATCACAATATTAATATCCCCATATTACCATTTTTTTACCATTGGACCAAATATTGCACTGATTTAACCATTTTATTGTTGCCATTTTACCAAAGTCTTACTGTACTATAACCAAATTGTTTTACCTCATTTCCATCTTAAATCGTTTTTCCTCATTATCACCCTTAGTTTTTGGGCCATTATCGCCCTGTTACACAATTTCCGGTGAATTATTACCCATATATACCCATTGTTATAACCAAACTTTTACTTATGTTATTAAATGCTATTACATATGTATTACCTCTTTATTACCACACTATTACCCTACTATTGTCATCTTATTACCATGCTGACATTAGGAAAGCTATCGCTTAGTAATTACTTTGGTAATTATGTGGTACTACATCATTATGACCTCTTTACTACAACATTATTACCATTTTATTAGCGTGCTGTGATGTTTGTATTTAAGGTAGTTTGATAGTGACTTCCCATTCCTTCCCATTTCACCCATCTGATTCCAATTCAAACCCCCATAATACTGTCTATGTTTTTTTACTTTCATGACGCACAAAACTCTTTTCTCTCAAACTCTTTCTCAGATGACGTACAGTAGATGAGTTGTGTTCTTTCGGTCCCAGAAGAGGAATTTGCCGGATGAAGGAGCACACCTCTCCTTCATAAGGAATGTTGTTACATTCCATTACGGATAAGATTCATCACAGCAAGCAAACAAGAGCGCCATGCAAATCACATTGGAGGAATTTTTACACTATCCCAGAGTTTGCCACATAAACACAAACACACAAACACAACTCGCATGCAAAAAGGAACAAAGCAAACAAAAGCTGAGAGAGCTGATTGAGGAGACAAAGGGGTACATCAAGGACGGTGTTACTATGTGATTGCTCATTATTGTGCAATTCAAAAACACGCATTACTGTGTCAGTAGCAAGAATGGCAGCTGGCTGCCTGGAGTTAAATAGGCTTTTTTTTTTCCTTGTTGAAAATTTAGCCTTTTCTTCCTCAGAAGAGGCTTAGCGTGTGGGTTTATGAACATGCTCTAATGGGCAGAGGTCCAGTGGTCTGTCTGCGAGAAGGACACAAGAGGGTTCATTTTTGGAGAGGGGCAGCTTTGACCCGAGAAAAAGGCACAGATAAGGCCGGCAAACTGACCAATTTAACAGGTCACAACCTTGTCTCAGAGTAGGAGCAACATATAGAGAGTGTGTGAACACAGCCTGGGGGATCTGTCCTAAGATGCTGGTGATATCTTAGTGTAACCCCGTCACTACAGCAGAGGATGTTGGCCTATTGATTCACATCTCCAACCACTGGGGAGCACAGTCAGGGTGTCAGTGTTGGGAATGAAATACATAAATATGGCTTTCAGGATCATGGAATTTTCATTGATGATTAATTGCTACACAAACAACTATTATTAACAATTATTAGCCTATTTTATTTCATGCCATGGTATAGATCTAATCTCAGTGCAATATTACAAAACATCTTGTTAAGAAGATGTCAGAATAATATTTAGATTTTGGTCTGAAAGCTTCAGAAATAGCTGGTTTCTAAGATGGACCAGCAGCTCCGGCTGCACTGTCAACGTGAATTTGGTGTAGTTTTGGCTTTGCAGAGAGTTTGCTGGTATTGGCAATTTTGTCCACTACCGTTTTGTGAGAAACTGCCTTCTACAAGATACCAAAATCTATTTTCTCATGTTTGCCTTTAAACTTGCAGCAGTATGGTATTCGATTGTTTGACTAAATAATCCATGATAATGTAACCAAAATAATCACATTCAGTCCTACACAGTATACCAGCCCTTGAGGAGCAGTGGGAATCATCCAGGGAGCATATGGGGGTTCAGCTTCTTCCTCAAGGACCCTACGACATAAAGACTGCCGTAAACCTGTCGACCTTCCAATAGGGAGATGACTGCTCTACCCACTGAGTTAAAGCTGCAACCAATATTAATAATCATGTTCATCAAGTGTCATTGGAAGCTCATTGAAAAGTTGAACTCTTTCAGGGATGAATAGTAAAGGTTCCTCCCAGCCGATCAATTGGCTGGGAGGCATAGTTTGATTAAATCAGTAATCGACGTTGCAGCCTCACTTGAGGCCGATTGGGTGCCCGTACCATGCATGCACCATACACCCACACCAAGCATGAGCTACGTGGCGACGGTGGCTCTGTTGGTAGAGCGGTTGTCCACTTATCTGAAGGTCGTTGGTTCAATCCCTGGCCACTGAGGAATGGCCAGATGGAGAAGTGTCCTTAAGCAAGATACTGAACCCCAAAGTTGCTCGCAATGGCGGTTCCATTAGTGAGTGAATGATGGCGTGAATGGTTACCACTACTGATGAACACGTGGCACCTTGCATGGTAGCCTCTCATCACTGTATGAATGTTTGTGTGAATCAGTGAATGCTGGCTCACATTTAAAGCACTTTGGGTAGTTGATCAGACTGGAAAAGCGCTATATGAGTACAGTCCATTTCCCACATCTCACAAGTAAACCAGAAAACAATAAGCTTTCAATTTGTAACACCAGTAAGAGGAACATAAATAAGTTAACGTTAGCGGAGCGGCTAAAGCTAGCAGGAGCTAAGAGCCAGCCACAAGCCCTGAAGTCCCTGATCAAAGCCAATATATAGCATATAATGGACTTCTAAATGTACATTCATTTCAACAGTTCGAATACATACACATAACACGACGCCGACCAGTCAGATCCACAGAGGCGATTTTGATGATCAGCAAAATAATCACAGTAACTGAAATAGCTGTAACCAGACGATTATGTAATAAATGTAATAGCACCATAACTAGTTGATACGCTGCCAGAGTGTTACCGATAGCCACTAAGTTATTGTAATGTTGGCAACAATGCAACGTAACCTGATCTCTCTGGTCCATTCTAATGATTGTGCGCATGCAGATTCAGATTAATACAGCATTTATAGCACAAGTCAGAGATGATTGTAGGCTTTATGTATGGAGACAGAAAGCGTGGCCCTGAAGTCAGCAACTGCATAATAGATCTATTCAGGACACATTTGCACAAATACAGGCACACTCAAACTCGACAGTGGCTCTGTTGTATATCTGGAGATTACACGGATGCCATGCAAGTTCTGTGGGTTACAGTGTGGGAGAACCAAAGACAGATATTACCACACACTACTAAACAGTTCTCTGTTCTCTGCCAGTGTGTGAAAGACAATGATCGTCTGTCTACTTGGGGCAGCACGTTGGCTCTGATCGAGACTGCAGGACTAGTGTGGTATGGATATGGAGGTGTATATAAAGAGATATTAGGTAATAGATTGACTTCAATGAAAGCTTTGATATATAAAAATCAAGGGAGAAAACAAAGAGACAAATACAGAGAAAAAAGCGCACACATGGAGAGAGACAGAGAGAGAGTATATGGGATAACAACCACTGAAATAATAATAGAAAGAACATAGTTCTGGTTCCTCCACCGTCTCTATTGTGCATCCGAAAGTGAATTGCTAATTCTCTGTATTTTAATTCGTATGGTACTGAGTAAAAGTTTATCTAAAACTGAAACTGCAAAGAGTAAATAGTAGAATTTTGCACTTAACTAAACATGTCCATACTTACTTAAAAACCCTTTCAGGTCATGCTCAACTGTCACACTGTGTCTTGCTTTCCATTAAAGAATGTGTGCCATTGGACTTAACCTGTTTAATATGACTCAGTGGCAAAGGGGCTAAGGATGGAGCCCTGGAGGCACCACAAGTAAAAGGGCCTATTAAAACACGAGAGGACTTACTTAACAGAATTGTGTGTTTTTCTAAAAACACGTTTTACCAAAAGGTTGAGCTAATATAATTAAAATGGGATATTTTCATGAAATACACATTTTTATCATGAAATAAATGTATTACAATAAGAAATGCAAAAAAAAAAAACTTCTTTCTACAGCTTTTTATTCTTGGTGAGGACATTAATGGCTTAAGTATCAGTTTGTTTTACTAAACTCTGGTTAGACTTCCTCTCGTGTCAGTCTTAAATCAAGAGAGAAACTCTACTGGATGCCATTAATTGGTGAACAGGAATCATTCTTCTTGTTTAGCAGATTGTGGTTTGGCAGCTGTATGGATCCGTCTCCGGCCTAGGCGGGTCTCTCAGGGAGAGGTCAATTGCGAGAGCGTCTGCCAGGTAAGAGGTTGGCTCAGGTTTAATCAATGCGCGCCAAAAGACGACAGACACGTGTACAGGCAAGTAGACAGTCAGGCACAGTAACTTCTTGTCAGAGATAAAACTATTCCTAGTGGGGTTCACTGGCCAACTGCTGAGCCTGCGCCGTGGCAGAGAAATTCACGCTTCAAACTCGTTTAGGGGATTGACTTGACAGCTAATTTACAGAGCAGATTTGCATATGGCCGTGCACTAATAAGGCAGGCTTTTCTTTTTCAGCCTTTGTATTTCCCCGCTATCTTTATCAGCTCCATATTCCTTTTTTAGACCTCAGCAAATAGTAACAGATAATGAAGGCGAATTAAAGAGACAAGAGATTTAAATTGGATATTGATTAAGAGACTAAAGTCTTGTGTTTTCTCCTGTTAAAGCCTGTGTTTAAATGATTGATTCACAATGTCACTCTCCATCCTACCGGCTGTGTGGCGAGCAGGATTTTGGATTGGTCATGCCTCTGAGCCCTCAATAGAACCACATCATGTCACACCATGCTAAGTGCTTTCACACTGCCACACAAAGAGTCCTGCCTATCTGATGCCAATCTCCACTGGTCCTGGTGTCAGCCAGGTGGAGGCTTTCAGAGGGAGCAAGGACAGAGTGTCCTAAATAAATACCCTAACAATGCAGTTTGAATGACAGGAGAGGGGACAAAATGGAGCTTCTATGTCAAGTGGATGTTTAAGTGGAGGGAGAGAAAAGCAAAGAGGATCCACGGACAGGTGCATACATTGGATGTAACTAGAAAACAGGGTGCCTTCTGCCTTTGGTGAGAGTCAAAGATCATATGAGCAGCATTTCACAAATCCTAGCAGTTCTATGGAATCACCTGGTTTAAGCAGAACGCACCAGGCGTGAATGCTAGCACCTTTCACTGGCTCATAAACTCCTCAATTCAATGATGTAGTAGCAGCACAAGCAAAAAAATGATTCACTACACAAAGGGTTGTGCTCACACAATAGCTTCTCCACAAAAGAGAGTCACTTCAAGCTGACAGGTCGTCTGTCCATAAATTCAAAGTCAACTGCTTGCATCGCTGAAACTCACCATTCTTGTTCTTGAAGAGGTTGAACATGGGCAGGATCTGTCGGTAATACGGCACCAGAGCCTCTCCCACAAGTTCAGCAGACATCACCAGGTGCTGCAGGACTTTAAGCGTGACGCAGATCACCTTAACATTCCTCGTGTTCAGGGCATCTAGAAGGTAGAAGGACACAGCAAAAGTCAGCAAACAAAGAAAAAGGGTCTGGAAAGACAAACTGTTCATTAAAAATTTTAAGGATGTAATCGAAATTTGAATGTTTTTTAGTTCAGGCAGGTAGAGGAGATACAGTAAATGAAGACGTATAGATATAAGTCTGGGCTTTGCAGACGTAGGCAGCATATACATCTCGGCTCCTACTTCCATTCTCTTGAAAGTCTTTTCTTTGTAGCTTGACTTTGATTTGGACCGGCTTGTCTGCAATCAGTGATTTCAAATGCACCAGGGAGGCAGGAGTAAATAAGAGCCAATCACTTGGCTATTGGCCTACAGCTGCACTTAACTCCATCTCCCACTGATAGAGGGAACCAAAGGGAATGATGGCGGAAGAGATGGAGGGCGAGGGAGATCAAAAGAGACAAACACGGAGAGAGAACGAGAGGAAATGCTAAAAGACAAAATGTCAGAGAGAGCGAGAACACAATTTTCTATCTCTCTGCCTTATTTTCTCACTTCATTAGTTATTTTTCTTATGAGAGTTTCTTCATGGGTTCTGGTAATTCCTTGTGTAGTTTGAAAGTTAAAAAGAGCAAACACCAAAATAGAAAAAACAAACTAGGCCGTTTCTCTTTGTGAACTCTTATATCATCATTTTCATGCCTTCTCTCTCATGAAAAAAAGAAGCCTGGATGGTAGTGGTTACATGGTACCTAATTTTTCCACTAAACAACTGCAAGAATGATAATGAATGGAATGACATCAGTTTCAACACAGACAGTAGGTGGGTTTACATGGAACCCCTATTCCGAATGAAATCAGGAAGAAAATGTTCCATGTAACAACCCCATTCCAAATAAGAAAACCCATTCCGATTGAAATCTTACTTTGTTGGGGTCGTATAAGCCTTTCGGAATAACGACTGGAAAGACAACTGCAGCACGTAAACGGT
Organism: Lophius americanus; assembly: GCA_037951165.1. Lineage (NCBI taxonomy): Eukaryota > Metazoa > Chordata > Actinopteri > Lophiiformes > Lophiidae > Lophius > Lophius americanus. The sequence continues at coordinate 2,194,360 of JBBDHG010000256.1, read as the reverse complement.
TGAGGTATATATTTTTTTCGTGTCCAGCATCTGAACTATCCACGATGCTGGCATTTAATGATCAACAACACAGACGAGAGATGTATTCAATAAAAAACTCCCAAATAATTAAGTTGGAATGGAAAAAATTATTTGCTCAACAGAAAAGTCCAGGGAATTAGTATCCCACAATAACTGATGTGGATCGCTTCACTTTTCATGCAAAAATAAATGAATTAGTTGAAGCGGACGACCATTGCGAAAGTAGCTGACCACAGAATGGATCTGATTTTTCTGGATAGATCGTGTGATGAGAAGTTTTTGTGGGCGATAATGTAAAATTTCGGGTGAGTTTACCACACAACATGACCTGGCTGGCTAACGCAATCTTATCTCTGAATCTTCCCATTCAGATTCAGCAGGGCCAATATATGCTTCTAATGCCAGGTCCAATCTACCAGGTCGGGCTAACTTGTGTCCTTCAGACTAAACAGTGCCATAACGCAAGGAATGACTTTAGAAACAAGTGGGGAGGAGGAAATATTTTAATTTCCCTATTTATTAGTTAGAGTAAAACCACTCTTAGTTACCGATAAGGCTTTCTTGGGACCGTTTGTAACCCATCCTTTCTCTCTTTCCTAATGCCTCCAGTCTAGGACTTAGCCTGCATTATTATCAAGTCTGTCTTCAGTAAAAAAAATCACGACAACAGCAAAAACTGCACTGATCACAGAATAGATGCCATGCAAACACCAGATCCTATTAGATCACTGTTCATGTAAACAGTTGATCTGAAATCTTCAATCGGAGCGAATTCAATCAGAATGACAAACAGTGTCCATGTAAACCAAGCTACTGAGAGCTCGTTGTTGATGGAGAGGAGGAAGTATTGTGTAAGCAGATGAGAGACAGAGGAGTTGGACAGAAAAAGGAAGGAAGGAACTCAGACACATGGAAGCCCTTAAACCATGAAAACCAACTCCTGAAAATCAAAAAAGGTGAATTAAGTGCATTTATTCATTGGCCTGATGCAATTAGAGGCCTCAAGTAGGGGATGCCTCCCTTTGGAGCTTTCCCAACAGGGGGGGGTTGACCCAGAACTCTTTGAAGGGCCTATATATGTAATTTAGCCTGAGAATGCATCGGTACCCCCAGAATGAGCTGGAGGGGGTTGCTGATGAGAGTGACACGTGGAATGCACACTTGGCCTGCTTCCAGGGCGGCTGTAGCTCAGTGGTTAGAGCGGCCATCTCCCAATCAGAAGATCAGATGGTAACCAGATCGAGTCCCACCAGGGTCTACTTGTCGTAGGGTCCTTGAGCAAGACCCAGAAACCCTACCTCCCCGGGCGCTTCAATGGGGCCGGCCACCGTTCCTTCAGGAATGGCTCAAACGCAGAAAAATAATCTCACTATATTGTACTGTGTATGGCTGTATGTGAAGAATAAAGGATTTTTTTCTGCTTTCAACGTGAAAAATGTTTCATTTATCTCATCAGTTATGTCTCAAAGCATGAGATGGGTCTGATCGTGGCTATGGTGGGTAGTTCCTACGATGCTAGTACATTACAGAAGCAGTTATAAAATAAAGCTGTATATAGCTGTCTGTATACAGGGTGAGTAGAGTAGAATAGAATAGATTGAATGCCTTTACTATCTTTGTATTTACAATACTATGAAATTTGGAGTTCTTTTACTGCCAGTGCATATCTAATAGCACATCACAATCCTTCAACTCAAAAATAATTTCACAGCATAGAGACAACAAGAAAACTCAATCTCACCATAAAATATCTAATTATCACTTTTCATTGTTAAAACATTTTATTCATACAATTAATTTGCTCTGGTAGAGTAATATGAGCTGCTTTTTTGGTTTCCCCTTCGATTTCAGAGGCCATGTTAACCATCTATAGCAGCTTATTCCTCCTCTCCAACAACTGTGAAGTTTAACAAAATAAAAGGTGATACTCATGCCCTCGCATGTGAGTAGACCAAGTTAAAGTTAGAGGTGAATGTGAGGAAACTGACATGAAAATTGACCACGTTCAAATGTGCTACAATGTAAAAGAAATGAAACTGAACAATGCAGTCATGATCCCTAAAAAGTAGATATTTTATTACATATGTGCTGTTCTGTCCTTGTTCAGAAGATGTGGGTAGACTATTCCCTATGACGTGAATGAAGGGACGGACAGCATGGACAGACCTATATACTCGAATTGGTGAGGGCAAAAGTCCCGAATTTCCTTCTTTGTACAAGCAATCCTCGTGATGGAACTCCTCAAATTAAATGCAAAGTTGTGTCAGAGGAACACTTTTTTTCCACTCTTTTCTTCAGTAAAAGGCCAGTGATTATTATAATGTGTACTGTTAAAGTAGGATATGACGTAAACAAGATAGATCTCCTTAAGCCGGTTCATAACCACTAAATCTGGACTAAAACGGACCAACGATTTCAAATTTAGGGCCTGACCATATTTAGAGATAAAGCTCCAACTAGTGTTGGAAATATTCAACCGACCTTTCCCAAAATCAATCCATTTGTTTTTCACACTAAGGTCTATGAGGGTACAAACTTTGAAAATTATCCATTATCTAATTTTTGAGTTATGTCTAGTAAACAGTATTCTTTCATAGAAAGCCTCCCCGTAGGGAGGAAAATATGATTTAGTGGAGTAAAATATGATATCTAAATGGTAGGCAGATGAGGCGGCATGAACAATAAATAATAAATGATTAAAAGCAGCTAATTTAAGGAAGGAAAAAAATCTAATGAAACTAGGAAATGCAAATTCTGAAGAAAATGCAGGTGTGAATATTGGATATTGCAGAGCTGCTATGAAATTTAGACGAAAAGGGAAGATTGTGAAAAATTATGAATAGAATGAAGAATTTGAAAGATTCTGAAGGATTAGAATAAAAATTCTATTTTTAAATGACAATTTATGAAAGAGGTTGAATATCTGAAGTTTTGTGGCAAAAGCCGAATGTAGTCTATAATCTGACTTTAATTCGAAGACGAAAGAACCATAATAAGTATGAATAAGAACAAGAAAAAGATGAAGTTTCACATGAGTCACATGACTATCAATAGCATCAAATAGTTGAACGGAATGTATAAAATACGTTAAAAAAAAGGTTATAATGTTCTTGCTGATATGCGTGTGCAGGTCCCCCGTCAGTGGTCATAATGTTTTGGTGGCTGTCTATGCATAAGTCATAATGGTTTTGCTAATCTGTGTATGTACGTATGAATTGGTCGGTTTTGCCCGCTGACTTTCAGTCATGGAGTATTACCTTTAAGTAAGGTAAGGTCATATCTTCTGTGATAAATATCTTCAAATTGGGAACAGAGTTATCGCGTTAACACCAAGCAGTTGCGGTGAAGACGACGATTCCATCACACATTGTCTGCAAAGCCCGTCAAAGCAGTTCATCTTCAAATACTAAGATGTCACAGACACACACACACTTTAACAATAACACAAAATGTCAGTCTCATTCAGGAGAACAGGCTGCAGTGAACATGGCAGCAGCAAAATATGAAACAAGTTACACCGCTCAGAGGAGTCACATCGACAACAGAGGCTTTCTACATACCGTGTGTGAAAGAAAATGGAACAGATTGATCGATATGTGTCCATTTGAATGTATTAAATGTGTGTGTGCGGCCTTCGGTGAGGCCCAGCAGTAGAGTTGATGCTGAATGGGCAGTTTTATTGTTCCCCATGCTATCTCTCCATCTTTCCCTTAGTGCCTCCCTTGATAGACAAGCACAGAGATATCTCCCATCACCCAGATAAGGTGGAATGTAGAATGACAGGAATTTTCAAACCTACATAACAAACAATGAAATTCTAATTACCAGCCAGCGCAAACAATTTTCCCTGCTGTGACATTTGGACCGCACGACTGTTCAATTATTCATTGCCACACTCGCCTTGCTTTAAAAAAAAAAAAAAAGAAGGGAAAAGAAAATTAAAAGGAACGAGGAAGGAGGCAGTTGAGGGCCTGATACATTAATGCTGGTATAAAACCTGCGTGGGGATAAATCTGAATAAGGTAATAATCTATTCATGCCAGGACCTGTTTTATATTCAGTGTGAAAATAAAACAACGGTGACCTTGTATTCATTTCCCTGTGAAATCTCAGAGGTAGAGTGACGCATTGGAGTGTTGAACCGTGAATTGTTCCCGTTTATTGTATAAATATACTTTTCGGTTGAGAAGAGGATGTTCCTGTGAAGACATAAGACTGCGGGTCTTTTCAAAATAAAATTCTCGTTATCGATCAAAGCTGAACAAATGTTATGTCAATCAGCTGAAGCTTAATGCAGGCATGGCTTTGAATCATCCTCCCTATTTAAGGAAGCCAGAAAAACCCAGCCCCCAGCATTTCAGAGACATTTTATCCTCCGGTTCCTATGCGGCATGACAGTGTTCATCTGCACAGAACCGTTACTTACAGAAATGTCAGCTGTTAAAATTAATAATTAGTGATATTCTTCCTGCGGATCCAGCATTTTGATTATTTTACAACAACGTGATTTAACATTTTAAAATGTATCATAATCAAAAACTGTCAACAATCCTTTCATTTTCTTCTTGCCTCTTTTTGCACATATACAGTTGTCTCTCTGTTGAGTGAGAATAAGTTCAGTCCAAGGACAGGGTCTTGGTATAATGTCAGCCAAAAAGCCCCTTCATTGTGTATTCTCATTGGGTGACCAGCAGTCATCATCAAAATTCACCAGGGCGTGACGTGACTCAGTCCTTTTTGCAGATAAGAGCCTGCCAGCCACACTGAAGAATTATTAACGTCAGAAGAGAAAAATTTATTCTTGCCATTTTAGACTGCAGATGACTTTTTACTTTCTTCCTGTTTTTTTCCTCCACTATCCCTTCTTCCTGCCTACTACATAGAAAAGTAATTAATCTGCGATGGAGGCTTTGCCCCTTGGATGGCAAAACAGACCGGATTTTAATAAACCAAGAAGTTAATAAGGAACAGGCCATTTAAAATTCCATTATCAGTGCAAAGTGTGTATTTTCATGAGGAGCATAACCATCACCTCTGGTCCCAAAGGCAAATGACCAAAGACGGCTGAGGGATTTGAATTCATAAACTGCTGTCTGAGTTAGTGAGAGGCGCTGTCACTTTGTGGATAATATTGAGTTGTTTGTGACGGGAGGGGCAAAAGGGATGAAAGGCCATCTATGCCCTCATGAATCAACATAGTGTATGACAAAAATCAACCTTTATATGACGAAATGTTTTATTTTCAGAGACACACATTGTAAGAGTGTGTGCATGTGCCGACAGACTGTGAGCCAGGGTCAGTCACTATGTCATTAGGTGGGTTTACAAGGACACCTTAATTCTGATTAGATTCGTAAAAAATGATGTCTAATCGGAAAGAAAATGCTGCATGTAAACAACCCTTTTGAATTAGATTTCATTCCTTTTAAGGAGGTAGTCTAAGTCCTTTCTGAAAGCCTTTCCGATAGCCAGCCGCTGCATGTAAACGGTGTATCAGAAAGCTTTCTGTTTGAGTTGTATCTGCGCATGCCCAGCGTCCTGACGTAATGCTCCGCTAAGTTCTTTTTCAGCAACGTGACGCATTCTAAATACGGCGACCTCAAAACAGTACCGGTCTGCATCGGAGAGTAATTTATTCATTACAACTTTGAAATATTTTAACATATTTGGATGGTAAGACGGGCGAAAAGTCACTTCCGCGTTCGCCCTATTTGTGATATTCTTCTTCTGGGCAATTGTTCACGGTCGGCACCAAACTCACCGAAGCATTATCGCCACCTTATGAACGGGAATTTGGATCGTCTGCCCATGTGTGAAAGTGTTTCCGATTAGGTGAGTCGATGCATGTAAACACCATGTCGGAAAAGATCACCGGTCATGTAAACAGGCGACCGACAACCCAATTCGTAAAGGTTTATTTCGTAAAGGAGAAAAGTGTCCCATGCAAACCCACCTATCTGCGTCTCCAACAGTTGTTGGATGTTACGCCCCTCTGCCTGCACAGACGTCCAACGATCACACATAAACACACTTCACGTACAAATACACACTAGCAGCCAACTGCCATGACATGAACACTATCCCAAGCTCACTAGGCGCCACTTAAAGACTCCCACTTTGAAACTGACACTCCACTTGGCAGTGGCGCCAAACAAAAGACTGTGTGTGTGGTTGTGTGTGTGCGTGCGTGCGTATGTGTGCTGATATTTTCCACGAAAGCCACATTCTACATTCCTCCAAATGCTCTGTATCTCCATCCTCCTTTTGTTTGTCACACAAGAAACCATTGCTGTTCCCTGCACTGTAAATTTGGATGTCTATTTTTGAAGCTGATGACAACTAACCATGAGAGACGTGACCTTTATGCCCACCTCCATCTGCCCATTGGTTTGTGTGGTGTGTGTGTGTGTGTGTGTGTGTGTGTGTGTGTGTGTGTGTGTGTGTGTGTGTGCGTGCGTGCGTGCGTGCGTGCGTGTGTGTGTGTGCGTGCGTGCGCACACATGGAAATGTTTCGGCGAGGCCCATCATGACGGCACTGCTAAATGTAGCATGTCATAGCGATGTACATGGCAGATTATCAGGCATGATTTTAGAGCCAACTATTTCCGGGAAATACGGAAACAAGGACAATCTGCTCCGAGGGTTAAGCATAAATAGGAACTGAATAACTGAAAGTAAATTAGGAGCCAGGGAAGACTGGTTGGATGGAGATGCTAGAATTTGTTGCTGCTACAATATTCTGTGACAGCAGTTTCAGTATTCCATTGTCTAGTTCTTCAAACATATCTCAATACATTTTAGATAGACAGATAGACATAAGCCATAACATTATAACCACCGATGAGTGAGCTGGATAACATTAACATTGATTATCGAGTCACGGTAGCCCCCGTCCTTGGCTGGCATATATTAGTCAGTGAGACGATATATTGTCTTCGAAGAAGATGACGAGTCACATAAGGAAAAATGGAACTGACCAGGGCCTGACATGATTCCATAATATGATAGCCAGAAAACTGGGAAAGCAAAGTAAGGAAAGTAAGAATCTAAAAAACGTTGACAAGGGCCGTAAAAAGCGGTGAAGATGTGACGATGTTGTTATCCGGATTGAAACAATCAAATAATAATTAGGCAATAAAACCAGTTCTATGTCGTCATCCCTGATAGCAAGGATATATAGTTGAAAAGCCCCCAATCCCCTGGGTTTTAAAGAAGCAATCCTCCTGATTGAATCTCAAATTGAAGGTGTCAGAAAAACAGTGTTTCTTGTAAAAAAAAAAGCCCCGCCTAGTGAATTAAATAGGAACTATTAAGAGTAAAATCCGATATACAAGAGAGATTTCATCGAGTCGATTCATATGCACCAAATTTGGACATAATCGGATAATCGATTACAAATACCCGAAAATATTTGGAGAAAAAGCCCCCTTTAGTGTGAGAAATATTCTACCGAGCTTTCCCATAATCAATCCAGTGCATCCTTGCACTAACATCTAAGTTGGGATAAAATGAAAATTATCCATTAAATAGTTTTTGAGTTATCTCATTACCTTAACTAGCGAACATGACAGAGACACGAGGTAACGCGCTGACACAGAGGATCTGCTTCACAGGCAAGGGCGGCAGCAATGATTATTCTATAATATCCGTGGCATTTTGGGGATATAATTATTGAACTTGAAACTAATCTCTAACTGACAAGTTCCCATGAATATGTGATGGTGTCGCCACTGGCTGCTTGGCTGGCTGTTTGTTTTTCAGAAACCAGTTGGCGCGCTGAGGGCGTCAGTTATGGGAATCTACAACTCACCATCTTTATTGAACAATGTTTTTTAAAGAAATTGTTATTCTTTCTTCACACTGTTGTGACTTTGTGCCACTCATGGGGATGAAATAGTAATATTCAAATAAAGGTTTGTATACTGTTAGCAGGAAGGGCCATTATGCTGCCGAAGTTAATTAAAAATTTGCTCAATTTTAATTGATGCAAATTGAACTGATGATATTGAGTGACACCTATTGTAAATGCAAAAATATTACTTAGTAGAGAGATAATCACATTTGCCATTCGTGCCAGCGGAAGGCCGGTGAAGGTAAAATGGCACGAGACACACGGGGTCCCGTCGAAGAGGAACTGTGTTAGTGTGATGAGGAAAGCCTGAGAGTAGACACCAGTCCAGACTTACTCTTGATGGGGACGATGAGTTGTGGAATGACAGGCAGGATCTTTAAGGCTCCTTTATCCAGCAAGTCATGGACCCCATGGCGAGCCACGATCTCGTACGGATGGGTGGTCTCACATAACCCATCAAAGAACAGAGGTAGGTAGTGATGATAGTCCAGCTTCTCAACCTCCGCCTGAGGAGGATAAAAAACAGTTACATCACAGACATGATTAACTGCAGTTTTATCCAAGAGGCTAACAAAAAGAAATGGGTAAAGTTTCTGTCCTTTACTCAAGGGCATTTGTTTGCTGGTGGAGAGTCTCTCTCTCTCCGCGCTAAATCACCATCAAGCTCAGTCAGACTCATACCTAACCTCTACCCGTGCATACAAACATAAAAAAGTGTACGCGGCGAGATGAATACTCCAAGTGTCATGGAAATTAGATATTGCCATAAAGCCGCATTTTATTCTTTGCCCTTTGTCCTTGTTTGTCCTTGGCTTTGCACAATATCATTGGCTGAAGCTCCCTCTTGCAGTCATTTATAGCCAATCCAATAAGCCCAAAGATGCACACACACACACACACACACAATAGCAGCGGACAGCTGTTCAGGAAATCAGGACACAGCGGCATGTGTTAACTTGTGGCATGACATGTCACCACCTGTTTAGGCCATTTACTGGACAAAAAGATGCACACACATGCACACACAATCGGGGCGGTGTGAAGACATCGGTCCAGTTGAAGGCCATGCGAAGGGTTCATGTTGTTTGGTTGAGTGTGTTTGTGCTGTGTGATACATTAAATAGAAGTCTTTCATGTCTATGAAACCATCAGTGCAAAGCCACCCGAGAACACGGAGCCGGAGCACGACAGCCTTGATCCGCGCGTGCAGTTCTGAAAATGCAGTAGTGCATGTTGTAATACATGTAAGGTGTGCGTGTACTACATTCAGTAAGTGTGTATTTATAATAAGGTATCGGCTGTGAGACAGCATCCCAATGGTACCATTGTTGAGCAAGGGGTAAGATTTTTCCATGTAATGAAAGGTAATTCCTTTGGTGCACAGACAAATAGCCCCCAGCAGCCTGCAGTCCTTGAGGACAGCTGAACCATAAAGTGATCACATATACACAAACACATATATACACACTTAGCACGAAGCTGGGTCAGTGCTCTGTGCTGGAATGACTCCCAGGCCCAGGCTCGGTACTTTCAAGTCCCCAGCCCTTGCCCGGCGAGAGCCGAGACTTCAAAGAAGGACCCCCATTCCTCTGCTGCCAATCCACTATAACTCACATCACCCCCACCACCACCCTCCAGGTAACGTACAGAGACAAAAGGAAAAATAGAGATAAGGAAGACGGTAGCTCGCACTGTGGGAGCAGACACGGCTGATTGCTTTGAGGCAATTTGCCAGCCAACCTTGACCTTCCTCTGCACCTGGTCAAGATCATCATTGTGAGTGAGGCAGCCTGGAGAAGTGAACAAAAGTAAACATGAGCCCACAGAGATGGAGAGGAGAGGGAACAGAGGGGCGGAGCAGGGCAGACAGGGTGAGGAAGAGGTTAGATGGCACTAAGGCAGCAAAATATTTAGATAAAATGTATTTAAGATAATCCCAGACTAGCTCTCGGATGCACATTCACACTGGACAAAACGATAATGATGAGAATTATGTGGCATAATCAGTGCAAATAATCTGGATTGCGTGTTATTTGCAATGCCATTTGCACAAATTGAGAAATTTGGACTTGTGTCATGGAAGCAGAGTGCCAAACACAGTTCTCCCACACTGGATCCTGGACCTTCATTGGCTGTGTGAAAGTGCTGTTTATCTGACCTGGTCCACCAACAGCAAAGGTCTAATTAGGAAGGCCAATAAAGGGAACGAGTTTCATGGTTCATAATAGGATCATAACTATGTTGTGCAGAGGCACCATCGAGAGCGTCCTGTCAAACTGTACCTCACAGAACAGTTCATTTCACAACCTGCGCTGTATCTGTATTAGAAGAAATAATGCTGTGTTAAAGTCAAAAATTTAATTTTTTATTTTTTTTCTCTTAACCAATACCAACCCAGACCCATTGCTACTCAAGGAAGGGGGAAACCTTTTTAAGGGTAATTTTGAAATGCTGGCTTTAACCCTTTTATCAATATAATTAGTAACTATGGTTGTTGAATGTAGCATGTGAGGACTTACCGCAGAATTATGAAACTTGATAGAACCAAAAAAGTCTAATAAGTGACAAATAAGAGAAAGTAAGAAAGAAAGTTTGACTAAACTTTTGGTCATTTTATGTTACATTTAGGCTGTCTAAGATAATAAATGAATAAATGAAATATACATAGAAATAATTTTTTTTTGTTAAAGGGTTAAAGTGTGAGTAGTCTAATGTACATGTCATTGGCTTTTGAGATAATTTTCGTTCTTTTGTCCTTGATATATAACGGCTTGGCAGCGTTTTATTTACTTAGGAACACAGATTTCATTTGTATTTACAAGTCCTCATGATATATCAAAATTGGAATTTGATTTTATAATACAAAGACATGGAAGAATTTTATAAGAATATGTATTCATTTATTTGTTTGTTTTTTCTGTAGCTGTATTTTTATAGCATTTAAGATGTGGTAACATCTTAAAACATGGTTTCTTATGAGTTAAAGATAAAGTTATAACTCAGGGTGAAGAAACTGAAAAGTGAAAAGAAAACCTTACATACTATAATTCAATTATATTGTGAAGTGATGTTGTGTGGTTTAAAGTCGGGAGCTGCGTGTTAATGTAACGTAACAATATATTGTGCTTATGTTATAATGTTTCTCTTTAAGTGAATCCAATGTTTGTTTTATAAACAACAGTTAATAATATCTGTTGTTTCATAAATTCCATTTCATCATGGCTCACATAAAGCAATAGAAAGCGTGAAAAAAGACTAAAAATGTACTCTGTTGGTATTATCAAGTCTCACAGTTAAGGCAGAGGAAATATCACACCTTTGTCTGTTTGGAGCTTAGTTTGGAGATGAGTTGGGAATAATTACCTAGGAGCATTAATGTGGTGTTTTTGTGAGGACGCCTCTGAACTCTATGATGCTCTTAATCAAAATCACATAAACAAGCACTCAGGGACTAGTTGAAGATTCCAGTTTGCACTTAAGAGTGTGGACAATAAGAAAACCCCTTCACACACATAATGTGCACACACACACACACACACACACACACACACACACACATTGCCAAGGATTCTTAATCAGAGGCTGCGCTAAGCGGTAACTCTTGCATCCGTTATCGATTGTCCGCCAATGTTTGTTTGTCTTTAGGTGCCTATGGGAATTCCCCTGGAGTCTGGGGAGTCAATGAGAGTGGAGCAAAGAAAGACTATCAGCCAAGCAGCAGCTATTAGCCCGGGGACACAGACCTGGATGTCTCCTCTGGTCAACACTCCAGCGGCAGACACACAGCAACGGAAGCAGAGGAGGCGAGGAGCCAGCCTGAGGATAGCCTCTGTTCATTAAACAACAGTATCAGAGGTGCCTGACAGGCACAGAAGAGCAGGAGGGGTGAAAACAGCAGGTTGCCACTTTAAATACACAATACCTGGATTTCATTGTTTGTGTGTGTGTGTATGTGTGTGTGTGTATGTGTGCATGTAATATATGTGTGGGTGGACTGATGCATGTTTGTGTATAGCCTGTGTGCCTCATTTAAGTTCCAAAAGGTTGAAGGAAACAAATCACACAGAGCTTATACAGCAGGATGAGATACAGAGTGAAAGCAACGGAGCAAAGGAGGGAAGAAAATAATTTTAAAGAGGATTTTTCGTTTGTCTGCTCCTGCTGCCTGTTTTAGGGTCTCTCCTGAAAAATATATCTTAAACTCTTAATAATAGTAATATAATTAATACATTAATTATAATTATATTAGTGTTACAGTAATAAATAATTATAATGATATAGTAATAATAATAATAATAATAATAATAATAATAATACAGATATAATAATAATAGTAATACAATGTTTCTGAATGCGGTTATAGAGAACATACAGTTGGTTTCCATGATAAAGGAAGATGCAAAGTACGGGGAAGAAGGAAACAGATATGGCGAACCCCGAAGGGAACGGCCGAATATGGAAGAATAAGAATGTAACCTTTATTTATCACATGCAGTCATACACAGTCCAATATGGGGACATTATTTCTCTTAATCTGACTCAACCTTGATGTTCAGTGGCCAACCCCTGTAAAGCTGAAAAGCGCACAGGGAGCAGATTGTGGTCTTACTCAAGGACCCTTGAACTCGTAGACTGCAAAAGCTGGGATCAGGTTGGGGGACGAGTGGCTGCACCCACTGAACTATAGCCGGCCAATGGGTATATCTTGTTTACCTTTCAAATATAGGAAGCTCTCAGAATAGGGAACTCGGAAAATGTTGACTTGTCTTGTATATAATGATACAATATATATTACACAACATAATAATGTGTCCATGACTGGGTATTTACAGACAGACAGACAGACAGACAGACAGACAGACAGACAGACAGACAGACAGACAGACAGACAGACAGACAGACAGAGAGAGAGAGAGAGAGAGAGAGAGAGAGAGAGAGAGAGAGAGAGAGAGAGAGAGAGAGAGAGAGAGAGAGAGAGAGAGAGAGAGAGAGAGAGAGAGAGAGAGAGAGAGATAGATAGATAGATAGATAGATAGATAGATAGATAGATAGATAGATAGATAGATAGATAGATAGATAGATAGATAGATAGATAGATAGATAGATAGATAGATAGATAGATAGATAGATAGATAGATAGATAGATAGATAGAGATCTGGTTCTGTCGAAATAGTGTATATCGAAGGATATTTCTCCAGTATTGTTTAATGGAAAAAAACAGCTCCCCAAACTAGGTAAAATATGAACTTTTTTATTAAAACATGGATAAAATCTGATATACACAAGATATATTTCCTTAAACTGTTTAATATGCACCAAATATGGACCAAATCCGTTGAAAAGAAAAAAAAAAGGAGAAATGATTGCGTTTTGGAGGTAAAGCTCCTCCTAGTGGTGGAAATAAAGAACCCACCTTCCCCATCACTCCAGTTCTTCCTCACAATAAGCTCTATGTGGGCTTAAAATTTGAAAATTATCCATGAAATAACTGTTGAGTTATCTGATTAACATGAAGGGTCTGCTCTGCAGCGCTGGCTGCCGGCGATGACGATTCCATGTTTAGGGGATACAATAACTTAACGAAATAATAATGGAATGATGTCTGTGAAGTCAAACATAACACCATGCAGAGGAGGGCTGAGCAATTATCTTTCACAAAATTGTTGCCTCGATTCATAAAACTATGGGATTCAGTTCTAAATAAATGAATAACAAACAAAAACTAGCACTCCTTGGGTCTCCCTCAACAAGTGTGAAAGTTGCATTTCACCAAATGATGAAGAGCAGCTGACATAAACAGCAAGGTGCAGAGAGACAGTTGAATTAACGAGGAGAAAAGGCATGCGAGAATTTCAAAAATAAATTCAAATTAAAAAAAGGTATTAGAACACCCAGCTGATGCTGTGCAAAACAGATGAATGCAACAAACCATACTGTGCTCCAACAGAAAAGGCTCACATTCAGAGATGTGGATATGTTTTCTACTCTAGGGAAAAATAATTGAAAATCTTTCAATCTTTTTTGCCATGGTTGCAGAACCAAGTCTTTTGGCCGAATGAATGGGAAAAACAAATTTTAATTATATACTTTTAAGCAGATGTCACCGTATCATACAGTTATGTCGAATGTACTAAAGCGATGACTTACTCCCCATCTATGCTGTTATATTAATAGCAATGAAACCCCTTTGTTTTAATTGTCAAAGATGCAGCTTTCTAGTTCTTTCAATTTGTAGTTCTTTTCAAAATTAGTCATGCCATTAAGAAATGATGTGTGCATAAAAACGTTCCAAATTTCTGTGGCAGAAGTAGAGTTGCCTCAACTCACTGCAGGTTGTTGCGAACATTACTTCTTCAAATATCACTGAGCTCCTCCCTGTATTAACATTTATGCATCCCCTTAGTTCAATTAACAAAATATCAGCCATTCTGCATTTATTTGAGATCAACTTAAGTAAGAAAAGAAAATAGCCTTTGAGGCTGATTCAATGTGTAATTAATCGATTTGCAGTAATGCTTCATCTCTTGCACACAGATTTTAATTTATTACAGCTTTGAGGAGAGCTTTGTTCTGTCGGGCTGCTCACAGCACATTCAGCCATTCTGATCCAGCCTCGTTTCCAACGGCGCCACGGCTGCACTGTGCAACTCTGGACGTAGCATTTCCAAGACACAGTCACCACGAGTGTGATAACCCGATAAGTAGGAGTAATAAAAAAAGAAGAAATAACAGAATTTTGCCACTTTACTGAAGGTCAGAATAACAGGAGCAGGAGTGGAATAGGCAAACGTTCAGTGACGGAGGCAGGCTTGAGTCACTCCTGCTATCTCCCCTGACAGCTGTTTCCATCTAACAAGCATGCAAGTATGCACAATTCAAAGCTCTGCGAGCAGAGAGCATGGTGTCAATTGAAAGGGTTCCTAACACACGCTGGATGAAACAATATTGGGGCTTCTAATATAGTTCAAAAGCAGGGCCAAGAGAGTTTTATGTGAATCTGTCTCTCTTACAAACACACACGAACAGACAATGATATAAAAAGACTTGTATTTTGGCACACAGTCATGCCAGCTGGATGAAATGATCTGTGTAGGAGTGAAATACTAAAACAAGGTGTGTTTAAGAGTAAGAATCTGGCAATACGATATATTTCATTTTACGGGGTTCAATAGAATGTTATATGTTGTCATCCTGTTAAGCAAACGATTCATTTTGTCCCTGCTTTCTTTGTGATTAGAAACGTGCTTCGACTTCTTTCCTCAGTTTAGGTTTTTGGGGAAGAATGAAGACTTGCAGGAGATTGATTACAACATTGTTATACGATCGTCTGTGTTTTTGCACACAAAAATACAGAAAGAGGTCCCCTTTATGAATTCAATATTTTGCCTCTAAAGTAAAAGACAAGCAGCCATGAGTGCCGCAGAATATTTAAAAAGACGAAATCTGAGTAAAAAAGTATAAAAGCCGAAAGAGGCCTTAATTTGGTGCAGGGTTTTAAAATGCAGACATGCACTCTAATTCCCTTCTCTGTCATCATTCAAATTGTTATTCATTTTGTGGTTCTTCGGTTTCCTTGTTTACATTAGGAGAAAATAATACATTTTGTTTGCTCTTCTGCCCCCACTGAGAGTCCATTACAATTATTTTCCTATAAACATGCAAGCAAAACCAATTAGTTTTCCCTAAGGCTTGCCAGTGGAATGATTTTAATATCTGACAGGGAATTTGCTCACATCCATCAAGTATCGCATGCTGTTTTGTTCTTGGGCAGTGCTTAATCTGAGGTGACCGGGGAACCGAATGTCCAGAACCCACTCCAGTTTCAAAGGCGAAACAGCTAAATGAAGCTAAGACTGGGACTCACCTCACTATATGCATGCCTCCCTGTTAGTATGCATATCTGTGTGTGTGTGTGTGTTTTTGTGTTGGTGCACTCCAGCATGAGACCCTCTGCCACAGTGAAGGAAGTAGGCCGCGGACAGAAGCAGGAGGAAAGACACAGAAGAGCAATGAACAATGAGCATTGTAGAGAGAATAAATTATTTAATTACGATTGTTTTCCTTATTTGCGGTTGGATATATGTGTGTCTGTATGCGTCTCTCTGTGTGTGTCTACACATATTTCAGCTTATATACAGTTACCAGGCACAGATGCTCTGACAATCTGCTTTTACGATGACCGAACAATGGTCACAACCTTTACCGTTTACCGTTTACCGGCTTTGGTGTGTATGCATCTGTGTCTTGTCTATTAAGTAGTCACAGCCTCTCCCTGGCTTCCAGTGATTATAGCTCCGTAGCCAAGCTTGACAACACACAGACAGAGTGCAATCAAGTCAGAGCAGGGGAGGTGTAAATCAGTATTTTCCCTCCAATCAGCCCCAAAATCACTGTCTCTAATCTGCAGCCAGCCAATGATGGGTTTGATTGATAGGATGGATTTGTTATCTGGCTGTGGGGGTCTGCAGGGAGCAGAACAACAAACAGGAGCAGGAGACACAGTCAGCTTATCAGCTATTGCTACATTTGTTACCGCTCCCCTCGTCGCGCCAGCAGAGCTTTTCCTCACAGGCTACAACTGCAGCTCTCCTCTCATTTATCATACAGAAGAATTAAATGTGGACACTTCAAAGTACTTCAACACACAAGGGTCCCCCGGGGCATGTGTTTTCTCCCTGTTTAAAATGGAAGGGACCAATCCATCACTGGTTGTTTGTGACGGAAACAGAAACCACATAGTATATGTGTGTAAGTGTGTTTGAGCGGACATGCAAGATGTCTACAGTCTATGCAAGCATTAATTGCTTGTCTGTGTGGGTTGTTTGCACTTGTCAGATGGACGGCAGAGATGAGGGGAATGATAGTAATGCTGTGGCTACAATGAGACCAGAGGTAAGAAGAGGTGGAGGCTAATCGGAGGAGGTGAACAAAGACATGGAGGAAGCTCTTTACAGCACAATGTTGGTTCTGTGAATGCAGGGGGCATCACATAAAACTCCTATGAAACATTGGCTGGGTAAAACTCCAAAAGGACCACTTCACATTCTTGGTCCTGTCTGAATCTTAACTTGTTCAGCTGGGTTCCTGAGAAGATTCACCTGCTTGCCAACTTTGCCACAAATAGGTATCTTTGGAGAATATCCTCGGCTGCTCTGAAGGCCGTGGTAGGGTGGCAGTGTCTTTGACATCAAGGTCAAGTTCTGCAAGCAGTAGCCCACACGATCTGTGCTGACATCAGCTAAAGCAGGCAGTAAATTCCAATAAAGCATGTCATCATCTTTGTTTGAGCAAGAGAAAAGCCTCAGCCCTGGCCAGTGGTTCGAGGTGGGCTGCAATCAAAAACAAGGGACTGGTCGACCTATGGAGAAAGCTGAGGGTCCCTCAAACCATCATCACTGGTACTATACTCATGCCTGACATAGGCATGATGTCCAATGTGACAAAGCAAATCATTTGGTACTAACTGTCCCCTGGGAAGAACAGATCGACGGGACACAAGAAAGAGCAAGAGTCAAGGATGCAGATCTGTAGTGTAAGAGTAATTTTTTAGGAGCTCTTTGGGAGGAGTCATTAGGATCTCCATAGAACCTTCTGAAATGTCTTCCCATTGGCTCCGTTAACGAGGGTGTGATTACCTCTGGCTAGGTTGCGCAGGTGATGGAGTCTGATGTTGAGAGCATCTATGGTGACCTCGGGGTCATTACTGATGATATGACCAGGTTGCGGTACTAGCTGCACCAAAAAACTAATTTACAGCAACCATATCCCAAAACTTTCACTGTTTTATAATTATTTCCTGGTGGCTTCACTGTCCTGGAAATTTCCCACACTATGCTATGAATGACTTCTTTTTGCTTGTGATTTTTTTTTAACAAAATACAAGCCAGGGAAATTGTTCTGTCTCTTTAAGATAAGAAGTCCAGCTTTCCCTTCAAAAGTTACAGATAGGAAATGGAAACATGTTAAGTGAAATGCCATTGCAGAAAAGTTTGTAATGGTCATGATCTCTGCTCTTCTCTCTTCTTCTTGCAGTTTAAGTGATTGTAATGTAGGATCCTATACCCCTATGTCCTTTACATAAATATTACAGTACAGAAGGATTTATCTTATCTTCATCCATTTTATTGATTGACCAATCTGTCTTCTTCCATGTTTATCTTAACTTAGCAATGGTAATAAAGCTAAATGTTTACTTCATATCCATCACTGTTTTCATTAGTTCATAATTATATCCCCAAAATGAATGATCAATAATTCCATCAACAATCCATAATTTCACAATGTTTTTATTTCACTCACAAGGGGGAGCTTTTTTCTTTTTTAAGAAAACAGCTATATTTCGGACATAACTTCACATCTAATTTGAAAATTTCAATCAAGGGGGTGGCTTTTGCAATACAGTAAAAAAAATCTTTTTCGGATTACATACCCTCGCTGTCAGGGACGACGTCGTAGGCCTAGGTAATATATTGAAAAGGGGTCTTGGAGCTAGACTCTTGCTTAACGAAGTACTTCTTGCGTTGCGTGGCACAAGCTCTGGGCCATTTCTACCGGGACACTTTGGTCAAGTTTGGCAGCCAGGTAGAATTCCCGTGCCTGAAACACCAGTGGGTAAAAACTCCATGATGAACAGCAATATATCCCAGAGACACAGTTTTCAACATTTTCAATTCTAAAAGTCAACCCAAACCTATTGTGTGTGGAGAGTGCTGAGCCAGTAATGCCAATCCAAAACTGGGGAGAAGCAGAGCGAATCAGCGGAATCAGCGGCGGTGTGATATTTAAGGCCAAGCTGTAGAAGCAGCAGAGAAGAAGCAGAAAGTGTCTGTCAAGGATCTGTCCAGCTCCTAATGGGATGTTCTTGTTGCCAGCGGATAACTCTTATCCTGTGTTCTGGACTACAGATCAAAGGGGTCCTTGACACCATAGAGCTACCAGGGCTGCATGAACAGAATGAACACAGACAAAGAGTGGAGCAGGAGGCATCAGCAAAAGGCAAGATGAGAAAAAACGCAAAAGGTAAGAAAGAAAACATTAGATAAACCAAAACAAAACCAAGAAAAAACTACTATGCTCTTCAGGGAGCATTGTGTCCTCCTGTGCATCCTCACGCACAACTTAAGGCCTATTCTACTGCATTTACAGCTTCTATTTCAGTGAGGTGATGTGAGGAAGCTACAAGATACATATATCTGTGAGAACTAGCACAATGTTGATTCCATTTTGAGACAGACTGCCAGACAAGGAATAAAAGCTGTATCACTAGATAAAGCTTTGGATGTTTGTTCGACTACTAAATGGTGAAATGATGAGCAAAGATATCTCTGAATCCAAATCTGGCATTGCTTGCTCTGCATTGGCAACATGGGAAAACTTTAGCCCTTTCTGCAAAGAGTATTTTTGTCAGGATGAAGCTCTTTGTCGGTTGGGGTGGAAACCAACATTCTGAGTTATGAGTAGCAGGCATCTGTGCAGCTGATGGTCCAGAGATATGAAAATGGATTGGTATGATGACTATCAAAAAGGTAAAAGTGAGACAGGATAGTGAAAAATAAAGCTTTATGTACAGGGTGCCCAGCCTTCACATACACACACACACAGGAGGAGAGGGAGAGCTCATCATCCACCTGAAGGCAGGGTTGACGATAGTGTCTTCTGTCGCATGGTTCAACACTTTCACTCCAGGCCTTTGAGGAAGGGGCTGAATCCAAACCAGTCTTCTATTCACAGAATTTTAAGAGTGAAATGAAAGATAAATGTCACGGAAATGTAGAGTTGTATTAGTCTGAAAACCGACTCATGCACAGAACCAGTACTACTGCTGCAGTTTTGTTAAGGAAAACAAACATCCAAGCAATTTGTGGTTTTTCTGCGATTACGTTTTTCCAGTCTTCCAAACTACAATGAGAAAATACCTAGGAGTGAGTCTGTCGGCGCCTACAGAGCCCTGGAGGAGACATTGACAAAAACAAATCTATATTAAGAGCACAAGCACGTATTAGCAGTATTTATACTTGGTTTACTTAATTTAACTTTAAGAGAACAAGCAAACATAATAGTGTTTACTTTTATTTTTGTAAATAGGCGATAGACCAGAAAATGTAACTGTAAATAGACCAGAAACTTTATTTTCGGTCATGACAGAAAATCATCTTAAGCATGGCTCAACTAGAAACCCAGACAATCGACATAAGTCATGTATATAATATATAATATATATATAAAGAATATAATTATTTATTGAGTTTGTGCAGATAATTACAAGAAAAAAGTCTTGTATGTTATGTGAGAGATGATATCTCTCACTTCTCACTCAGCCCTGACATGACCATACGATTAAACAGCAAGGGTTGTATTATATCATGTGATCTATTCTTCTTTTTTTAAATTTCATATCTCTGTGATTGGGATAAGACCTTATCTAGATCTTGAGAAACCCGAACATTCTATCTGAAATACTCACAAAGAAACTACTCCTGTGATCTCTGACAGCTGTTTGTCACTGCACAGATGCTGATGACATCACAGAAATTGAAACACGCTGTTATTGTATCTGTTGTGATCAGTGACTTAAGTTTGGAAGAAAAAAAAGTGAGAGTGTATCACTTCTGGAGAGACAGAGAAGTTTTGCCTTTCAGTGATGAAGTAACTAATTCTATATACAGTTTTTATGCTGTTTATAGTATCTGCGTGCGACTTAAAGTTTTATTTTATAAATAAAAAAAACCTATACTATTACATGCGTTCATTTCAAATGAGACAAAGTCAAATGAGACTCATGGCTTTAAATGTGCTTTAAATGTGCTTTATATGGGCTTTATATGTGCTTTAAATGTGCCTAGATATTACTTTTAAGTGCAGATATTTTTTTTGTCCATGTCCCTTCCAGTAAGGATCATAGAGGCCTACTCTGAGATCAATATTTCCTCTGACACAAATGTAAACTTGGTCACAGTTCAAATAAAGAATGCAAATCAACCAAGTAACAATCTTTTTCAATGTCATTTTTATTTAAGTATTGCTAAACTCATTTTAAAGACATCACACCAGATGCTGGTGCTGCTGTGAAAAATATCATGCCTCTTTCGATCGCCGAACCCTGGCTCACTGTTTAAGAGATGCCATCCCAGTGTCATGACTCATGTCTTCATTGTGTTATTTCATCATTTTATTTTGAAGGTTGATGTTGTTCAGTTATTTTAATACTTAGAGTTTATTTTGTATTAGTTCTCTTATTTTATTTGGAACGTGTGTTTTCCTCATCCTGCACTCTGTTTCCTGTTTTATTCTGAAGTTTTGTAAGTGTTTTTTGGTTAGCTTCAAAACTTCCTCATTAGTTTATTTGCGACCTTTCCCCCCCCCTCTGTTTAGGTTTTGTGTTTTATCTCTTATCTTTCTTGTATAGTGTTGTGTTTGTGTGTCACCCCCTCTCTGTGTCTCCCCATGTGTGATTGTTCATCTTGTTCACCTGTGTTCCCCCTCCAGCTGTGTGTCATTGTCTCGTTAACTCCAGTGTATTTAAGTCTTGGTCTCTCGCTGTCCTGCCTGCCAGTTTTTCGTTGATGTTTTACATTACATTTTTGTGGATTTTCATGGTTTTGGACTTTGGAATTGTTTTTTGACTCTGCCTTCGGACTGTTTGTATCATTGAGCCGATCACATGGTTTTGGCCCCTGCCTGTTTTCTGGACTTTGGATTTTGAATTTAATTATAATTGCACCTTCTCTGCCTCATCGAGTGTCTGAACCTGGGTCCTAAACTCTGCTTCAGTTAAATTTTAACATGAACCATCCTTTCTTTTGCCAATGTGAACAAACAGAGGTCACTTAGGGATAGGACCTATCGCTGTATACATTGTGGTAGTATGGGCCTCCGCTTGTGCAAACTGGTATCATGTGACAGATCAAGCTGGGGCTCGCTGGGTAGCATGTTAACTTCAGAATACAGATTTGATATAGTGTCAACACTGTTATCTTTCAATGTTTTTGGTTGATGTATGATCACTTTTGAATACCTAAAAAAAATAGTGTGATCGTGTCTTATGAACTGCTCCTTCGAGAGGTCCGTCTGCCAATAAACATAGTTAAATGTAAATGTACTGTAATTATATAGCCCCACTCAAGTCCGACTAATCAATATAAGTGCTTTACAGCATGAGTCAGCATTCACTCATTCACATAAATGTTCATGTAGTTGTGCCAGAGGCATGCATACAAGGTGTCAGTTGCTCATCAGGCCCAACCCCCATTCACGTCATCAGTAATGCACCGGTGCAACAGGCATCAAGGGCAACCTTCAGATAGTTGGACGACCACTTCTAACTCTTGAGCAGCAGTTGTAGGGAATTACCATTTTAAAATTAAGGCCTCATGAACATACAGTCTAAATGTGATAAACAGTGTGTTTCATTAAAATACCCAAACTTTTGAGGCTTGAAATTCTTTTTTGCCACATTGAACTTTGGGTATCAGGCTTTTTTGTCAACAGTGTCCATGTATTGGATCAGTGGGTTGATTGAGTGTTTGTACTGAATGCAACCTAAGAGTTTTATTTAATGGTAATTTTAGATAATGTAAGCCTCAAAGTAGAGAATGTGCATGATACACAGGGAACATTGAGTCCACTAGCATCTCAACGCTGCAATACAAGGCAGGTCGAACAAACCAGGCATTTTTCTCGTTTAAGATTGAACCAAAAAAAGCAACACTTTGTTTATCTGCTACCTTTTTTGTAGTGCTTGATGCTCATCTAAATACAGGCATACTCACAATTATAATATAAATATCCCCATTTTCTATTTGAATGGCAAATTGGTTGAAGAGATTGTGCAGCGATGTTAGAAGATCCAATACAGCAGGCGGTGGGTGGCTTTACAATAGATGGCAAGGATGATATATGTTCTAAGGACAAAGGGCCTTTCTTCTTGTTAATGTTGTTTTTCTGGATGTAAGAAAAATAGCCTGTACCCAAAGATGGTGTGTGGGGATTATGCTTGTGTGTGTGTGGCAGAAAACTCCCCAACACATGGGGGGTAGAATCAGTGAAGTGAAGCAGATGTAATTGCAAAAGGCAATACAGGCCATGTATGTCCAAGCTTCTCCAACATTCCGTCAAATCAGAGATTTGCAAGGTGCCACAGAGAGGTGAATCTTCCTGCAAAGGTGCAATGTGTTCCATTTTTTTCAGATATAACACAGTGAGAAGATTATGGTGGTGAGGGTAAGTGAGGAGTCAACATCTAAGAGACAGATGATACAGGGAGAAGAAGAAGAAACTACTTTGATGGCAGAGCTGGAAGTGTGTAGTATTGCAAATGATCTCAATAAACTAGTACCATCAATTTGTAATGTGCTGTCCCTCTTTGTGTTCCCAAGAAATGTCAACAAAAAAGCAGATATTGTAATATACTTTTGTTTGCTGTTGCTGCTGTTTGGCTGTTGTCCCCCGTGTGAAAGATGACGGTAGATATTGTGTTTTTATGAATTCCTGTGGAGAGATATGACAGGCACTGTCAGATGAAACGGCGAACAGGCTGGAGACGAGGATGGGTATAATTCTGACAGGTTTGTTGCAAAGAAGCTGCAGGTGCTGGCTGCTTGGCTTTGCTGCTTCAAAGTTATGCACAGAAGTATATGCTAACGACGCCTGTATGAACACAAGGCAAAGTCGCACAGACCCAAACATGACTGCACTGCCTCTGATGGTTCGAGTAAGAGCATTATTACTTAGAATGAGATAAATGTGTGTTTGTAAGTATGGAACATTCTTGTCATGTTTGACTTCCTGTTCAACTTCCCCTTATGTCATGCTTATGCCAGCATGCACAGTGAAACTAGCTTGTCATTCTACTGTCATAACTCTCCACTGGGTCCCTGTTGCTGCACACATTGTTTATGTTACTAATGACAGCCAGCAGAATGGCCACTGGCACAGCATCCTCCTATTTAATCTTCCTCATTTAGGTTTATGAGTCCCCATGATTAATACAATGGGATGTCATTGTGAGGCATGCGGCCTCCTCTTTGGTCTCTGTCTGCCATCAAATCTCTGCCTCTCTGATTGTTCTTACTTAATTTATGTCTCTATCCTGTTCAAGCACTTTCTCAGAAGATGAATAACCCTGAGATTCCCTTAAACAATGTACACAATCTAATCCTGAAGGGAGTCCTGTAGTATTGTTTTGGATGTTTGTGTCATTCAACTTATTGCTGTTTTTTCTGAGCAAGGCTGCAGATCAATTAATCGGGAGCCATGGGACTGCATATATGATGGAGCAGCATCCAGTCTGGATGAGAGACCTCTTCCTCACAAACCTTTGTGTTGACTTTAATCACTGTTTTGTTTTTTTACAGCACAACACACATGCAGCACATTTCCACTCATCCACTCCCTACGCTGCTGACTTTAAAGATAAATCTAAAATACGATGGTTGTTTGCTTTATTTGACTGATTTGTTAATAAATCACTTTTTTTGTTTGGATGACCGATATCTCTTCTAGTTTTTCAATCAGAGACTAAGAAGCATGGCTGTAACAGTCACCCCAAATTAATCTTTCCCCCCTTTTCTCATGTCTAAAACATCTCAATCTAGCCTTTCTTAATTTGTCTCCAGGACGTCTAACCTTGGCTGTCCTTCCGATGCGCTTGTTTCTAATCCTGTCCATCCTTGTCACTCCGTGAAAACATCTTCATCGCTGCCACCTCCAGCTCTGACTCCTGAGCTTTGGTCAGTGGCGCCTTTTCGAAACCATACTGAATGGCTGGTCTCACTACTGTTTTGTTAACTCCCAGAAACTCTTCTCCACCCTGCCTGCACTCATTTCTTCACCCATATTCCACACTCCCTGTTGCTCTGAACCAAATGCTTAAACTCCTGAACCCACCTCACCTCTACTCCTTGAATCCTCATACTCTCCTCACCGTCATTCACACACACACGTTTTGTCTTGCTGTGACTGACTATCATTCCATTCCATCATTCAGGTTTTTTTTTCCAATTGCTCCCTGCTCTCACTACAGATCATAATGTTTTCTGCAAACATCATAGTCCATGTAGTCTCCTGCCTGACCTCATTGTTCAGCCTTTCTCTCACCATAGCAAACAAGAGGGGGCTCAAAGCTGATCCTTGGTGCGAGTTAGGGTTAACCCACTTCCGGCTTGAACTCATCCATCATTCCTACTGCACACCTCACTGCTGTCATACTGCTCTGTCCTGGGCACATACTTCCGTCACTCCCCACTTCATCATGCCCTACCAAAATCAAACTGCATGGTTGATTCATGTGTAGGATTTGGTGAAACAAGTAGGTATAGTACAGCCACAAGGTATGTTCATTGATTTTACCTAAGACATAATTCAATGGGAATTACAAAATAAAATCGATGTTCTGTTGTACTTGTGTCAGGTGGAACTACTGTTGGAGGGATTGAAATCTATTTCTATTTATCAGATCAATTCATCGCAGCCAAAAACGAATGAATTAATATTAAATCTAATGCATGGCTACATCATCAACAATATCTTCAGTTTCTCACCTTCTCCCTGTCACTCATTCCTGATTGTTGATATGCAGGCAGGGCAAAAGACACTTCAAACCACTTTAATCAATTCTTATTGTTATTCTGCTCATCCCTCCTTGTTATTATTGATATCTGGTGCTGATTATTTGGATCATATTTTTGTCAGACGTAAACAAACTGGCTTATGGCAAGGTTTTATTTAGAAAACACAACATGAACTTTGCTGGTTCAATATTCCGTTTCTTTTTAAATTGGGTGTGAGAATTATCTGACATAGGTACATAATTAAAATGATAGAACCCAAGCAACCCCTGAATTCATGTACAACAACAACAATGTGCTTAAACTTGCTGAAATGACTCCCTCTCTTGTAACCATCATTCTCATAGTCTAACCACCACGGCTTTAACCAGTAAAGTGTGGATAAAGCAGCATTTTAACAGCATTTCACGGATTGAACTGAATCGAGACATGTTAAGATATTAATGCTGTTAGGCAAGATGGTATCATTTACAATAAGATTACACATTTTACAGGATTTATGAATGGTTTATAATTAGGTTTTTAACCAAGAACAAATCATTTGCAAAAAAGGTTTTAGGGATTTGCCTGTAAAATATAATAACAATGAACTTGTTCAACCACTTAAACACACCACAAACTGCTCTATGATGAACGCATGAAGGCCAAACAAAACAAGCAAACGTTACTGACGTGGGTTTTCCACCGTACAGTACATCCACCCAGCTAATTAAAATACACATTGATATCACATGGGCAATTTGCATTCCTTTCGATCACAGATGTGTGTCCGGTTACCACTTTTGGGTATCGAAGGCTTCAGGAAAATGGTCACCACCTTAGACAAAAGGTGTGTTCCGCTCACGCAATTATTCTACGACGTGTCGAACAAAATGCAGAAGGTGAATGGAGAGGTGTCTCACAGCTTTGAGTACTTTTCTACAACCTCTGATGTACTGTGAACAGAACGGAGATTTAAATCAAATAAAAGCCATTCATTCATTCATTAATTATCCATAACCACTTATCCTGTTCAGGGATCTTAATATTGACCAAAATAATCTGTATTATCATTTTGGCCATAATCATGCAGCCCAACATGCAATGTTGTTATTGTGCATGATGTTGTATGTGACATTTAATACGTTTGGATATAATATGTTCTGAAGGGATCATGCTATATGTGCAGACACAATCCCAGATGGGTTTGGCTTAGTTGATGACCTTGTCTAGTTGTTTTCAACTTGAATTAAACTAGGCCTATGCTGTTGTCCCCGATAGCAAGGGTATATCGTCAAATCCACTGCATTGTTCAAGCAAATCCCCTTATTGAACTCTTCAAGTTAAATTTGACTCGTCTGTGTAGATTCTCATTCTTCCAGTTCATGATAATCCATTTGGGTTCAGTTCTGAAGTAGTGAAGAAGCCTCTTGGATGAGAGGTGAAACGTCTTCAAGCCAAAACAGAGGTCCAGTTGGTTTGGTTTCAGCCTACATGGATTAAATGTGACTCATTAATAATCGTAAACAGTCTCAAACTATTTCAATGAAGTCAGCCATATGCTCTAAGATATGATCCCATAGTTACTCGATAATCAAGTTAACACAATGAACTATTTTTTAATAACTCTGTATTGAAATAAGATTAATTTCCTTCTCCTAGTGAGTAAAATATGAAGTATTAGAGGAAAAGATGATATATATATATATATATATATATATATATATACAAGAACTCCTTGAGTCGAGTCATATGCACCAAATTTTGATTAAACAGTTGAGAAATTATTAAAAATCCATTTCTTCCTCGCACTAAGGTTTATGGGAGCACATCATTTCAAAATAATCCATGAAATATTTTTTGAGTTATCGCGTTAACAGAAAGGATCTGCGACTATGATGACCAAATAATATCTCAGACTTTTCTGGGATACAAAAAAGTTTTGTTATGTTAAGGCTACTGTCTTTGAGGCTCATAGATATTGTACAAATGGATAAACGTACACTGATACAAGTTTATCTCAACAGGTCCCCAACTCCCACTTCGCTTTCAGCTGATTCGAAATCCTAAGATAAATTGGACTGAGCGGTGAGAAAACGAGAGGAACATCCTCACGGTGCATTCTGCCTCCTGGATAGAGTCCCCATTACCCCTCTGTTGACTGTCTGAAGGTAATCACCAAAATGGCCCTGCAGAAATCGGAAGGATAAGGAAAGGGGGGAGAAGTCACTTAAACAGAAAGAATGAGGATACATGGAAGGGCCTTTCAATGAAATATGGCTTATATTATTTTCTTCTGCTCTCTAGACAGGGCCGTCTGTCATAGCCAGGAAGGGGCCAGAGAAAGTGGGCTAAGTGGTCAGCCCATTTCTTGTGCCTTTCCAAGTGGCTGAATAGATATTAGGATTTTACAGGCTATTACACATGATAATTGCACAGCATATTGAATCTCAGGCAATCTTCTCACACCGACTGCCTCTTACTTGCTCCTTCTTCCTTTAGATAAACACTACAAAGTGTACGAAGTATCCATCATATATGGATTATATATGATATGTGATTTAAAGGTTGTTTATGACACACAATTAGTATCCATGGCTTTCACATGAATCAATAACAGCATTGTCCAAACTGCGTGGCTTAAACCCAGCGTTAAATCTTTAGATATTCATCTAAGCCAATTAAGCGACAGGCGGTTTGGGGATGGGGCTCGAATGGTAGAGTGCACATTCATGAGCAATGTCAGAGGAGGACCTAATCCAATCCAGAATATCCACATGGCTCAACGGTAATTTCTAAATTTGATGCTAAAAAAAAAAAGAGGTGCAGTTGTATAATCACAAATAAATAGCATGTCATTGAGCATGAGTAAAAATAGTAAGTTATTCCATATGCGGATGAGTTGCTATACCATATTTCTCCACAGCAGTAAAATTACACAAGTGTTACGATTTACGTAAGATTTGAAGTGCTATTATAGAAAAAAAGAATAAACCTTTAAAGTTTTCCTCCGTTGATGGTGAAACCTTTTTTAAATTTACAGAAATGAAACTAAATGCAGAATCAAACAAATTAAACTGTCACAGTTGGTGTCAGATAGAGATTTTCAAATCTTTGTCAAAACAAGCAGTAGGGCACGTTTACATTCAGGCGTTAACTTCCATATGAACTAGTGACCACAACACTTATTTTGCACCCACACTAATAATAGCGTTCAGCAGGAGACTTTGAGTTGTAAAAGTCTACCCGAGTGAGAATTCAAGACTGCATGCTGGGGATTTTGAGCAGCATCACTGCCTGCACCACGCGGCGCACTGTCTCAGCTTAGTTGTGATAAAGAGCAAAGAGAGGAGACAGATTATGAAATGCTGATGGAGCACCCTTAGCGCTACCATTCATCAACATAATTAACCATAATCAGCGCCATCCACGAGGGAGAAAAGGTGGCAGAGCAGCAAAATACATAGCCATATATATATATATATATATAAGCTCCATCAAACGGTTGAAGATGTGACTCTTAAATTCGATTGGGAATAGCAGAACAACCAAGTAGTATTCCCATCATCCACTGACAATTGTACACAGTAATCCTCAGTTATCGTTGCATTACCTTTAACCCCTTTAATGTCATCAACAAGGAGAAGAAAGCCTCAACAACAAAATAAAACAATGTAAAATGTATCTCCATATTTCATTTTATTTCTTAATTGAATATCTTAAAAACCTCTAAATGTGCCATTAAATGACAAATGATTTGGTCAAGCATTTTTGGGTTTGCTGCTTTTAAATAGTAAAAAAAAAAGTCCAAAAATAGTCCGTTTTAATTAGATTAGCTCACCCTTACTACTTCTATTATTAAGTGAAATCACCAAACCGTTAAGGTTTTCACAAAACTAGTTAACTCTTATTAGAGGTTTTTTTATTGTATCAAGCTACATCATTTTGTTAAGTGAGTCCTCGCATGCTTTAGATGCCAAAAAGAATCCAACTTATGGAATAGGACTTTCTTAATAGCCATAGTTAATATCTCCTGCTCAGTGGCCTCTTTGACCTGCAGTGTCCTCCAGGGCTCCATCCTTTGCCCCTTACTCTAAAGTATATAGTGGTCAGATTATAAACAGGTTCAGTCAAGTGGCACACATTTTTCAACAAGAACTCGAGACTCAAAATGTTCTCAACCAAACGGTTGAGCAGGACAATAAATGGTTAATTAATCACCTATGTTGAAGGATAAAATTGAATCATGAATGATATTGCGTGTCTTAAACTGAGTTGTTGGTTTTGTTGTCGTAGATGTACTTTGTTAAGACCCAATCTTTACTAATGCCCCACTGACAGCCCCTAAACAAACATTCTGCATGCCTGTCAAGCCATTGCTCCATCATGTGTCTGCACGTCTTCTTGCATAATTCTTGTAAGTCCCCATCCGGGTCAGCAGACATGTAGACCAATTGTTCAAAATATCCCGTCAGCTCATGCCATGACTACAGCCCAGTTCCCTTTAGAAATGCGGATCCATTCGTCTCATTCATTATTAACAGCCAGATGCCGTGCAGGCCATTTATGGAGTTTGAAAATTTAAATACTTCTAAAGTCTGGGTAATATGGTCAGTGACCTGACAGCAGAGAGGTCCATAACTGCACACATTCTCTGAGAGATCTACACCTTACATCCCTCCCTCTCCGTGTGTGTGTGTGGGTGTGTGTGGATTAATTTTCAGTTACTGTGAGATGCAGAAATAATGAATAAAAATGAACTCAGATCCTCTTTGTTGTGTAGACAGTAGGAACTTTATATTCCACGAACACATTGTAAAATTGATTAAAATCCAGTGCCACCAGAATCCAGTTTCTGTTTAAATTGTCTTCCCAAAAGGTCGCCAAGTATGGCCCGTTTTAATTATCCCGCCGTATCCATTGAACAGTTTGAGTAGTACGGGTTTACGGCCCGAAGCCCACCACCTATGACCCTGACCTTTTCAGGAACTAATAGAATTATAGCCCACTGAATGCCAATTAACTAAACACATAAATGGAAACAAAACAGGCAGAGGGAGCACAGGAGTGTAATTGCCATAAAACCCCTTAAGGTAAACACATGTTCCCGCTGCTGTAGGCAGCCTCACGAGGTAAAGGGTGAAGGGAGGAGAGGAAGGCGGAGCGTCTGCGTTTGTGTATGCAGCCGAGTACGGAGAGGGAACCAGGAGAGACCATGAATGTGTTGTTAATTTAGCCCTGTTTTAATTAGCTCTTCTGCCAGTGCAAAATATAACAGAGTGGGCTTGCGGGGAGCCCCGAAGACCTGTGCAGGCTGGCAGACTGAAAGAGGTCACCAGATTGGCATGCCTAACTACCGCCTCTCCGGCCAGCAGCTGGGCACACACACATCGCCTACCACTGGTCTAACCGCCGAAAGGTGAAAAATTTATTCTTTAACTTGCCCAACAATAATAAAACACATACACTTAGTCACGCCACTTTATTAACCGCTCTTCTTTTTTATTAGTAATTCTCCTGTGGCGCCAGTCTAGCTTTAATTAAATCAGGGTTTACGCTTTCTACTGTACCAGGACAAACTTCGTTTTCGAAAATACTCTCGTCTCTCGCTCACTCGGTCGCTCAGGGACAGTCCCTGTTTACGCAGTTCACACTTGAGTTAAAGCTTAAATCGGGTGGAAGTGTGTGCGTGAATGCGGCTAGCTGATATTTAAAGAGTTTGACAATTTTATGACTTTCAGTCGTTTCACAAAAAAAAGAGAAAAAGAGTCAAATCTCTTCTGAGCAGCTAGCGGTGCGTTCCCCGACAGGATGAGTAAATATGAGCCCAGTGCCTTAGTTTTCTAAGAGGATTTATGACATGGGCTTTTGTTATTTGCAGGTTGGATTACTGTCATATGCAGCTGTCTGAAATAAAGAGGTTCCACACCACGGAAAGTCCAAAGAGTTGTCTGAGCGGCGCTACACTCCCCTACACTTTTGGCATAGATTTTAAGGATGGCTACGCTCTTCCTCTTCGGCTTATAATGATGAGTTAGTCACTCTGAGCCCGACAGAGCCACTTACTGCTGCTTCTCTTGTTTGCCCCAACACTTGATACATCGGGACAATACAAAGGTCAAGAGGACATGGGCATTTCTCCTTTGTGACACAGACCTGATGAGCCTTCCACTTGAAATGGATAGTAATTGGTTAGCGAGCACCCAAGTAATGTGGTGAAGCACTCCAGTGAAGACAGATTAAGCTACCATCAAATGGAGATAGGGCGAGGCCTTGGGACGGCGGGGAAGAGGGTCACCTACTTGACTTTGAAGAAGACAGAGGAGAAAGATGGAGGGCTTGAGACAGAGGAGGCTTATTTACATATTGTGAAGTATGAAGAGAGCCACTATCTACCAGTCAGAAACCGTCTGGGGAAATAAGGAGCGCCTGCCGCAGTTAACGGGAGCCGGCATGTTTATTGTGCTGTTAATTAGGGGGAATCTGTTCAGGGCTGTAAAGATATGTAGAGTGTGAATTCAGGGACAATGGAACAGCACACAAGCTTCTTTACTTAAAGCAAAGATGACAGCTATGCTGGTCAACCCTTTTAACAACTCTCCAGTCAACGCTTAGGGATTTTACCTGCATCGAGGTTTGAGTAATTGCGAGGCTGGAGCAACATTTCCTGAAGCCCGATGAGAAGCAACTCAGTCTGCCGGTTGAGTTGTTTGATCTGCAGACTTTGATCATACACAATGTGGAGCCGGGCTGTCCAATTTGACCACATACCACAGTGTGGAAAGAGGCTCACAGTATGATCTCCTGTACTATAACTCTGGGCTATCTCGTATTCTCACACTACAGAGACCAAGAAGAAAATAACTTCTGGTGTATTTGGAGATGAGCCACGAAAACAATACACACTAGGTATATTAAATGCATAGATTAAACAATGGAGAACTACTGAGCTTCTGAGTCCAACTGATGGGCAGTAGTATGGAGCCAAATCAACAAGAAAGTTCAGGTTTTGATCTTGAATTATAAAATAATCAACTTTTTCGAACTGCAAATAAGCGTAGGTAGAAGTTAATTTGAATCTAAATATAATTTTGAGTAATCTGGCATATTTAACAACTCTTGAATATTGATATTTTGCCTAAAGTGATCTGAAACAGCTTATTAAACATAACTTTGTCACAAGCATCACTTTATTCACCACTTATCATGTCAATACAGTGTACAGGAAGCAGTGAGACACGCAACAAACCCACGACTCCTGACGGCAACGTAATAGGGGAACACCCTAAGCCTTCGTTTGTATGCAGTCACTCATGATCCCTCGCCACTCTCACCCTCGCCAAACCTACAAGCCAGATCAGGGCCAAAAGCCTGAAACTGGATTTTGATCGGAAAGGGAAATAAATCTGAAACCAAAAAAAATAAGATTTGAATGTGAAAAAACAACAAGCTCTGAATCTGAAGATGTAAATTTACAACTGAACAAATAATAATACATCAAAAATGAAAATATTTAAGTGAAATTTGAACATAATTCATTCAAAAAGGATATCACAATTTAATCACATATATATTTGAATTGAAGTTAACCAAAATTTGTAAACATAAATGTTTTTAACAATTCAAGATTAAAACTCTGATTTTCAGTTTTAAATGATTAATTATCAATAAATGTTTTTTTTTTTTTTTTTCAAATGAACAAACCTTTTGGCCTTGATTCCATACAGTAGAGGATAGAGAACGTTGAGCTTTCCTAATATATTCAGTGTAAAATGTAACCTTCAACCACCAGTCCCTCATGTCGAACTGAAGATACTGTTTCTCCCAAATGGTGGGAAGTACAAATCATTTCAGCTGCTGGGAGATCACTGCACGTAATATAATTACTATTTTTTTTAATTAATGAGGAATCATTCAAATGCATAAACCCATTGTAATCATTTTATCCAGCTCACTCAATCTGAGGATTGTAGATATTTCTCCGATCCAAGCATCGTAGTGTGCAGCTGGTGCGGAAAGACTTTGCAGTTTGGTTTGATTTAAAATGTTTGAGATGGCAGCCACTGTGGAATTTATATTTTTTGTACACCCCAGTGCCTTCTTCTTTGGTGATGGTATATGTGCTGCTGTTAAAGTGGCAGTTGTTACATACAACACTGTATCCATAGCTGCCTTTTTATTTTTGTTAGTTGGGTTCAATTTTGTGAGTGTTTCCACTTAAATGTTAATTGTAACGAGGATATGCAGCCTAGAAAGGCAAAGTGTGGTATCTGCAATTTTCCTTAAATTTATTTTTCTTCCCGATTAGAAAGTGCTGCAATCTGTTAGAGTGCTCTTGCTCTGCTGCTACATTTTTCAGAGACGCTGGGGTTTATTATTTATTTTTTGATTTTTTGATTACGACTGGTGAAAGAACAAAGAGCTGTTTTTCTCAGTCTGGCATGTTCCCTGAGATACTGCACTTTGGCTTTGTAAACAACTGACTGGATTTGACCTCAATATAAATTAATATTGACCTGCTAATGCTTATTAATTAGCATACCAGTCTGTGAACCCCTCAAATTTAGCTTCCCTGTACATCATGACCATGGGATGCCTAAGCATGGAGAGACACACATCTGACACATGATATAGTTTGCTATCATGTCTGATCACAAGAGGAAAAGGAGGTTCTGAATCCACCTATGCATGCGCCTGCACACACACACACACACACACACACACACACACACACACACACACACACACACACACACACACACACACACACGCACGCACGCACGCACGCACGCACACACACAGACACACACAGTGGTAAGGTCTAGACCAATATCAGAAGGCATTGCTCGCTCCAGGCTTCTAATTGGCCCCATTTCTCCTCCTCTTGTCTCTCTCTTTGTTCTCATGAAAGTACCGGCTTTTCCATCTAATGTGTGCAGGGCACTATTCCAAATACAATATAACTCTCCAAATAAAACAAAGGAGAAAGACGATGCCCGCGTCATGAACAGTGAGTATGAGCGCTTGAGAGAATGGGGATGAGATGGCGAGCACAGGCAGACAGCACGGATGTGCTGCAAACTGAGGCATGAAGGACAAACATTGAAAGATCTGTCGCAGGCGTCTCATGGCCAAACAGAAAGGGCTTTGAGGGCGAGCCTCTTCAAAACTGATTGTTCCATGCATCACTTACAGCCGGTACCTTCCACCCACTGTCCTGACCAACCAATCAATAGGCATATTTTTGTAATGTATGCAGCCACAGGTTTATGGGTGTCCGTGTGCCGCAGCGTCTGGCTACTACAGCTCTGAAACTGTAACTGGTGATTATAAAAGAATGCTGCCGCACTCGCCCGCTTTGTCTCTCTCTCTCTTTATTCTCCCCAGCCAGTGCAGAGCCAATTTGCTAATGGATGCAGCAACCTTGTGATTTACTGTTGTCAAAGACATGCTTCAAGTAAAATGTACTAAATGATTTAAGTTTGCGAGAAAAATTTACATTTGAAAGCCCAGCCCACTGTGGAGAGCGCCTCGCATTAAGTATGCAAGGTTGATTAGGTGGATCATCCATTAAGGGGCTCTAAATCATTGTTCTAGGCCTCTCAGTGATATTAAACTCCGTATGGATTGTCTGCAGTTTGTGTCTATTCTTGGATGTGGTTGCTGAGATAGGGAAATTAAAGAGGTAAGAAGAAGACAGTGCAGCATCAAAATCTAAAGTGTGCACTGTCTGGAAACTTCTGTATTAGATCTACCTGAAGGTTAAGGTTCTTTCACTGAAGAGTTGAGTAAAAGTACTGTGGGCTCTCATATAAAAGCAGGACAGACAGCATTGAAGGAAACAGCCTGTACTCAATTCTTTTTTTCTCTCTCTTTCTGTCAGCATTCAGCATAAACACCAGACCGATGGTCAGCTGTGTCCTCACTAACTTGTATAGACATGCCAGATCTATAACTCCCTCTACTGCTCAACCCTTTTTAACCCATATCAGCACAGAGTTATTGTAGAGACAGACCCTTAGGAACGTCTGAGAGTTCCCCCGGGAGTCTGGCTGCTGCTGAAACCAGCTGTGGCTCATAGAGCTATAAGTGACTCTCTCCAGTCCAGGACTGCATATGCACAATATCTCCGTCACAGTGTGTCACCTGTTTCAGACATTCCACACAGTCTCAATATCCTATGGATTGCCATATCCTGACGCATATACAGTACCATATGGCATAAGATACTTTGACATGCTAATGGGATGCTTGAAAACGCAAAGCAGGATGTTACGGAATTACTTCAAAGCACAAGAAAAAGACACAGATTTAAGGCAGGGCTTCAGATTCACTTTGTTAACCAGTCGCCTCATTTTTTTATTTCTTCTTTTTTATTACATGCTATGTATGCCTTAATGATGGTTAAGAGGAATGGTGCAGAGACAAAAGCTAAGAAAAAAAGACGAACTGGTCAAATGAGACGTGATACAAATCTGTTTAAGCCCAGCACACACACACATTTCTCTTATTATATATGATAATCTGGTCAGGGGTCAAGTTTGAGGCTACTTGTTGTCTTATTCTCTCTTCTGCAATTCCCTCTGCCCAAAATGGTAAAACTTAACTAAAAGGGGTCTGAACAAACACATCCAGAGATATGTGTATAACAAAGGTAAACAATCAGAGAAAACATATCCATATTACTGTCTATCCGATACACAGATTTTGTGTTAGTTAAAAAATAATAATCATTATTTAAAGAATATGTACAAATTTTAATTTTTTTTCCTTTTCTTTTCAGATCTGCCTGTGGCACAAATTAATGTATTTTTGTAAATAAATGGCTAAGTCCATTAAAAAAAAAAAAAATTAAACCTTGGAGCCAAGGAGGAACAAATTCAATCAATACAATCACAAGAAGAAGAAATTTTATGAACATGTCGGATGATAGATGATGTAAATTATGCACACATCAGGCCATAGCATTTGATCAGTCCTCAAACACTGCCTCTGTCTTCCCGTCCGCTCGCTCTGACACAAGATGACACACAACTACACACTGACATCGGATTGCTAGCAGCACCACAGCGAGACCACCGAACAGTACTGGGGTCAGGTAGTTTGCCCTTTGCCTGCGTACAGACCCAGTCCTTTTTCAAATTCTCCATCTCATTAAAAACAGTCTAATAGTGATCATATCAGTAAATGCAGATGTATCGGAGTACATTTGAAGCATTTATGTCAATTTCCACTTTGCACTCAGGAACAGCAACCTGAGGAGCTTTGGAATACGCTTATCTGCCGTCACGCATTCTACTCCCTCGACAACAACAAAAAACAATTGTTAGCTGGAAATATATGCAAAATGCGATGACAACTAAAAGGAGGAGGAATGCGCTGGGACAAAAGAGAATTTGTTTCAGGCCCCCCAGTCTTGGTTACATTTTTAGAGACTTGTTATTAAGCTGTGTTATGTTATTAACTGGGCCTTATATTTACTAAATTTACTACAATCCATGTTTACAGCGTGTCAAAATGACAATACCATGCTACAATGAAAGGCATCTAGCTGATATTTGTAACATCCTCATGATATCTTTATTAATGTATATCCAACAAAATTTTGCATGTAGCACTTTCGCAAATAGGAAATGCAGAAATTAAATTGTGCAGAAAGCAAACATTGAATTCTATCCGTCTTTCGTCCCGTTTCATTTGGGGTGGATTGCATAGATAAATACATCAAATAGTTTAGAAAACTGATAAAATCATGATTTTTGCCATCGTTTTAGGATGATCAGAATTACATTTGTTTAAATTGATTTAAGGGAGAGAGAGGGAGTGAGAGAGAGAAGGGTGGCGAGAAACTGCTGGGTGAGCTAGATGGAGTATGAAGAAGAGAGAGAGAGGAGAGAGAGCTCTCCCCTTAAAATCTAGATACTGTCATGTTACTCTAACCCCCAGTTATACAGGAAGAGGCAAATCCTTCAATTGCAAAGGAATATCTTCTTTACAACTTTTAGACAAAGTTACTTTCTTTTTGAAAAATATCCCATAAACAGCATGCAAACTCCACACTCAATATATTCTCCTCCTCCTACAAAAAACTACCATGAACCCCTCAGTGTCACACTCGCTTACCACACACACACAGAGACACATCACCTCAATAACTGAAATGTAAAACTTAAACTATATTGTTGGCGCCAGAAGACATGGCATAAATCACCAACAACATGACTTATTGGAAAATCAGTTCAAAATCTGATGAGCTCTGCTGCTTTTGTGTCTACAACAAGTGTTTTTCAGGCGTTTACAGTCATTATATCCTTGAAGTCTGAATGTATCATCCCCGTCTCTCTCATCAAAATGCCGAAACACATTTAAAGAAATACTGCAAACTTGTTAATGGTGTTCTCTAAAATTGCATTTTCTCATTTAATATGAGAAGCTCAAAGAGATGGTGTATTGTCAGAGTTTGGGCTCTGCTGCAGTTTCTTCTATAGATGACTGGTCTGGTGGAATCAACGAGACAGTGGCCTCTTGTGTCAAAATAATAAATTAATTTACCTGCATTCTCAAATAGCAGTCATAAGATTGATTCAGGAACCCCAGATGAATAGATAATGAAAAAGCTGTAGCACCTCATCTGTAATTTCGGAAACTGGACTTTGGAGGAGATTTCATTGATGGGCGTGGCTCCAAGCTTGGTCAGGCACAGCCCAAACAAAGCAGAGTTCTCGCCCAGTGGGAAGACTGCCTGCAGGTGTCCCAAAGCAGATTTCCCTCAAGCCAGACGAAGATTGATTTGGGAACTCCAGATGAACAGACCATGAAAGAGCTGTAGCACCTCATCCGTAATAGGGAAACTGGACCTGGGAGAGGATTCCATTAATGAGCGCGGCTGTTGCCGGGCACAGCCCAAAAACAATCATGCAGAGTTCTCGCCCAGTGGGCAGACTATCTGGTCCAGATTTCACATGCAAGAGTAGCCAAATAAATTGTTTTAATTTAAAAAAATTATAAATAAATAAATAATAATTATTAGGATTTTAAATGTTCCTTCAAGAATCAAATGTATAAAAACACATTTTCTTCCAATCATAAAGAGTTGGCTTAGGCCCACAAGTACCACCCATAATGCCATACATAAAGACGAAGAGGCAAAGTATAATGCCAGTCGCTCTATAAGAGTCTAATGCAGTATTATCTGACTTGGTGGATTATGGTGAAGGGGCAAGACTCTATACGGGGAGCTTTTCATTCGGTGATGGTTCATTAGATATCTTTAATGGCAGATTCCTTCATGTCTACGAGACTAATTACATGAAAACGTTTAATCTATCCAAATGTCAAACATGCTGTTGTGCAAACATGCAATTGCATAACTGAGAAAGCAAACTAAAAGTAAAACATTAAATGTCCCATGTGTATTTGGCATTTATATCCATCTCCGCCCTGCTTTTCTATGGTTCACTGTGGCTGCCGGGCCTGCATTGATGATCAAACACAGATTGGACAACAGACTCAGTTCTTTCCCCTTCATACTGCACCATTTTGAAAGGCTTCATTAAAGCACAGGGCTGGAGAGACAGTATCAGAGGCAATTTTCAATGTGTTTCCTTGGGAAAAAGAGGAACCCATTGTTAGAAACAGAGGGAGAAAGGTCTGTCAGGGCCCTTAGATGAGATAGAATACAGTGCTCCACTGTCTCTGTGCTGTAATCTATAGCGATGGGCTTGGGCTAATGGGAGTCTGACCTGCTACAGAGCTCATCGGGAGCCATGCAAAAAGGCAGAGGAGAGGAAGGGAGGACAAGAAAGGCATTGCATCAGTATAAGGACGAAAAAACAGCAGAGAGCAGGAGGTGGAAGATAAAGAGAGAGAGATGGGGCCAAGAATTGGCTTGAAATTTTCTGACAATGAAATGTCTCCAGTAATTGTTCCTGCAGTGATAAATGGTATCCCATTGTACGGCAGGTCTCCTTGTCCTTGGGAGTCAAAGAGAAGAGGTGAGGGGAGGAGAGAAAAAAAGAGGAGGGAGGGGACACAGAGATGGACTGGCAAAGCACCATATAACTTGGCTCAGACAGCACACAGTCAACTTTCTGAAGGTGATGATGGTGTGTGTGTGTGTGTGTCTTTCAGTAAAGAATATATGGTATAGCATTCACCTTTGAACTGATTTCAGTTCAGAGAATTTAAATTCTAATCCATGCCTGTTCCCTGCATACTCTCTGTAACAACAGTGTAAATACACCATGTGTTATAAACATGTGTCACTGATTAAAAGAAGGAAGCTGTTCACATACACAGAAGCAGCTGGAAAAACAAGTTCTGTGCACTATACTCCTTTTTGCCATGCCGGGAATCCATGCACGAAAGTCCACTCCTTCTCCTGCCATCTGGCACACATTGTACTCCGACCCTAAAGCCTGTACCCACAGGTAATCTGCACACTGGGCGAGAACTCTATATCATCCGTGCCCGGCCAAGCCCAAAGCCGGGCATGGATGAAATCCCCTCCTAGGTCCAGTTTTCCTTTTACGGACGAGGTACTATAGCTCTTTCATGGTCTGTTCATCTGAGGTTCCTAAATCAATCTTAGTCTTGGCAGAGACACATTTACAATGGGAGACCCTCCCAACAACACAGCTCCCTGGAACACAGCGGCAAATAAATCGCTCCACCAGGACAACATGCCCATACCTTTTTGGTTCTCAGCAAAGACTCAAAGCTGTCCACAACACTGGGCAAAATTCATTCTTTCCTTTCCTATAACAGCTTATAATGTCTTGTCACGCGAGCAGGTTATTTATATAGAAATACAAATAACTGCCAAAGGGAAGCAGACCAACAGTAGAGGGTCAGTATAATATGGCGGCATCTAATCTGCCTAGTACAAATATATAACATTCTATGTTGTTGGTTCTATTATCACTATCAAAAATGCATACTGTTAAATATTCCTGCAAGTTTTTCTGTAATCTTACCAAATAATTTCATCAATAATGTTTGTGTAAGCTCCATCAAGTTTGAGTGTCAAATGTTAATCATCCTTTAAGTCAGCCATATTCTCGCTTTCTCTCACCCAGATGCGCTTCCAAAATGATGAAACATCAGTCGGTGCAGTTCGATGTGACCCTCACTGTGTTTGTGTAAATGTTGGTGAGTTTGTGTGTCTACAGTCAGTGTGTTTGTTTTGTCTCCCTGTGTGTCCACTGTGGCGCATATGTCAAAGCATTTCTGGTGAAGTAAACCAGCAGGCAGCACAGATACAAATGGGGCTCCTTCCTTTGGGGATGAGAATGACAGAATAAAAACACATCATAACACTGTAGTAATATTACCTTGACAACACAGTCCCAGCACTTAGTGCCCAAGAGATATTCTGAGCAGCCATCCACAAGAAAGAATAGTCCGACATGCCACATCA
Source organism: Lophius americanus (assembly GCA_037951165.1). Lineage (NCBI taxonomy): Eukaryota > Metazoa > Chordata > Actinopteri > Lophiiformes > Lophiidae > Lophius > Lophius americanus. The sequence continues at coordinate 2,153,525 of JBBDHG010000256.1, read as the reverse complement.
TCTCTACTATTGTGTATACATTCCTTTTATAATCATTTTGTTTGGTCACTTTTACATTTCTTGTCCAAGATTAAAGATATTTAATCGCGTCAGGGTTACTGATCCTCATTCAACACCACCGACCCCAAATAACAGTCTGATAAAGCTATGCGAGACAGGAACTGTTTACAAAGTTAACATACTTTAAAATACCCCAAATCTTTCATATCCACTCAGTTCATATCAAATTTTGACAGAATATTTTATTTCACTCATCGTGAATTAGTGAGTATAATGATGAGACATGAGGGGAATGATTTCCACAATCTGCTTCTTTGATTTTCTGGAGACTTCATGTAGCTTAAGCAGGAGCTACATGCTTTTGCTACGTGTAGCTACTGCAGAAGCAGTAGCAGTCGTAGTATTAGTACCAGAAGTAGTAGTAGCAGTAGTGGTAGTAGCAGTCGTAGTATTAGTACCAGAAGTAGTAGTAGCAGTAGTGGTAGTAGCAGTCGTAGTATTAGTACCAGAAGTAGTAGTAGCAGTAGTGGTAGTAGCAGTCGTAGTATTAGTACCAGAAGTAGTAGTAGCAGTAGTGGTAGTAGAAGCTGTAGAAGCGACAGTGGCAGTAGCAGTTATAGTAGTAGTGGTAGTAGTAGCATTAGTAGTAGTAACAGACATGGTAGTAGTATCAATGGTAGTATTAGTAATATCGGTAGAAGGAATTGTAGGGGAAAAAGTATAGGTAGCAGCTGAAACATTAGTAGCAGTAGTAATAGCAAAAGCAGTAGAAGGAATTGTAGTAGTAGCTGTGGAAGTAGTAGCAGTAGTAGTGGCAGTAGTGGTATTAGCAGCTGTGGAAGTAGGAGTAGTAGCATTAGCGCTAGTAGTAGCTGTGGAAGCAATAGCAGAAGCAGTATTGGAAGTAGAAGCTAGGGTAGCAGTAGTGGTAACAGCTGTTGAAGTAGAAGTAGTAGTAGTAGCAGCAATAGCAGTAGTGGTAATAGTAGCTGTGGAAGCAGTAGTAGTGGCAGTCTTGCTATTGTTGGTTGTTATTAATAAACGCAGCATTCTTGGCTGAATCAATGGTGAAGACAGAGAGCAGTCCAGGTTGAGGACGATAGCCTACATTACATCCACGAGCATAAATAAACACTTCTCCCTAGAACCCACTGGATTCAGAAAAATTTCAAAAAACCACAGGCTCCAGCCTGTTTGTTGTTTGTCTCTTTGGCCTGCATGTACAGCCCCGACCATTGTTATTTTCTGGGGGTTATACACCCATGCCCAAAGGTTCATGCCAACAAATGTCCCAAAAACCTGCAAGCGAAGAGAAGGACTCTGCAGATATTGACATCAACGCAAACGTCTAGTTGGTAAATCATGGCTGATAAGGATTTCTTTGCATGTCACTAAATTTAAGAATCATATTTTGGACATACACTGATCTGCCATAACATTAAAACCACCGCCTCATATTGTGGTCTTTTTGATGCACTGGTGGATCAGCCACCTTTCTATCAGAAACGGAAAAAACTCATTCCCCCTATTGTGCCTCGGTGGGATCAAACGACTTAGTCTAGCCATCACCACCCCTCGCACATCAATGAGCCTTGGGCGCCAACTATTTTGGTACCCGTTAACCAGCCGTTGTTCCTTAGTCCACTTTGGTATATGTTAACCTTTGCAGACTGGGAACGCTGAACTGAAGACGATCTGGTCCAGTTGTCGAGCGATTACAATTTTACAACTGGATCAAAGACGCTCAGTTCCTTACACTTGCCCATTTCAAGGACTACATGGTCACTTGCTGACTATAGTCTCCCGCCCACTGACAGGTGCCATTGTAAAAAGATAATCATGTGAACTGAAAATAAAAGGCTAACCACAGGCATATTCCACAAGTGAACAAGCGGTTTCTAAAAAAAATTCAGCTATACAGAAATGAATAAGTCTATTTAATGATATGTATGAATGGTAATTGGAAGTAATATCCTTGTTTATTAGCATTTATGCTATATTTCAAAAGAGGAAGTAAAAAGTTATTACACAGCACAAACCTCTGTCAAGGCAGCTTGGTTTCTCCACTATGTCAGTGCACCTAAAAGAAATAGTCTCATGATACCTTGACACCAATAATATGACTTCTTGTACATGAAAACCCTCCACTCACATTAGTAACATTAGTAGTTTGACAGTTATTCATGAAAATAAATTCTTCAGTAATTATGGTGATCTTCAGGACGTTTGGCAAAATCAATAACATTATCTACAAACTCCATCCCTTTATCCAGATTCACTCCAAAATGTGTCAGGTAGATTTGTGTAATCCTGTTTATAGACAACAAACAAACACTACCTCCTTTGCGAAGCTAATGACGCGCAAGATTTAGTCTTTGTGGGCAAATTGAGAACTAAGTGACTGGAGAGAATTTCTTACTTTATTTGTTGAAGAAACAAATCCTGTGTACAAAGTTATTGTGAGAAACATCTATCACTGTGACTCTGAGAGAGAAACCGACTTCAAACACAACAGAATGTAAGGAGTGAGCAAAAAAGCTGATCGGGCTTAGAAAGGATTGTGCAGGCATGAGGAGGAGGATACACTATAAATGCTAAGGGGAGAGAGTCTCCAGTTAGCCGTAGCACACATTAATCACTCGTGTCCTCTCTCCAGCATACCAATACATGATGATGTCAAAGCTTCTCCCCTGCATCGCTATGTAACCTACCGCTGTGACACCGACAACACAGGCAGGGGCGTCACACACACCGGTCTCTTCAACTGTCTTTTTACTCTTCCCATCCTTACAAATTCTACGTCATCTGCCCCAAAACCACCACTACCACCACCCCCATCCCAATTAACATACGTTTACACAGACATTCATCGTCTCTTCCTCCGGCCACCTCTCTGGTCCCTGCTGGCCACAGACAGGTCTGCTCCAGGCAGGAAACAGGTGGCTGAAAGTAAAAGGTTACACTCATTATACAGATTAAACCTGTAAATGCTCCGCCGTTGGTGTAATCGATGTGCCACTTCATTGCAGTGACTTATCGATCAATCTTGTTCAGGGGTTGCACACACACATTGCATTGTTATAACTTTACTAATGGCAGGGATTGCCTTGCCCATGAGGGCAGCAGATGCTCTAAAGGCTCCCCACCCTGTTTTGGATCGAATGGTACATGTTTTATTGCTGTTTGACCTCTTGTTCACATAAGAACTTAAATGTGCGATAACAGCTCCACGTCACGTTTCACTACTACATTTTCCATCATGCACAGACAGAACAAAAACAATGGCGGATAATCAAGTTTTTACCTCCGCCACTGAGGTAATGTGTGTTCGTTCGTCTGTTTACCAAGAGGTAGATTTTGTCATATCCCATAGATGATTACATTTTGGTAATGTTACGTTATGACCTCCCAGCGTGACATCATAATAATATTTTCTTAACGTTTGCGACATAGAGTAGTTTTGGTGCTGTTTTGCTATTTGTGCTAACTCATAAATTAATGAATGGATTTGCATGAAATCTTACCCAGATGGAAGTTTGGGTATATCTTAGAGATTACTAAATGTGGTAACATTATGTCCTGCTCTCACACCGTGATGTCATATTAATTTTTTCGTTTACCATGGCGTGATGGGGCACTTAAGGAGTTTCTTTGGTAGCAAGAATGACCACCATGGAAAATATTGTACTTTGTCCCAGTTTTTTGCCCTCTGGGTGCTTCTTAGTGTAGACTGCTGGGATTGTGATGTTTAATAGTCCACAACCACTCTGAGTACCAATCCCACTTCATTGTCCATCCACCCAATCAATCAGTTTTTGAGCTTACAAACCAAATCATCTATCTGCTATCATCTAACACATTATATATCGATATATAATGTATGATATATAATGTCGATATATTTCGACATTAGCATGTGAGATAGATATATATAGATAGATATCTATGTATATATAGATAGATATCTATCTATATATACATGTGTATGTATCAATCGATCGATCTATGTATACACAGATTTCGATAGATAGTAAGATATCTATATCTGTAGATATATACACGTATGTGTATATATGTATGTATATGTATGTATATATATATATATATATATATATATATATATATATATATATATATGTATATATACATGTCTATATGTATATATATGTATATGAAATCCTAAATCAAGAAGCTATCTCTTGTTAAGTCACACATGTGCGATACACAAGAAACCATTGATATTTCAGTCCACTTTGGTCCACTACATGGTTCTCAGTATACAAACAAAAGAGACACAACATTTAATTAACAAAAATGGAGATGAGGTGGCCGAATCGTCTATTCTTTTTTCTTTTTTTTTGTTGGAATAATTTATAACTATATCTTTCAATCACCAAAACTGCTAAAAAAAACAGCTGACCGTTTTACTCGGTGTAAATTCAATAGCAGTGGCTCTTCTACCATTCAAGCATATTTCTGCAAACCAGTTTCGCTTTTATAATAATAGTTCATTCTGTGAAAATATAAAGTTGTTCTTTCTTCCAATCAATAGTTCTCTGCAAATTCTCTTAACAATTTCTCATGATACCCTGTCAAGATTCGATTAAAAAATCAGAAGTGGAGAAATAAACAATGACTATTTCTCTTGATGTTGAAGAATATCATCATCATCTAAAATAATGTCTATTCCTTGGCGTGTTTGTTTTAATTGAGGGAGAAATGCTCAAAATCGAGCTTTCTTTCATAAAATAATGAAAATAAGGCTTTAAAAGAACAAATAAATAAACACTCTCTCCATGCAATTTATGCTAAAGAGAACAAATGACTTACAAAAAGCACAAAAACATTTTGGTTCCCAGTACTAGACATGGGGGTTATAAAAGATTTTTGAAAGCCCTGACCTCCCACCACCTGTCAAGTATTATCTGCGGCCTCAAATGAACTACAGTGACTCCATCTTGCTTGGCTGAATAGAGATACACTTGTGTCTTTTGAAAGGAAACCCTTTTACTGCCCTCCTTTTGGAAGAAAGGCAGAGCAGACACCTTTGGTCACATGGTGCCTGCCTCTCCCATCCCAAAGATTACACCAAAGAACATCAATTCCTGCTTCCAAACAACACAGCACGTCATTCTCCCCATTCAGAAGAGCACTGGCCATGCCACCCATTGCTCTCCTTTAGAAGTGCTCTGTTCCTGCTCCAGCAGGATGTTGAGAGAGGTCTCAGGTGCAACATTTGATTGAAAAAATAATTGGTTTTGGTAAATGGATAGCTGGAAGTTAGGGAGGCAATTTTTGCATGCTTATCATACTGCACAGCTGCACCCTGCATGCTGTCTTTGTTTTACAGCATGTCGGTAAGATGAACTTAGTTTGCTAATGAAGCAAATTACATAGTTTTAGATTAAGGCTACTGCTGAAAAGAGCTCTGAATCCATGGAGAATTGTAAACAAGCAGGTCCATTTCTTATTCTCTAATTCTACCTGACCTTTGGATGACGTTGGTCTGTACCATTTTTCCGTTCAGTCGTAGAAATGTGTAAGTACATGTTCCCTCAAGGAGACACAGTAACGGCAATTCAAGGCATAAATGAATGGAATCTTTCACATGTTGCTAAGAAGCAAATCTCTCATGTTAGGTGGCTTTTATTTTTATTTTAGAACAAACCATCCCAGAGATACAGTATCCTTCGTCCATCTTTAAACCGCAGGTCTGCAAACAAAATCAACAGAGCCCCACATTACTGAGAAATATGACACTTGTAAATGGGGAGCATTTGAAATCTATGTGCAGTATGTGCCACAAGGGTGAGATTCTAAGAGTCTGCCTAGTCACTATGGGTAGTAAGCTCCAACAGTTTAAGGAGACACATTAAAGTCTCCATCATTCACCATTTCCTTCCTCACTTTCAGTCATGGATGGAAACAGATGACGGGGAAATTGCACTCTTTCTGACAAATGGTGGGATGGCATTGCTCCATGGACTGCCCACAGGCAAACTGCTGCTCCTGAAGGAAAGGACGGGAACAAATCGCCTCCCACTGCTCCAATTACTGAGCACGCTCATCTCACAGAGGGGCTGCAGTCAACTCCATGGGAGGGGATGGAAAAACACAAGCTCGTGTGAGGGCAAGTGATGATGAGGTCAAGGGTAAGATGACATCTAAGCTATCAGCCTTAATTTGGTATTTCACTAAAGTAGGAGTTAGCACACAAGTCACCAATATAGTTAGGATGTGGCTGCATAATTCTAATAGTTAGCTGGCAATATAGCATGCGGCACTTTAGATAATAAAAACTATCAGTGAAGTCATAAATATTCTATCTTAGTGTTGGGGAAATAGACGAGCCAATGATCTTCAGTCCAGTTAGGAAATGGTATTTTCAAGCTCTGCAAATGGATTTAGCTATTCTCTGTTAAATCCTAAGGGGTATGAGGGGGTTAATAAGTATTAAGAATGAAACCACAGTAAAATACCAGGAAGAGTGGGGGCTCTTAGATTTAAATGCTGCACTATGTTCTTTGTGACAGGTCGGTGGTAATTTATTGCCACAGCCATTACAGTTATTAGAAATCTCACTCAAGAAGACAAATGGGAGCCTGGCTGGCCGTTACTCTTCCATCAGGGCTGACAAGGGAGACGCGGCACTCTTGGCTACTGACTTTTTCACACCTAAAGGCAAGGTCTCCCAACTGAATTGCAATTCAGGACCAAGCTAAATGGAAATGAGCTAAATTATTCTTGGACTTGGCATGCAACTTTTGGTTCTTCTTGACAAGAGTAGGATTCTGGGAATCAGCAACAGGGTATACAGTCTTTGGGAATATCTGTTTCAAGGGCTGATCTCTCCCCCAGACTGATAGATTAACATCAATCCTACCATAAATAACTTCTCTCACAAAGAGCCATTAAGACAGGCTGTTAGGAGGTTCTAAATGGAAGCTATTTCTTCTGTATGACTGAGAGTGTAGAGGAAAGGACGAGAGGGAGGAGATTTGAGACAACCGCACTGTGTGCCAATCTGATTTTTCAATTCCAACATTTCTCAGGCCTATGAGTCATATTTCAGTCACTGGCCCAGAAACATTGACAAATGATTTCAGTTGTTTTGCAGCGATTGAAAGTGGAAGGTGACAGGGCTATCAGTAGGGGCATTGGCCTCACAATGACACCTTTTTCAGGAGCACAACACTGGGTCTTTTCCCTGCACCAGGATGTAGGCAATTCATACTTAGAAGTCAAAGTAGAAAAACTGTATTTCAAACTATTATGGTTAAACTTTACCATTAATCTACAGTTTGCATGCATGCGGAATCACGAGGTGTGGCTTTTATGGATCATAAATAAACTACCGTCTGTTTTACCGCCTTTTTTTGGGGGGGGGGGGGGGGGGGGGGGGACTGGCTGGTAGCATTAAAAAAAAAATCCATCAATTAGAAATTAAACATCCAAAAAGAATGCAGTTTCCTGATGTAAATGAATTTCTTCTCAGTTAGTAGCAAAAACCAAGACAAAGATTTATAGGAGAACCAAGATCCTGCAATCAAGAGACTGTTGCACTGGGCATGTACCAAACAGATTGGCTTTGTCCTGGTGGACATCACTCAATCAGTGGGGTGCACAGAGACGTACATCTGGGCAGAGAGGACGCACACACTGAGACGCAAACGGAAGCCGAAACGAGGCAAGCGGGCAGGGTTCCAGTCCAACACAAACCTGACATAACCATTCTCTTTTTCACTAACGCCCTCTCTCGTCAAGAGGCTGGTCAACATCAGACTTGTTATGGTGAACACAAAAACATCACCTAACTAGCCATAGTGCTAGCAGGCTGTATAATCTACCTAGCGGACCGCACATCCGACTGGTACAATTAGCGGGGGGGGGGAGTGTGTGTATATATCTGAACGACAGCTGGTGTCTCTAATTACTGTGATTTAAAGAGACACTGTTCCTATGACTTGGAGTTTTTAATGATCAAACAGCAATCTACATCCAAACCTGTGCTAATGCTAAGCTAGCTAATGTTTTGCTTTTTATCATTGCAGGACACTGTAACCCCTCCAATCCTTTGATGTTTTCCCCACATACCTCAAGAAAATTTTAATTAAAACAAGGTCAAATAAAACACTGGATCAGGTGGACACAAACATACCTGCAGCCTACAAGACCCTCCCCTTACCTCGGAAAGTCTGTCTGTATGTCCCTGCTATTGATCCCAGCCTACACCTCCTCATCAGCAGAACCAAACCCCAGACAAGAACAGTGTAGATCTGGACCGAGAGAGCCTCATCGGCACTGCAAGACTACTTTGAGGATACAGCGTGGGAACTCTAGAACACACTGACATTGAACTCTACTCCTCCAGAGAGCTAACCTACGTCAATGTCTGCATTGACAATGTAAACACAAAGAAGCAGATTTAAGTATCCCCAAACCCCAACAGCAGCGTATCAATGATAGCTTCACAAACAACAACCCCTGAACATGTGGCAGGGCAGTAGGAACATCACGAGGCCATGCTTCGAGGACTGCACCACCCAACCAATGACCAGTACCAGTTTGCTCAAAAGGCCGACAGATCAACTCATGATGCCTTTGCACTCGCACTATACACACAGCTCTCACTCACCCGGAGAATACAGACAATGCAACCATAGTGGGTCTAGGGAAGCAACTAACGACTATTTTGATAGTCGATTAATCATTTCAATAATCGACCGATTAATCTATTGATCGGATCATGTTTTACTCCTCGATAAATAAAGGCTCAAAATTAATAATTAAAAAAATTAATAAATTGTTCTACTTTTATAACAGACTGTTGAACCATACAGGTTACTATACCAACAGAGTATTTGCTGAACTGTAATTTTAGTCCTTTTCATGTTGCATCACATCACTGCTGATACAAAAGGTAAATAAAAAAAAATATTTAAAATCAAATCAACCATCCATGGAAATTTAGGAAAATAAATAAGGGTAGAAAAGAAAACTGTCATTGCTTTGTGCATTCTGTAGTCAACAACTACATTAGGTTAAATCGTTAACAAGGTGGATGCATCCCACACTGGACACCTGCACACGCAGAGACGTGTGCACTCTGCAGGCAGCAACACACTTTTAGCAGTAATTTGAAAATGTTTCCTTGAGCAATGCAATGCGGTGTCGGAGGCAGTGTACGATGACGTCGTCGACTAATCGACTATTAAATTCGTCGACAACTAATTTCATAATCGATTATTGTCGAATACGACGATTATTTGTTGCAGCCCTAAGTGGGTCTGATAAGTGATAAAAAGGTGGCATACAGGGAAGGTCCAGGCACTGCCTGCATGGTGCAGAGAAAATGATAAAACAAGGAAATAATAATTGACATATCCGAGAACCAGACATAGAGCCTCAACACCTCCAGGCTGATCGAGACGGCCCAGGAGCTCTTTTTCCTGAGGATACAGAAACGGAACCAGCTCCCACAGAAACTGCTCATCAGTTTCTACGGCTGCACCAACGAGAGCGTCTTGACGTACTCCAAATGCACTGCAGCCGAATGAAAAGACCTACAGTGGGTAGTTACAACAGCTCAGTGGATCATCGGCTATCCACTTCCACACTTGAGTGACATCCAATCAAGCCGTCTCCACAAGCTGACCTCCACCAGTGCAATATACACAAGCTGCTTTCCCCAGTGCTTTTGTATTCATTTTATGTCTTTTATCTGACTGAGTTTTATGACTATTTATTTACTATTGTCCATTTATTACATTTATATATATGTTTTATAGCTGCTAATAGGGTGGATTCTGCTGTTGTGTACTGGTACACAATGACACGAAATATCTATCTTTAACCACTGGAAAATATTGTACTACATCTGCAATATAATACAGTAGACACCAGATAAAATAACCAGGCCAAGATGCACTGTGGTGAATGTTGAGACGGATTGTTTGAATAACACAGAGTTATTGTAAAGCCTGGTGCTTTCACACTGACATGTATTCCTGAGGGGCCGCGAGGTGTCAAGTATTTGTACTGACTTGCTAATGGAATGTCATGTGAGGGGGAATGCTGGGTAGGGATGATGACACTTTGCGTATAGCTTCCACGACAGAGTAGTTTGTGACATGCGTGTGCATTTGTTGAGGGAAAGGTTAATACACAGCACAGAGGCTGGTTCTATTACCTTGTGTCGGGAAGCAGAAGGACAACTATATTGTACCAGAAAAATCATGACATTTCAAACAGTGTACAGCAATTCCTGACTGCTATCTCCTACCAACGCTGAGCCTCCTGGTTGCACAGTGATTTAATCCAGTCGGTAAAAAGCAAAATAAGAATAAAGGAAGGGCTACATATCATGTCAAAAGCATTTTCCTCCTCCATTATTGACAATATGTATTGGTTTGGCCAAGGCCAGAGTTCAGTGCACACGGGGGTTAACTGCCATTCCCTGACAGCCGGGATGAGAAAGTGATGCGCACAGTGGGAGGTCACCATGTGTGTCAGACCGCCAGCTAACACTAGCTCACTGGGACACAAGCACACTATTTAACTTTACAGGGCATCCACATCCACATCCTGCATCTCTTTCTCACACACTTGTTTCAAGCCTTTCATATGGCCTTGCAGGACTTCCTGTCTCCCATAACCCTCCCAGGAAACCAAAGTCCCTCTGACTCATTAGGGTAATTGAGACAGGTCCTCCCGAGACTAAAGAGCTGCTCAATTGCTACCCACTCACGCATTTAAAAGACCACTTAATCGAGCCCTTGTGTGCATGTGTGCGTGTGTTTTATCCTTTTTCTTTCTAATCATTCCCCACCTCTTTCTTGTCATATATTTCTATCCATACTTTGCATTTCTATTTTTTCTTCAGTTTATCAGTCAGGTCATTGACTGGTATACAGTGAATTGGCCATGCTGCTAATTGCCAGTAAGAGTGTGAACTTGGAGTGTGTGGAGTGGAGCGCAAGGAGTGTGAATGGGTTACAGCAAAGAAAAAAATGCTGATCTGTGGAAGGAAGAAGGGAGGTGGTGGTAGAGATTGAGTGAGGGAAGAGAGGAAAATCCAACACCTCAGCGATTCTGGGGGCTGCCGTGGCTGACAAAGACACCCAGATTGCGACCAGAGGTTGTCTCAGCGAGGTGAGGTGAGCCAGAGCACCCATCATGTAACGAGTCAGATTTGGCAATACTGCTGGGTCAGATCGGACGAAGATTGAAGTTGGCGTCATGGCTGGTGCCACGCTGCTCGCCTCCTCCATTACTCATCCAGCTGAACACAAATTACTGAAACTCCTAACACTGTGAAATATACAATAGAGTCTTGTGTAAATGTGTGTGCATGCACTTTATTCTTTACAAACACATACACAAATCAAAACAAAGCCGACTACGCTGCTGGAGCCGATGAAGGATTAATGCTCCCAATGTACTACATTTTTATTCAAGCCTTATATAAGCCCGAGACCCTGGAAGATGAGGACAGAACACAGACAGTGTTTATCTTCTTCCACAAAATAAGACAATGACAATGTAGCTTCCTCCACAAACTATCACAGAAACCTCTCCCTTTCATCATGCCCAGTTTCTTTTTTCTATATTTCTTTCTCTCTCCTGCTTTAACTCTGGTTGAAACCTATCTTACATTCTCTTTTACTTTTTTCTTTTTTCTCCAGCTCCATATTAGACCTCCCCACATTCTCCTTTCTCTTATCAGTGACAGGCTGGAAAAAGCAGGGAGATAAGGAAACGCCAGAGCCAATACAAGGTGTGGTTGTCGAACACACAGGCAGATTAGTCATTGACACGTTTGTCAGTTAACAATGGCAAAAGTGCCACTCAAACTGGCAAACGAATATAGAAACAATGAGACAAATGTCTCCTATTGCATGGTGGGCACTGAAGCATTAACAGTTAGATCCAAGTGCGTACGGCTCGTCCCCTGGGGTGTTGCAGCTGAGACTATTAAAGTGTAGGCTAGCTGCTACTACATGCCTTAATAAGTTCCTGTCACTCAATCACTCAGACATGCACACGAGGACACACATACAAACTCCAATGCAGCTTGGTTTGCTTCATCACTCCTCTGCCCCCCAGGTTTGGTAAGTAAATTTCTTTGATTCATTACTTTACATGACCAGATTTGTGTATTTCTACACATTGAAACACATTCTGTCAATGATGTCCTAGTAACAGACAGACTCACTGACAGTCTGTTGATTCAGCCAAATGGTAATTATTGCTGATTTAAACATCGGCAAGCCTCTCTTTTACCTTTTGATCGTTTTTGTAAAGCAATTAGGTGCTACACAGCTGACGACCATAGATTCTGCCCCTAGTTGGGTGATGATGATGATGATGATGATTGATTTTTTTCGTACGTTGATGATTCTCACGAAGAGCATTAATGAAAGCCAGGTATAGCATCCGTGCTACAGTGGCCAACAAAATATATTTTGTAAAAAAATAATGATACCCCCTTTTTGCTGGAAACTCCTTGGTGCTCCGCTGGGGTCCCTTCAATCAGAACAGCCACCTCAAAGTTTTACTATTTAGTACAATAACTGCTTTAGGAGGTTTAAGAGCATGAAACCATTCAAGGCGTCATCCTGGTTGTCTCCATACAATAAAACCCGGTATCATACATAACAGCTGCAGCACTGAAATGCTGGTCGTTGCAAAGTTCTGTTTTCCTGTTGTCACACTGCTCCTGCTGGCTCAATTAACTATTGATCAGATTTGTGCAACGGAATGTAAATAATTAAGAAAAGTGCAGATAGCATCTGCAGCTCTGCAAACAACTTCAATACGGTGGCCTGCATATATCTGATCAATAGGGCCTGGACTGCGTGCGCATCAGTCACTGCGAGGACCTCAGCATCGGACATTTATCAGACATTCAAGCTGTATCAGCAAAAAAAAAAAATCCAGACCACAGTAGTAATCAGCCAGTGGCTGTGTTATTGTGGATACGATAGTGGTATCTGGTATCCACATTTAGACGTAATCTAATAAATTTGCTGATGTGCTAAACTATTACGTAAATGACAACTGAAATTGAAGTGCTACGAAGCATTTGAAGTATTTCGTACAGGAATACGATGTGCTGTGAGGAAATTCATCATCCTCTAAGCAGCTGTGAGGGAACTGATAACCTGGTTATGTCCAATAAAGCCTATGTAAGTAAAGATGGAACATACTAAAGAGAGAAAAGCATTAAAATCCCTGGGAAATGACACAACGTATGCCACTGGTGGGGTGTGGGGGTATTGGACTAAGAGACGGCCTTTGGGTAACCCTTTTTGAATATAAATGTCTCCTACGATCTACATCAAGGGCACTGATGGGGCACCGCTATCTACAGCTTCCTCCAGCAGATGTAGTCATGTGTCTCTGTGTGTGTGTGTGTGTGCGTGTGCACATAAAACTGATCACTCTGTGCAGTCATCAGCCACCACATTTTTTCAAGGTACTTTGTACAGTGCATTAATCACAGGGACCCTTGAGCACTTCCTCGGATCCAAATATTCCGACCTTGAGGTTACAAGAAAGACATTAGTCCTGATTCATTCAAAGTATTGGCGACAGGGAGAGAAGCAAAGGGAGGGGGCAGAAAAGCTTTCAAGGTAATGAAATTCTGCCATAATTTAAAAGAAAGGACTTGTGGGGACAAGCCTGGGCCAAAAAAAAAAAAAAAAAAAGATTAAATTGGATTTTTTTTTTCCCTCCTTTACTTTAAACAAGGCTTAAGTGCAAGTGGGGGGTAGTTTTTCTTTCTATATTTTTTTTTTCCCTGAATAAAAGCACGATAACAGCATTAATGGTCGGAATGAATGGAATCATTTCCAAACCAATTAACCTTTGACAAAATGGATGAGTGGACAGGACTTAGAATGCTGCATAGAAACAGGGGGGGAGGAGGGGTGGGCGGAGGAGAGCAGAGAGTGAGTTCATAAGAAGGGGTCTTACTGGAAACTGGCATTTTGGAGGATGACTGCTGACTGACAGGATAGTATGAAGACATTTGATGGTGCTCCCAGAGCTACTCCATACAGACCAACACTGACAGAAAAAACCCTCTTGTGGTTGATCTGCCATGTCTCTTGTATGAAAGGCAGAATGTTGAATAAAGTTAATAGTTGGCAACTAGAGTTGAGCTTGGAACAGGATAGAGACAAGGTAAGGTATTAAGAAACAACACCGCACCATCTCCTTGGGTATTACTTGTCCACCCTGACTGACAGTAGATGTAGTTTGCAGTTAACCCCACTTATTCTTCATGCTGGCTCTCGCTCCCTCTATTCCGCTATCAATCCATTTCTATTCCTCCTCACTGGCTTACACACAGCTGCAGCCGCTCCATTAAGTTAATTAAAGGCTCCATTTTGAGCTGGAGCCCGCCAGCAAATACGGATGCCAATCAATTGATCTCTGGCTTATTCTGCGAGAGGGAGGGGTGAAAAGACAGGTGCTGCATTCAGGGACATGATTTGTAGCCTTGGGATACAAGCCATGTCCCCCTGTGTCTTGTCTTCTGTCTGCGTCTAATTTGGCGGCCACCTTGCCCCTTCCACAATCTCCTTCCTGTTCTTCGACGTGATTCCATCGATCACTTCGCTCCCCCTCTTCTTACCCGCAGCTATCCACATTTTTTTACATTCGGCTACATGGGATAAAATGCCCATATTTTTCTGTGAGAGCACATGTGTATTTATTTCATCACCATCTGCGCAGGGGAGCCAGATGTGAGTGGATGCAGCTGAGGGTTGTGGTGTGAAGGGCTGCGATGGGAAGTAGCGGAGCTGAGATCATCGGAATCTCCAGAGGGATGATGTTATCTTGGTGACAGAGAGGTGAAAAAACAATGGGACAGAAGAATAAAAAGGCCTTATGAGGGACTGCACGGTGAAAGTTCATATCTATCTCTGCACCCAAGTCTTAAAGCTTCAATATGAGAGGACACTTTTTTGATAGTAAATCTGTCAACTTTTACAAGTGTGGATTCTGTCTTTGACAGTCCTTCTTTGCAGTCCATGAGTGCAGTTTTACGTGAATACAAGGTGTGAACAGGACCTGAGCTCCTAGGAGCTGGGTCACCATGTTCCATTATCACAGGCGTGAATAAAGACACAAGCCCTTTTTTGAAATTAAATAAAAGCTTCTGCATGGGATCTTCATTTTCTCCCCAAAAAACAATCTTTTTTTGCCATATTTTTTGGCATATCAAAGCGAGAGTGGAAGGCCCACAGGCTAAACAACCATCATCACCATCATGTGGCGTTTGTCTGCTATGAATAATGGTTGATGGCGACAGGCAGTGTAACAGTTCACGATCCGCAGACAAGCTCGTCTCTGCTGGATGCCTCCATTTCAGCACTCCCACCATTCTTGCAGTCGCATCAGCATCATCGCTGTGGTGCAGCTCATCGGGTTCTTCCCAGCAGTCGTTTGACAATTCTCTCCCTCAAGGGAGGCAGCCCATACAGGCCTTGATGGTTAGCCAGTGTTGTTTGCTGAAAGCCCTTTCTTTCCACCTCCTTATTCCACTCATCCTCCTCCTCTTTTCATCTCTCCTCTTTCAGTGAGAAGGCTTTTTCCCACTTCTCTAATCTGAACTCCTGCCTTCTTTCTCCTCTCTCCTCTCAGAGAAAGCCCAGGGGGGCTTGTTCATATTCTCTCCTCTTATTGTGTTTCATCTTTTTCCTTATGACACAAAACTATCCCCTTAGAGTATCCAGCTTTCAGCCAGGGACCAGCGAAAAAACGCATGGTTAACCCCATTTTATTCCGTCTATTCAGAGGTTCCTCGACAAAGCTCTGTTGCTCACAGCAGACGAGAAATACAGATAGAGTGGGGGGTATGCAGTCCATGGGAGCAGAAGAGGTTATTTACTGTACACGGTTGGCTTATGGGAGGAGCTTTGCATTTCTGAGCAATAGGTGCAACATATTGTGCAATTTAAAAAAACAAGGGAGGAGACCACTTAGTGACGCTCGTCTGGCCCCAATTGATTGGCGCGAGGTGACTATGACTGGTGACGAGCAGGATAATAATCTCAGTATGGCAGGTTCCACGCCGGTTACACAGCACAACTCTTTATATTGAATGCACAGCAGGTCACAAACATGCATGAGCTACAAACAACGAGGAATGTTTTCACCATGACCGAACAAAACTCACTATTTATAATAATATCAATGACAAACAACCCCCATAAAGCACACAGGAACAAACCTGAAAAATAATCAGCCCCGAGGAATATACATGTAACGTTAGCAGGGCAATTAAAGCCAGCAAGAAGGCCGTGAGTCAAGAGCAAAGAGAAAGCCCAAGTAACAAGAAAAATAATCCCCACAGAAAAAAAAAGATTGAAAGGTAGTGCTAAAAAATCAGATGTAAAAAAATTGGAAGTCCTTTAATTACATGAGTGAAGATTGATTGGCTTTTTCCTTCTCTTATACTTTTTTTCATGCACTACAATGGATTACTTACTGAATTACCGAACTTGGGTAGATATGATTTCTTATAGAATTATAAAGATTATGTATGCCTGTTTGTATGTGTGTGTATGTGTTTGTTATGTTTTGATTGCTGTAAACTTGTGTTTAGCGTTGTAAATCAAGATATTCTTGCATTTCATTTTTTGTTTTCAGAAGCCTAATGCACTACCTGGGCCCGAAACATTCTGACAGGGATTCAATTAATTCACGGACGTCATTATACCAGAATCTCTCTTTTCTGATATATATATATATATATATATTCATCTATACATATGTGTATATATATATATATATATATATATATATATATATATATATATATATATATATATATATATACATACATATATATATATATATATATATATTTAATATATATACACATATATATATACACATATATATTTTTTTTTGGCTTTCTTATGATGATCGTTTATCAGGTAGTGGAGTGCAACAACACTGAAAAAACACGACATTGTGGAAACAGTTGGGATCTTAATTCTAAGCAAATCTTATTTGCGGGCCTATTTGTTTTGGCAGCACTTGTTTTTGTTAACATGTATTTCACTGCAACGTACTATTCACTGTATTGTTTGGTTTGGTTTTGCCAGAGCTAATTCATCTTTAATTCATGACCATTGAAAAAGTAAGGTGTGAAGATTAAGCCCCACGCTCACTATTCTCCCGTTTAAATTGTCAACCCGCTACAAAGAATTGCTCCAAATAGAATTTTAAGAAATCTGTTAAATTCCTGTATTTTGTCATACCATAACAAATATTAAAGAAAATAAAAAATAGCAATCCATCCCCACTAACAGCCATCAACAGAGCGTGGTTATAGTTAATGATGAACGGAATATGATTGATGTCTCTCACACACGTTTAGCAATTCACATTTATATCCAGTCATTTGAAAAAATAAAGTGGAATTTCTTTTATTTCAAGGATTAATATTGGATTAATCCTTTATAATTCTAGATTAATTATTTAATTTTCAGTCATTTGATATGTGAGATAAAGTGGCACATGGAAACTGCGTTTTCGTCTTTTGGGAGGTGGGAGGGTGGTTAAAAAACAGGACTGGATATACCTGTTCAACTGAGTGACTGGTGGTCTGACTAGTTTTTAGCACTTGAACGCCTGCATAGCCTTCTGGTAGGTAGAAAAATAGAGAGATCTGTTTGCAAGATCCAGCCAAAGAAATAACCTTTATTTTGTCTCATTATGTTTTTTCTTTATAGAAGAACTTTGAGTGGCTGCTGCATTGCTTTGCGTTAGAACACAATTCTTATATTTATAACCGACAGTTTTTAACCACTATTACTTTTATAACAAAAAAAGAAAAGCAAACGCCTTTCAGCAAAAGTATAGATGAATAGTATACAAATTAAAATGCTGCGCTTCGTTCTTTTATATTACTGCCAATATTGTAACATGGACTTTTTGTACGCAGTGCAAGTTTCTGCTAACACTCCATCCCTGATACAAACTGTTTCTAAATAAAAGTATGGACCTGAAAAAGGGTGTAATATGTCACTCTTACTTTGGTCTATGATATTCTAGCATGTTTAGTTTAGGTTGTGACAACGCAGTCATTATTCCACCATAGGTCATTGCCTTAATGCCCTCCTTACTGCTGGTCCAACTTGTCTATATTATAAGACAAGTTGCCATAAAGTTAGGGATACATTTTTCAAGAGCAGCTGTGAATTAACTCTGAAGCAAAATGATATACCCACGCCATGTAATATAGCCATCAGAGGACGGGGTAATCAACCATAAGGTATGACGATGTCAATTGTTAGGTGGGAGACGAGAAGGGAGGTGAAGAAATAGGGCTCCTCCGCGTTTACTGTTTCTGCACTGACCTCATCTCTCTTTCACCACACTCTGTTGCTCTTCCTCCTTTTCGTTCTCCGTCTCTCGATCTTTCATTCCCTCATCCCACAAGCACTCAGTCCCACCACGTTTCTGAAGCACATGCTCTCTCATCCTCAGTCACCCTAACCACCTCATTTCTCCAGCCCTCCCTCCTCTCAAACTCTCAATCTGTGCGTAATTCAATCATCCCAAGGAGATGGATATCCATCCCCTAGGAGCGCTTATGCTCTCCATTTCCTAAAGCGCTTGATCAGATTAATTGATTGCAGCCCCCCCTCCCACCGCAACCACCATCTTTGTACCCCCTCTGCCGATTCTGTCTGGTGTGGTGGCGGAGGGTATGCAGAAATCCGGTTTGCATTGATATTTTTATAAAATGGCTTTTCCTTCTGCCCCCAGACAGACTCCGTAAAAGGACAAAGGAGAATAGATAAAATACATGAGCCAGGAGGTGGGGTGGGGGTGAGGGCATGGGTGGGTGGAAGCCAGCAGAAGCAGACAGGCAGGATTTGTAAAGAGGACAAAACAACAACCTGAAGCGTACATGAGACACAGAGATGAACAGGAGATCAAGGAACCAGATAAAGTAGACAGTCAATCAATTAAATGAAATAAACAAGGCTGTTTAGGAGCGGAATGCAGTACATGTGGGGTGAATGTGTGTGTATGTTTGTGCGCGCATATGTGGTGCGTGCGTGTCATAATGTGTGGCTGCAGTCTTGCAGATCACAGCAGAGGGTATAGATGGGAGAGTCAAACTAAGGCCCACAGGGAATGCAGGAAGACCTCAACTCATCCATTATAACTGAAAGCCAAGCGGCTGCCATGTCTCCTGATTGCTGTGTCCCTGTGGAGCTCTTTCTCTCTCTCTCTCTCCCTCTCTCTTTCTGTCTCTCCCTTCCCCTGTTTTTGTCTCCACCTCCCTCTCTAACTCACTTTTTGGCACTGGGGATCACAGTAGATTACGGTGCTGTTCCAGGCCTTTGGCTGCTATGTTATTGCTGGGCCCAAATACACGCGCAAACATTCACACACACACGCACAAGCACACATACATGCAGGATTACAAATACACATAGAAAGGGATAGGAACTTGCTCGCCTCTTATCTATCTGCTGCACATGTTCCCCATACGTGTAAAGCTTTTACCTGAGTGCGCCATTACAGCTAAGGCTTTTACCTCTGGAGAGCCAAATTACCTTTCAGATTCAACCTTTCCTTTTTCAACTTGCCCTTGACATTTAGCTCACTTGCATTTCACCTGTATATACAGTATAGCATAGGCTCAAACACACACTACCATATCACAAATACACACACACTCACAACCCAACGTTAGGTTGCAAGTTCCTATACATATTACTTAGACATTACTCGTGTCTTAAACAATTACTCATTTTATAATGTATAGGAATAAAAGAATAAGAGTGAGTGATAGAGAGAGACAGATCAGACAAAGAACATGAATAAAGAGTAAGTTAAGAACATTTAAATGAGTCTTAAATTCTTCAAAATTTGACGGGCTCTTGCCGTAATCACTCTACTTCTTCCTTCCACAAGTTTTCATGAAAAACTAGCATGGGTAAATTCAGAAACTCCTTGGTGGAGGTAAAAAATGCTTATCAGTGCACACTTCTATAAAAGACTAAGGAGAGGGAGTACACAGAATCCAGAGCGTTGTGTAAGGGTACAAGGTCAAGGTGGGAGATTTGCACCTTTATTTGGTGCTAAAAGTAATGAAGGGGTTCTGTGTTGTTTTTATTCTGAGATGGTGGCAGACGCAGTAACAGAGGCGAATTGAACATGTGAATAAATGCACAGCCAAAACTATGGATAGGGGAGTGCTGCCCGACAACCAGACAATTTAAGAAACAGCTAGTAGCAGTTAGCAGCTAGCTGAAACGTCAACCAAAAATGTCTTCAAATTGGAGAGACAGTTCAGGAGCTCCTTGCTGGAGGTACGCATCAGCTCTGTATGGACCCAGGTCCTATTTTAGTGCCTCTATGCCACAAAAGCCATGAAATATGTATTGTTCATGTTTAATGAATAGATACCTATTCCACTGCTGGCTGAGGTCCGTCATGTTTGTGGTGGTTACTGTATACAGTATATGAGTAACAAACTATTATTAGGCAGGAAAGAGTTTTGGGTTGATTGGGTCGATGTGTTTTTGTTGAATTAGTGCTTGTTTGATGTGAAATTGCATTGTTGTGTGGGCTGTTATCTGAGAACTGAGTGAATGGTGTAGAAAAAAAAATTGAAAAGGAATAAGTTGGTATTTTATGATCTCACTAGGAATTGACTTCAACCTCAGAAATAACATGCAAGTAAAGTTTGAGAACCCGAGCTGACTCTGAGCTGCATGCCCAGTATGAAATGGTGGAGAGCTGTATTTACTGAGTGACTCTCATGGAGAGCATTTAGTGAGCTTTATAGACCAATGCTTGGTTTCACATTTCAGAATTACTTATAAAGACAGTCTTCAGCTTGAATGTTCCAATAAATTATGATAAACTGACAGGGTTGCAGCAGTTACATTTTTCACGGTATTAACTTCCAAATCAGATGACTACCAACGGTGCGGGAATAATTTCAACTAAGATTTGACCTTGAGGGCAAACAACCCAATGGAAAATTAGGGCCTGAAATGTCGTTGCCCAAAGAGACTTTTATATTTGAAGCTGCGTTATGGGTGAACCAGCAAATTTGTTCTACGTTGGTTCTTTTGTGGGATCAGACAGTATGAGCTATCCTTCCCTCCCTGCAGGCATTTATGAGCCTGTTGCCAGTTCACCAGTTGTCCTTCCTTAGACCACCAACCTACCTGCATAGATAGGTTTGATCTATGCAGACCAGGAACTCCCAACAAGTTCTGCAGTTCTGGAGAAGCTCTAACCCAGTTAACTAGCCATCACAATTTGACCCCTGTGAAGGATGCACTGGATCTTTACGCTTATCCATTTTTTTTAAACCAACTAGCATGAACACGTGTCCCGTCGCATATTAAGACGATGTCCCTCATTTTGATTGGCTCAAGTTTTAATAAATCAACCCTACAGGAGACACGCTTTCTGGATTTTAGCCAATAGCTGCCAATGATGCGGGAAGGGTCATCATCAAGGGGCAGAGCATACGCTGCAAGTGTGCCGTCAATCAAACTCCGCAAACGATCAAGCGCAAGTCAACCTGTCGCCACTCTTCTTTCGCTATCCAGGGAAAGTTGTGAGTGAAATCACACCTGATGTTGTTTTATTTTCAGATTTTGTGCCCTCAAATTAAGTTGTATCAAATTCTTTCATGGTTTGTGTTATATTTATTTGGTCCTTATTTGTCATGAAAATCAGTTGTTGGATTTTGTTTGGAGAAAGATGGCTTTACTATAAGAATCTAATTCACTTTATGTTATGGTGTTCTGAATGGTTAAGTTACTATTTATGATGAGGAAAGGAAGAATGAAATATAGGCCTATTAAGTTTTATACGACCGATCCTGTGCCCTGCATAATCAATTGTGTGTGTTTGTTTTGTATGAGTTAAATAGTTAGTTAGACACCACCTTTTAGCATTGGTAATATGTGTCCCACATTGTGCCTCATTAAAATTCTCATCCCACATTTGGTTCACGGGGATCTGGTCACAATACTTCCAACCCATCAAGGACAAAATGTACTGTATAGCCAAAAATAATAATCATAACATAATAACAATAATAATTGTTTGTTATAATGTTATGCCTGATCGATGCATACTGCACAAATGTCAGATGTTTTTGTCCTTACAGTTTATTCTGTTTGTTGTATAACATATTCCTGGGAAGAAAGGAAGAAATACATACAAAGGTTCTGCACTTTTTTCTGTACCATTTAAGTTGTTCTAAGTCAGGGGTGTCAAACTCAATCACAGAGGGGGGCCAACACCAAAGGTGGAGTCCACATTGAGGCCTGAACAGGACTCAAATTGGCCATGTTTAATCTGAGGTATTATGACAATTTTAATTTTTATGACTTATTTTATTTACTCATTTTATGGAATTCTGAGCAAACCGACAGAATAGAAAATACTAAATACAAAATAGATCAGTAAAACTACTTTTTATGTTTCCCTGTCTATCGGTAGTTAAGAGGGAATAATACAGTTTCACAGAATAATTTCCTGTGGAAATATTCTCATTCACAGGCATCAATAACAGCAAGAAAATTATATTTTTCAAGTTGCATCTAAAATCAATCAGTTTTCAATTAACAATATCAGCAATAATGGAGCTTTAAATTACCCTTGGTAAATGGCATGGCTGATTTAGCCATTTCTTTCTTCTGCCACAATAAAACACTAAACGTTGCTACTGGTATATTTTCCTACAGTCAGGAGCAGCTGCTCCACAGAAAACAGAAAGCTGCATGAAAAACCTACAAGTTTTATCGTTTTAAGAAAGAATGATCATCCATATCCCCTCAAGCGCTCCGTATCTCTTCTATGGATTGGCATAAAGTTTATTAGAGTGACTGGATAAATACTGATATCTGCCAACAGAGGAGCAGGGAAAAGCGCTGGCCCTCTTCACATATGTGCCGGCTATTGCAGTGCATTCTGGGATTTGTACTAAGTGGGGTGTTTGTGCTGTATACCAGCAGACCAGTTATTCTAAAAATATAGATATTGTTTTGCAGGCTGGATATAATTGTTGTGCAGATTCGATGTGGCCAGCTGGTCTTGAGTTTAAAACATGATCTAAGTAAAGTATAATTATTTTTTATTTGTTTCTAAAAACAGATTTAATTTTTTAAGATCGTGTTCCATTTAAACTCCTAATATATATTCTTTCAAAAGGGATCCTCTCTTTTCTATTTAATCTATTTTTTAAGCATACATACGAATAAATAGTAAAAGTGACGTACCGTGACAATCATAGTAATCTCTAAAAACACTTTTAAAGTAAATTCCTACGCTCTAAGTTCCATCAGGGTTCTTTGCAGTGCCCTGATACAGACGATGGCTGCATACAGAACAGAGCAGTGTTCAGACATTCATGTCCCTATTCTTGTCTCATGGGTGTATTACCTGTTTGCTGCGGCGCAGAGGCAAACACGTATGGACAGCACCTTTATAGGAGGGAATATGAATGTCTGAGTTGAATACAAATACTCACTAGTGGGACAGTCAAACTTACCCACTAATACAGTGCGCACACATGCATGCACTATACGCTTGAGTATTCAGCCAACAAACTAAACCAATATACAATTTATTTTCCCTTCCAAAAGATGCTTTCCTACTTTCCAAAGACTTTTATTTGCCAGGGGGCTGAGCTCTCAGACTGGGATTGATCCTGAGCTACCGTCTTGAACCCGTGCCCTAAAGGCAGCTTAGTGCAAACATACGCCACCCCCCCGGGCTCCACTCATGGTTACACTATCAGTTACACTATTACCACATTTACAACCATGCAACGAATGCAGCCATCTCTACTTGGATAGCTTCGGACAAGACTGATTTACTTTAACAAAACGCTAATAATATAGAGAGGGAAAAAAACCTTGGCTTCGTCTAAAACAGACACATCTGTGCTTAAGTCACCATGGGCTCGAGCTAAACTCTTCCTCTGCAGAAGGAAAATCGATAAGCTTACCAGCAAAATTTGATAAATTTGATATGACAGCAAAAAAATTCCACTGACCACATTCCATTTGCTGAGTGCTGCTCAAGGAGCAGAGCAGAAAAGAAATGCATTATTTTTTTATTCAATTTATTTGGAAAGGCAAATATTCAGCATCAATATTTCATAGAGAGAGCTTTTACAGTGTTTTCACCTGAAGATAGACAGCCAGGTATCTCAAGATAGCTCAAATACCCACCCGCCTTTATTGCTGTCTTTGAAGTGGGGAAAAAGGAGAGGAGAAGGGTATAATTTGTTCAACTAATTTATCGTTGCTTACTGTGAATAAATGTCATATAGAGGGGCTGCTGTACGTCGCTTGTGAAGTTATGGAATAGCTAGTAGCATAATGGGAGCTGTCGTGATTAGGGGGACACATCCATCCCACACACACTGTGCCAATCAGAAGCCTAATGGCTCTGTGGAGGCTTGTGTGTCGGATTACACGTGCATACTGTACCGACACAAATGAAGATTCAATCACTCCCTATGTTTTGTTGTGACTGCCCAGAGTTTATAGAGTTTGTGATTGATAGATGCTGTGATTGGTGGAGTGAGGCAGGTGGGGCCTTCAAGTGAGCTAATCTGCACTGCCTCCTGCAGGAGAACAACCCACACTGGACCTGTGAGGATGGGAGGACCTGCCATCATCAGCTTCAGCCCAGCAGACGATGATCATGACAAAGCACCATAAATGTTTTTACACCAACGGATTCACAGGGATGACCGTATCTTAGACTTAACTGCACATGAAAAATTCCTGATATTTTCAAACTGATTGTTGTCTTTCTATGTAACTTTTTTTTTTTAATTAGGACCCAGCTATTTGTTGGCAGTTCTTCCTTAAGGTTATTAAAGGGTATTGAGCAAATCCACACTACATCCCCATACTGGTGGCAAATGTAGCACGCAAACCCTTTTTATTAGGGCTTTGTGAAAACCGTAAGCAACGGCTCCCAGAGGGCGGCACTCCTACCTTCCAGATGATGCGATCTCCTTTGGTGTTATGGTTCAGTACAAGTGGGAAATCTCCACGCTCAAAGAACTTGCGAAAGGTGGTTGGTTTGGGAGGACGCTCCTGAAATACCCCTGCAGACGCCGGACCTACCACCTGGTCAGACACAAATAAGAATGTTAAGAAAGGAGGAGAATACAGGAATGAATCGAATAAGACATACGTAAGAAGTAAGCAAGTTTTATCATTTCAGTTTGATAAATCATGAATAGAATCTCTCAAGCTGCCTTTTCCTTAGAATAATTCTGCTCTGCAGCGCTTCTAAAGAAGAAAAACACGGATAGTGTGTGTTTGTGTGTATCTGTGTATGTGTGTGTTGGCCCTGTAGCCAGAAGCGCTTCGAGAGGCATTGTTAGGATCATCGTTTCTCTGCCTCCATATTGGATATGGTTTATTACTGTGTCTCTGAAAGCCAAAGGAACTCCTGCCATTGTCCTGGAGGTCTTTGGTGGCGGGAATTTTACGGGAGTTTTAAGTAAATGCAGATCGTTAAAGTAAAGAGCAGAAGGCCGATATATTTGGAATAACAATGAGTTGTATCCTCCAGCAAGGGTGTAATGGTTTGAAAAACCATTTGACTGTTGGTCATTTAGTTAGCTAAATTTCTCAAAACTGGATGGACTGCCATGCTGTCAGAATGCTTTATGGGCTAGAAAAACAACGCATTCAATCTGAGCTCGGATCCAGATGTTGAGAGGCAGATTATGGATTTTTCCCCGCTTTCATTAGGATTGTTAGGTCTTTATAAATTTCCTAGACTTGGTTTTAAAAGGCATTTTTGGACGATTGGATCACATGTGGACAGTGAAACACTGTGCAAAATGAGATTGCATGAAACACACGCGTGTGAACGGTGATGTGTCTCACTGTCCGCTTGTGATCCATCACACAAAACTCATTTTAAAACCAAGTCCAAACTGGGTCCTGATGTTTGCAAGAACAAAGGAACTCATTTCCATTCAATTTATTGCAAGGATAAAATAGGTCAGGAGAGATCAGACTTTGGTGTAGACTTTTTAAAATAAATTTCCTTAATTTCAACAATTACACAAAATCACCGGGCCAAATTCCACAAAACTCTGATAAGGGGTGGTGTATGAGTCAAGTAAGCATAAAAATGGTCGTCCTCCCATGCTGGAGTTATAGCCATTGTATAGAATCTTCTATCAGGGAGAAGGTGTACATTGAAATTTGAAAACTAAGAATATTTTATTAACATGCTAAAATATGATACAATGGAATGTTGAAATCTAGCACTCACTTAGGATGGAACAATAACCCAAATAATATCGGCACAGGTGCACTGATGGGCCATCAAGGAAGTGATAGAAACCTCTCACCAATGGTGAGATATTTCAAATGGGAGCTGCCCATGTAACTTGAGGAATTTGGATTGATTTGATTGAAAACGTTAGAGCTTAGCCACAGCATGTTGTAGTGGACGGATGACAGAATGTTGGAACAAATCTTTTCCCCCTCTGCGTCCCCTGTGTGAATCCACTGCCATCTGTGTCGGGGCTGCCACATGACTGGCAGATGTGTTGCTGTCATTAATCCTCAGATTACAGCCCATTGAGAAACAGAATTTCTACCACAGCAGCCCACAGGCTGAGCTGAGTGAGGCTGTGGCATTTTATCTTTGGCAGGCCTGCGTAATAATTTCACTTTTTTATTTTACTTTAAATCATTCGCTATAGTGTCGCAAGCTAGACGAAACTGCCACCAAGGAAAGTAACAGAAAAAAGTTTATACATGTACCAGGGTGTAGCTGGTGCCAGCATAGCTCAACTAAAGAGGAAATAAGAGACAGAAGAAAGTATTATTAGTGGCTCTGAGCGTCTCCGAGCACTCGCTGCATTCAAGCGGCCCTAATGCACCATGAGATTGCAGCACAATCGTTTCAAATGAATTGATTTGGAGCATTTGTTTGTCATGCTAGGGAAAACGGAATATATGCAGCTTAATTAACGTGTTCATGTTTGTATACCTGGAGGATAAAGATAACATGACAATCTGTCTGACTAACAAATGCATGAGAAGAGGAGCAGAAAATGTACTTGTTTGTATTACCTACAGTATCATCCAGCTATAAACCTATAGCAAAGCGCTAACGATTCACACAATCACTCACACCTTGATAGTACAGCCATTGAGGTTTCGATCTTGCCCAAGGACACTGCGTCACAGAGATGATAAGAAGAGGACCGCTCGACCTACTTAGTCACTGGGACTTGAAAGTTAATACAAGGATAGAATCCATTGCGTTAGTTCCGTTAAACTTTGTGATACCACTGTGTGCAGTTCACACTCATTCCTTTGACTGCAGGAGTTTATTTGCGGCACCAGCTGTGGGAAGAGGAAGCCACAACGCTCGCAAGATCAGTGTTCCTACAGCCTGCAGGAGTGATAAAGCCCTCATAACCAGGTAGATACAACAGCAGTTGAGCCACGCTGTACAGAGAGGCAGACGGCCACAGAGAGGCTAAAAATAGCTCAGACTGGGCAGCGGGGAGAGAATGAACCCAGACAGCTTTGACTGGCTGAGCAGCTTTTAAAGCCAGGAATGATGACACTGCAGTCACTTCTACGGACAGTGTTGATGGCCGCAGTGTTGCAACGTCACCCATCTCTATGTTTTCTCTCCTGCTATCATATCTGCCAGGCATCAACATTAGCAGACTGAAAGGTCCAAATACATGTATGCACAGTTGTATATTTTGTTGTGGCTTTGCATACACTCCAGCCAAACAAAGAAGCCTTGTCCTCCACTACAGATGTGCAGTAGTGATCCAAGTAGCTTAAGGCTGATTTGTGCGTTCCTGTTCTACCATTCATAATACTGGGCTCTGAAAAACACTTCTACTGTATCCTAAACCATCAGCCAGTAACATACTTTGTCTTTGTTGTTTCCTCTTCTGGACCCTTCTGAAAAGCTACATGAACTTATGAGCGGTGCATTCAATTCCAATATGTGTACAGTGTCCATGTTGTAAGCAATAATATCCCTAAGTTTGGTCTTGTATGGTTGAGCATGCAATCGCGATTACTTAATTCCCGCTGCTGCCGATTCTATTACACATCCAATCTTTTCAGTTCTGCGCATCTCCCAAACACATTAGAATCACGTCTTCCACTAATCTGTCTGCATGTGTTGATGAGAGTGCACACAAAGGTAGATTTGTTGCTAAACCAAGTGGAAGAACCAGCGGCATGTAGCGCCACAAATTCCTGTGTGATCCAAAATTCTTTCCTGCTCTAAAAAACTGGTACAAACACAAAGACTGACAGTGAAAAATAGACTATAACATAGACCTATACAAGCAGATAACATCACACACCTCAGTGCAGGCCATAAAGCGGGCCTCCGAGGTGACAGACTACAGAGCAGAGATAGAGGTGGCGTAAGGCAATAAAGGGAGGAAATGTCTGTTTTCTGTGCCCCCGGTGCACACATCAGGGAGTCATAACAAGGCAGTACGGTTCCGTTGAGCTCCGGGCTGTCATTTCTCTCCTTCGCCTTTACTCTGCCTCCAGATCTGTTTCCTCCCTAATGCTGTTGTCCAGTCCAACTAACACCACCGTAAACCTGCCTGCTGCAAGAACCCACAGAGGCAATAACACCCAAGCACGTACCATGCAGGCACTCACTCGCTCACACGCCACGCATGGCGGGCTTCCCATGGGCAAACCCCTGCAGAGGTGATTGAGCACCAGCATGGCTTAGTGCTCCAGTCATTTATAAAGGTGTCACCGGGGGGAACAAAGATGCTCCCTCTAACCTTACTGGTATGGCACATGGCTCTGCTGCCTGATTCGGACACACAGGGTGGGAAGTCAGACGGGGACGTGAAAAAAAACAGGAAAACTGAAATTAAGAGGGAGGCTGAGGTGGGATAGAGGAGGACGCGTGACGGGACAGAGAGACAGATCCAAGAACAAGCAGGAAAGAAATGAAATGAGAAAGAAGAGGGTCACGTAGAGTGATGAAATAAACAGATGGAGAATAGAGGAGGGTGATGGAGGAGTAATAGATATGACAGAGAGAGGGAGATGGGGAAACAAGAGGTGTGGCTCATCAATTCTGAGGGTAAGTTCTGCGTGGCAGGGCTGCTGCAGCATATAGGTGATCCATCACCCTGCCTGGGCCTCCAGCTCTGGTGCTCCTTCTCATCTCTCCATCTCTCCACTTCCATACCACTAACCCAAAACACCTCTGAGTACATCTAATAGATGGCAGGTGAAGGCCTGTCAATTCATTTTCAATCCTGCATTGTCATCACAGGAGCGTTTCCTCAAATGAGGCACTGGGTAATCTCCCTTTTCACATCCTACCACCCTTTTGCTTTTAGTTTGTTAGGGCAAAATTGCATTTTGGTGCGTTGCATTTGCAGTGGAATGATGGTGCTACTGAACAAAGGCACATTCCATCATCTGTTCACTGAGGCAGAAAGGAGACAGGCACCTGCTTGCTTGTATTTCACTGCTGTTCTCGGTTAAGAGGTTATTGAAATTTAGCTCTGTGCAGAAGGCCACGTTTCCGAAGGGAGGGAGAAAGGTAGGTGAGTCACCGAGGATGAAGGAGACAGGCCCAAGCTCTCTTGATAAGGTCAGCTTGCACATCATGCCACAGGCAACAAAATTAGCTTCCTTTACGAACGAGTTATTTTCCATCATAGCCAAACCTGCCACTGGCCACGAGCCTCAAGAGATAGAAGCAGTGCTAGCGATATGTGCTCTATCTCTCAAATTCCATCAAATTCAACATAATAATTTAGGCAATTAGGCTAATCAGGAAACTCTGCAATATGGTCAAACAATCACATTTTTGCTTAGTCATTGCCTCTGCGGGGCAAAACACTCACTGGTGGGAGGCTGATTTCTTTCAGAAGACTAATTCTGTAATATTTCTGCAGCACTTCATTAATTTCTCATGACCAAACAGCAAGAAGTGCAATCAGTGTGCGAGCGGGTTTCATTAAGTGCAGAAATTATCCCTGATCTGAGAGACAAGGTCAGATGAGAACAAATGAGCAAAAAGCTTTCGCTGGACAGGAAAACCAGAGGCTGATGAAAGGTAACAGAGCCTTTTGTTCAGAGCTCACAGGACCGTAGAGGTGTGCTTTAAGGTTGACACTGTGTCAGGGGCTTTTGAATCGACTGAACTGCACGTACTGGCACAAGGACGGGGATGGTTGTAATGAAAATGACGACACCGACAGGCAAAGGCAACACTGTGTGAGTACAAACGCCGTAAGGATGAAACGGGTGACAGCGACCTACAATTGAACTGCGTGCAAGAGGGATAACTTGAAAGAACTTCAAAAAAGAAGCCTCAAGCATTGTGTCCCACTGTTTTCCATCTCTTCTAGTTTAACCCCTGTCACTTGAAAGAACATCATAGTCACCGATAGACATTAACGGGATGTGAAAGACATGGTTTGAGGTAGAAGTGAGACTTGAATTGTAGTATCGTCTGAATAGTAGAGCCATGACAACTAGACCTGCAGTGACTTGGATGTTTTCATTGGACTTTTTGCTACTTTCTGTATTAGCTTCCACCGCACAACTGGAGGCATTTGGAAGTTCAGCCACTCGAGGAAAGGTTAGCTATGTTCCAAGTCGTCTCCATTTATCGACAATGTGTCTCATGGCTTTTGAACCATTGGCAGATTTTCTGAATTTCAGCATCATTCCTTCTCATCTCTTATGGAATTATTTTTGATTTTGGAGTAGCGTACTACTTGTGAGACTTAGGCATCAACTACATGTGTCTGTCAATGTAAATTCAAGTGATGATTTGGCAGTGGAAAGGCGTGGGTGCTTCTAGACCATCTGCAACCAGTTATTTAATGTAGTGTAT
Organism: Lophius americanus; assembly: GCA_037951165.1. NCBI lineage: Eukaryota > Metazoa > Chordata > Actinopteri > Lophiiformes > Lophiidae > Lophius > Lophius americanus. The sequence continues at coordinate 2,122,604 of JBBDHG010000256.1, read as the reverse complement.
CATTTTTGGGGGATTTAGTTTCTTGGGAGGAAAATACCAACTGGGCCTATTTACAAACAGGCCCAGTTGGTGTTTTTGGTTCCAAAATAAATTGCCTTCAAAACTTGCATTTTGTGTTTACTTACTTTGCCTTTATTTTACTTAAAACTTTGTTTTGAAGATCAAACAAAGTTTTGTACTAGAATCAGACAGAAATATAGAAAATCCAGAACGGGGTCAAATGCTTCGTCACGGCACTGCATATGTGAGATAGAGGAGAGTGTAAGATTGAATGAGGGAGAGAGGAGGAGTGAGAATGCCCTGAGTATTTTCCACCTTCTCTGTGTGGCCTACTTATCAGTCTGGCAGCAGGGCAAACCTGTGCTTACAGAACCCTATTGGTTGATTTATATCACCAAACCACAGCTGAGATGACGGCTCAGGGTGAATCAGCCGACTTGGCAGTGGCAGAACACGACAGCTCTTACTGCTTCTTAAGTGAACAGTGAGCCACATGCATGGAGCAGAAGAGGCTAAACTTGTTCATTGGTCCATTCCTATTGATAAACAGATGTTCTTTCTTGTGCATACACATCGGTAATAACACGTATGTATCATTGTCTTGTTATAATTACTAGAATTTGTCCTATTTAGCTGTATATGTTGACTTTTGCAGGCTGATTATTGTATGCCTGTGACTTGTAAAAGGGAACAAAGCAAAATATCACCTGGCTGCTAAAAGAGAAGGCCATGCTCTGAGCCAATGCTTCGTCTTTACAACTCCAATCGCTGACGGCACCTGAACGTATTAAAACCCTGCGCTGAGCCATGAAATTAATGAGACACAGAAGGAAAACTACATCCCTGATCTGCTGCGATTGCCGCTGATGCTGATGAGGAAGAACTTAACTGTCCTTCTAATTCTATTCATCAAATAAGTCAATAAACATGGTCATAACAGCATTAAATTTATAGTGGGCTGATAACCTCATAGAATACTAATGTCCCTGAAGCCAATAACCACACTCTCCGTTTCAGAGGGGTTATGGAGTACCTGATACAGCCAATAATCGCTCCATGGCTCATGTACAAGATGAAGCAAAAATTTAGGCTTTGCAGGTACCAGGGAGATAATTAAGTAAACAAGGAGGCAGTCATTGGAATAAACAGAAAGGACAAAACAGGCTGGAGCCAGTCGTTAGGTATTCAGCAGGTGGATTCTAGTTGGACTGTAGTGGAGGAAACGTTACTGGGAGCAGTGGAAGGTTTGGCAGAAACAAGGCTACTGGGGAAGAATAGGAGAAGGACACACTCAGAGGAGTATGAGGCCATTGATTTCACCAGTCACAGACAGACAGCCGTAGTGATGAGAACGGAGCGAGCATGTCAGTCTTCTGTAGCACCAAACCCCACCCCCCAGCCCCAAACACACACGCAGCCCCAAACACACACGCGGCCTCATACACAGTCAGCATAGGTCCTACAGTATATCTGATGTGGACATATTCTTTAACAGTGAAGAAAATTCTCTACGTGATTAGTGTGTATGGTAAAATTAACTCTTATAAACAGAGAGTTCAAGTTTGTACCCCTGGAAATCAGTATTGATGCCAGTAAGACTCTGTTTTGCTTACAGCGACTTCGTGCAGAAATCAAAGCGCGGCACAGTCTGAAATTTGACCTTTAAATCAAATAAATGGAGGGGAAACACAGTGAAGGCTACATCCCTGCTTGAAGATACCCAAGACGCAAAGTCTGCATGAATCAGCTGCACGTAACAAATCACAAACGCAAAAATATATATTTTCTCGTAGTCGAATGTGATCTGTAATGCTTTCATAGTACGAACCAGGAGAAGGTCCAAGCAGAGTTTTACACGAGAAAATGGATGCCAAATGAAACACAGGTCTGTGACAGAGACCACCTAAGAGGGTATCGCTCTGATAGACACCCCCCCCCCCCTTCAGATTAACCCGAGAGTAAACTAAAGAAATTTGTTTCTACTTCTACTCTGCTTGAAATCTCCCAAAGAGCAGGCTGCAGCAGATTTCTCAAGAGGTTTAAGCTGAGCTACAGGGAGGAACGTACATGCACTCAGACAAATAAATAAAGATGTATTAAAGCAGAGACAAATCTCTTTGAGTCGGCCACTGCTAGCTTCTTTCAGGAAGCAGGCACTGACCTTCCTTTTCTTCGTAGTAACCTGCATCATTTATATTAACCCTTGCTCTTACAATCCATACAATCAACCGCCTCCACTTTTCAGCTTGTTCCTTTTCTAAAACTTGCATGCTGCTGACTCTCTGACAGCATAACGAGTGTCCAAACGTTTCCGTAAGCGTCTCTCAGCCACCTTTAGCACAAAACACGGATGAATAGCTGACTTCCAGGCTGTGTGAATGAGACAGGTCGTTTTGAATAGAGGACTTGCTGCAATAACAGTCAGTGACGTAAAAAAAACTTCAAGCAGAGATTAAGGCACGAGTTAGACCTCCAAAGTTCCATGTAGCAAAATACACTTTTATCTTCAATCATAAAATGAACACGCATCCATTTAAGATATGCTCTATCATCCTCCAGTCCCTGAATTATATTAGCTCCATATCAATACCCGCTGATTTCCTCTCATAAAAATGCCGCCTTCTCCATTTCTCACTGGCTTGAAATTTGATGTCTTTTTGTGGCCAATCTAAGAAGGATGTTGTCAAGGTAACGAGACGATGATCCCTAAACCCCTCATTAAATCACTTAGTATCAGAGCATCGGCTAAATGGCTCTAATACGGACAACGCAGTACAGACATACTGAGGAGTTCTCACATCAGGAACAATGTAGTAACCTTATTCAACCTCACTCAGACAACCAGAGGGACAATCCAAACCTAGGCAGTTAAATTTACCAGTACTAGGTGAATAGTTGTTGGTGTCACAGATGGAAAGCTGAGAATCTGCCATATCTGGCTGATATCAAAGCTGATGACAAGGCGTTACAAACGACCAGAGATGGTCTGTTGTGCTGCTCACACGAGGGCCAGGAGGTTATATTGCTTTTCGTCTGTCATTCCTTTTGTTTCTCACCTGTTGTAAGAGACTGTGAGGGCGAATAAAGGTAGAAAAAAGATAATGTAGAAAGAGACGGAGAGAGGAGTATGATCCAGGTCTGTCTCCATTTCTTACAGCACGGCTTGTTAGTCAAACACTCGTTAGTAGACTTTGCTTGGTATTTCCGGACGGCGAGGGTAATAAGCGGAGGTGGCTGTAGGACAGCGATGCCACGCAGGGAAATGGATAATTTCTGACAGTATTAGAGTAAATTTGCCTTCTGGCTTTCCCTGTTCCGTGACTTCTCCATCTTGCTGCAGTAGAGCTGGTGCCTCCAGCGCACCTTTCGACTGGGAGCACTTTGACTCAGCTGGATATTAGGCAAGAGCTAAATGGCGGAGTAATCCTCGGGGGAACTCCGAAGGGAACGTACTTCAGTCCTCAGACATTTTGTAGGTTTACTTTCCTGACACTGATAAAGAACACCACAGCCCCCGAGCAGCCAAAAAACAGCGGGCAAGTTTAAGGAGTAGCTGTTATGCCAGTAATCTTTAGAGAGTATTATTTTGGTATTCTGACAGAAACATTAAAGCCATTTTACAAAGATTTATGATAAGGTTACATTTAATATCTACTGAATCATTTATAAATTGTTAGTTTGGTCATTGTCCTTGAGAGATTACATAATTTCAACCCATTTCCGTCTCTCTGCTGGTCAGCAATTTCCCAAAGGTCAGGACCGTGTTATTGCTCTGATGGTGATTTGAAAGGAATTCCAAAGTGTGGGGTAGTGAAACAAAGGCCACCATTTTGCCTTATTGGAATGGAATAACATTATCTGTCAGATAAATTGATTTTTCTGCTACTGCTTCCTTTTATGTTGATGTAAGCAGTATGTAAGCTGCCAGACACGGCCCTGTAGAAAGTGGATAACACGAGCCTAATACTGGTAGATTAGCTCACTAAGACGGGCCTCGTCTCCTCTTGCAAGGACAAGACCCAGTGATAGTGATGGAGGATGGATGTATAAATGTCTAATGTCCTGCCCGTTGAAAATACTTAAGCATTATTATTCCGTTTGAATTTTTCTACATACATATGACAGTATCTGTCATTTGGAAAAGGTACATTTACTCAATGTTTGTTATTTTGTACCACAATAATTTCTTTTAAAGTACAAAAACTGCAGTTTTCATCCCTCTGGTATTAATACTGATATGCAGTACAAAGAGGTATTACATAAAGCGGCCTACTGCCTGAGTGGTTATTATTCAATACAATATGATAATGTAAGCAGGCAGGCGGCCATAGATTATTGCATATGCAAGTTCTCCACATTTCTAAGATCACAGTTTCACTTAAAAAGGAATTTTGACCTTTTAAAAAAGATTTCATGACAACTTTGTTAAAATGATCACGGATCCGCATGAACAATTAAAAAGTTTTATAGCACTTACATAAACCAAGTTATAAAGGGATTGTAAAAATGCGTGACAATAAAACAATCAACATAAAAACGTGCAAAATGAAAGACAATGAAACAACAAAAGCAATTACAAATCAAACAATGCAGCACAAAAAGGCTGTCCTGTAAAAAAAATAAGTTTCGATCAATGATTTAAAAACAGTGTGTTAGCAAGGAGCAGTCTGTTAGGCTGTTCCCATAGCCTAAACGCCCTGAAGGCAGAAAATCCATTGGCTTTGGTCACTAGCCTTCACACTAAAAGGAACTCAAGGAACGATGCGAAGCAGAGGAGGTTAAAACCTCTAGATATAAAAAGATGCCTGAACTCAAAATGTTGAAGAACACATACCAGGCCAGAATTTCTCAGTGTAACTAAATACCAAAAAGCTGCTATACTCTACTATATATCATGTTTTATCATAGAAACACTTTCTTAGCACGTTGAGTTAATAAAGAATCGGTGGTGAAACATGTTTGAAAATAGATTATTTTGTCAGGGTGAAAAAGAAGAGGGACTGTTGCGACGCGCAAAATGCTGACATTTTGTCTTTGATAAAGAACACCACCACCTTTGTTATCGCAAGAATTGCATTGCCAGTTTACACAGAAATGATCATGGTAGTGTTTTAACAAGATAACACTCTGGAACCATGTTTCAAATGTTTGAATTTTTCAAATTGAAATAGCAACAACAGATCACCTTTTCATGTTTTACGTTGAAGTAGCGGAATGAAAGCCTGAAATGAATCCTGACATTGCCATCTAGTGGTCGAGGAAACCATCATGAACTGAAACATATCAACAAATCTATCACATAAACTGCTGATTAAAAATCAATACACGATTTTTGAGAATTGCTAAGAAAAGAAAACACTGCAGTATTTAAGCCTATTGATCTTTTCTTACACTAAAACTGAAACTTCTCCTGTCGAGCACTACCTGCGTTCAGTTAAATTTTCAAATGACATTCATAAATTACACTATTGGTATTAGTTTCACTTTAAAGGTACTGGTATCTTATATTTCTAAATCATAGGCCCCTCTGCTTACACAGGAGTCATAGGTCTAGCTGTCCTCTGCATTGGTTATCACATGACATGGGCTAATTAACGCTAGACTGGAAAATAGAGGGCCTGCAAGGACCAATAAACATTCTCCATTAAAAGCAATTTAATGAGGATGCAAGCTACAAGGGCTTGAAGGAGAACACAACAAACAGAAAGGCCAGTCTAATTGTCGGGCAGGCACCGCGGAAAGCAAATATAATAGCCGTAATCATCAGAACACTTCCTATAAGGTCATGATGGAATGTTGTGGAAGTGCTTCTCTATATCTGACTGAAGTTTCCAGATGTTGTTTTCCTCACTCGTGGTAAAGGTCACAGACATTAAAGCACTCATGCACTTCACACAGCATGCCATTAATTAGAACCTAATCTCTTTGTTGATACCTGGTGTGAGGGCTATTAATGTTCCGACAAATCCATGCATAGCTAAAATGTTGATTTTCAGTGGGATCAAACAACAAAATCTGGTTTTAAGCTAAGGCTTTCATTCCTATTGGTGATTATTTTTAATTACCAACATTTCATGGATAAATATATCTTTACGAATGCTGATTATGTTCTTCTATTTGAGTTAATCTTAATCCAGTGTTGTTTAGGTAAGGAGCCAAGAAGCCAGCAAAGTCAAAAGTAGTTGTAAAGACCGTATGATTTTTTAGAAAGCTATCCTCCCGTCCACTCATACCTTCTGGCTCTGTGCTTGATCGATAGTAATTGAAATGGCAACAGGCCTCTGCAGCCCACTGCAAATATAACCTGTTTTACCATGACTGAATTCTTCCTCAAACACAGTTGCTTACCAGAGGGACTACAGCTCCTGCTGCTGCGAGGATGAGAGCGCAGGAGCAAAGGGAAGGAAAGAGGGGTATAGAAAAACAGTTTTGGTGTGACGGGGGTTCGTGTGTGTGTAAAAGTGCGTCTGGTTTAAATAACACATCCCTGAGACAGCACAATGAGGCAGGCCAACAGCCAGGTGAGTGCATCTCCAGCATTGGGCAGAAGAAACCAAATCTTTCCAGGGTATAACACACACACACAAAAATGCCGCAGATGGTTTCACGGTCAATTTATGTATCAGGCTGGGCACATTATGAGTTCCTGTGTCAGGTAAATGTGTTTGGAGCGATGGGGAAGATTGATTTTGACTGCGAGTGAAAATAATAAATAAACAGATCCATCCCCTAAATGCTTCCAAAGATTCAATCTTGGTCAGCAACTGCCTGCTATTCAGATCCATATCCACATACATCATCACTATCTCAAACTGTTCCAACTTTGCTGTTGCAGAGGATAAAAGAGGGGATATAATAATATTATATTGAGCAATAACTGATACGAAGGCTGTGAGACTACTAAACTAATCTGTATTCATTCTAAAATGAATTAAAATTACTTTTTAAATCCTCATCAGGGATCAAATCTACACAGCCATTTGTTATAATAATTGCTATTAAAATATGGAACCCAGTTAGGCATAGTGGCGGAGCATATATTTTTTTTATTTTGACAGGACTAATATTGATGAAAAGCAAGAAAGTGATCCAGAATCCAGATCCATACGTGGATCCGCCTCGTTTAGTGAACTCTTTTTTCAGACACGATCCATCCCAACACAAAATTCTTTCTACTTGAGAGTTCTTGTGGGTAATCACAAAAAGTGGCTTATGGGCATTACATTGTTCTATTCAATCTCGTTAATTGGTTATTGTACTTTTTCAGTATTATATCATAGCTAATTGTATCCCCGAAAAAAAACATTTGTCACAGCAACCATGTTCGCCGCTGCTGCCATTCCTTTGTATTAAAGTGATAACTCCAGAACTATTCCATTGATCATTTCTAATTTTACGGCAACATAGACCTTAATGCGTGGAAGAAATTGATTGATTTTGGGAAGGGTCGATTGTATATTCCCGACTCTAAAGGAGGTTTATCATCAAAGTTCTGGGGCCATAATTTTGCAACTGTTGGTTCAATTTAGTCCAAATATAGTGCGCATGAATCGACTTGAGAAGATCTATCTCGTATTAATCTTATTTTACTCACTAGGGGGAGCTTAATAATATATACTGTAATACTGTAAACACTGTTATTCGGACATAACAGTGTTTACAGTAACTTAAACGTTGATCCAATTTATTCCAGATTTGGTGAATCTATCTTGATAATATCATATTTTACTCTAATAGTTCATATTTCACTCTTTAGGGGGAGCATTTGGGGACTTTTCCAGGATAAACCTTTGCTGTTGGGGAGGAAAGCGTAGACCTAGTTAAGTTAGGTTTTGTTTTTAATGTCCAGTATTTGTCAAACGACCCAGGGACCTGCATGGGGGAAGGTCCAGTAAAGAAAGACGAAGAGATAAAGAAAGAGATCGAGGGAGAGAAAGATAAAGACAGGGAGAGAGCATATGGAGCTGAGACATCTGCTCTAGTACATAATGATGATGCTGTGGGGGAAGAATGGAATAAGATATGGAGGTCACGTTTGCAAGCACGGAGTCTCCGTCCGTCCCCTGGGGTTAGTGGGGTGAGCCAGGGATGACGGTGGTGCTGGGATGAAAAGGTGTTGGCGGGTGAGAGCAGACTCAGAGGCGGTGTTTGTCAGCACAATTTTTATCCCGGAGACAAAGAACAGTAAATGAGGTTTGCTCGTTAAAACAAGAGTCTATCGCCTCTGCTACCAACTGAACCTGGCCAAACCAAAGTTGTGGCTGGTTCAGGTGCAGATTGTGTCCATTTGCCCTCTCAGGTGAACTGTGCGAATACAGTGTCATCAAGATGTCAATATCCATGGTCATGTGTGTGCGTATGTTTTGTACATGATGGTGTGTAACACAGGAGTTTGTTGTGACATTTAAAACAAAAATCTCCATCCAGTCTCTTTTATAGAAGACCTTCAAAATATCAGTAATGTTTCTTTGGTAAAGTGTAAAAGCAGAACACATAACGACATTACTGGGCAACAACAACACAGACAACTAATTACAGACCACATAAATCAATCACAGGGCATGAAGATGACCTAAAGCCACATAGTCCACATCTTAAAGAGTCTATGAATCATCTTTACTGTGCCTAATATGATTCCTGATGCTGAGTGCGAGCCCCCCGCCATATATGAGAATGTCTTTGTTTATTGATGCGAAAGCTGTTAAGTTGTCCTCTCCCAGCTGCTCCAACTGCCCATCTTCATGTCAGCCTAATATTCTACGGGAGAAATGTGTCATGCACTAATATTGCAATATCTGAATGAAGATGGCAATTCTGCCTGACTATCAGGGTAGATATAAGTGAAAAATGCTACATAAAATGGTTGAGCAAAGTGACAATATATCTTAAATAGTGTGGAAACTATGCCATGGGGGTTTTACAGGATTTTACGCACGGCATAACAGGAAAAGCACTTAGGTAACCTGTCAGGGCTCATTCTTCCTGAGTTGAATGGTTCATACTGTGGCATTTAATTGTGATGGAATGAGATTCTCCTGGACTATCCACAATCTGATGAAAAAAAGTATACTGGACAGTTGTGGACAAACTGGCTCGTAATATGGGTAGTACACAAGACTTTTGTGGATGTGGTTTGTTACTCCTCAGAAAGGAGATAGGTAGACTCATGTGGAGGGGAGAGCGGTTGAGGGATTTAAAACTTGATAGAAAACATTCTGAACCCAAGGTTCAAATTCTCTGGATTCTCAGCTTATCTTGATGCTCTAGCAAACCATGTGACAGCAGACTCTATGGTACCAACGCAGGTTAGATGCTCATCAGGTGGTCCATTTATGTCTTGTTCACTACACAGCATTTCTCAATAAGTTAATTACCAGTGGATGTGCTCAACTGTGACCATCTGCTGTTTGACCTCTCTTCGTCTCCTCCCACCACCCACCATCGCAAAACACCGGCAAAGAAATCATAATGAACTATTTTAGGAATTCGGGCAGAACCTGGAGACATATTAAAGAGCAACTAGAGCATTTATCATGTTACTGAATTGGCCTCTTTGGAATTAATAAAGTTTTCTTCACTGAACTGAAAGAAGTTACCACTGACCTAATTACATCACTGAAAAGTCTATATTATGGAATCTTCATCGCTGCAACCACCGCAGATCCTTCGTGTTAACACAAAAATGATTTCATGGATCATTTTCAAATTTAATTACCAAATAGACCTTAGTGCGAGGAAGAACTGAAGTGACTTTGGGAAAGGTTGGTTACATACATCCAACACTAGGGGGAGATTTCCCTCCAAAAGTTTTCGGGCCAGCATTTTTCAACCGTTGGTCCGATTAAGTCCAAATTTGGTGCTTATGAATCAACTCGAGGAAATCCATCTTCTGCGAATGGATCTGTACTCAAACAGCTCATATTTAACCCACTAGGGGGAGCTTTTGTTTTTACAAAGCCTGTTTTTCAGACAACTTCCTACCGATTGGTCGGATTTGGTCCAAATTGTGTGCACATGAATCAACCCGAGGAGCTTTATCTTGTATATATAATATTTTATTCTAATAGTTCATATTTTAGTCGCTAGGGGAAGCTATGAAAAAAAAATTCGGAAATAACACTGCATTTATTTTGAGTGGTTCAATCAGAGGTATTGCTTGTATAATGCAATGGATTTGGGACTTTACGGTGATATACCTTTGCTGTCAGAAACAACAGCGTAGGCCTAGTTATTTACAAGAGAGCACCCAGAGGAGGCATACCTCAACTAACACCATTGTCATTCAACAGTTTCCCCCCACTATGCCATGTCGCCACGAATACTTTTCTTTACTTGGGTCTGCCTCATGTCAAATTACTGTACTACTACTTACAGAGGAACACAAAATCACACAAATGACAATCTACAACTCTCTCTGCACCAACGGAAGTAGTGTCAGAGTGTGAGGTCCAACTATTTCTCTTTGTGTAGAGGGAACAACGAGGTATCACTTGCACACAGTGGCTAACATGCATGAAACATGTGAACGATGTGCAACCCCAGTCAACAGCTTGGACACAATTTTCTGTTTACTTAATAATAAGTAGCTGCGTCCAAACTTTTTTCTGGTTCTGAGAATCAAACACAACCAAAGGTGACTGTCTGACCACCAAGTCTACATTTGCTATTAAGTATTTTTACACTTGATTATAATTAAACCAAGTATCAAATCAGATCTGCTAAATTCTGATTTGCTTGTGCCGCCAACAGAACTAAAAGAGCCTTACAGTACAGCCGTAATTACACAAGAAAATCAATAACTTCCGCTTGTGTTACTTTGCATGTTGACATGTTCATCACAACTCTTTGGAGGTGTTTGGGTTATCACCCAATAGTCCATTATTTATTGTGTCATGACAGTTGTGTTATTTCTTGGTTTATTTTAAATTAGTTATCACATTTTATTTTGAAATGTAATTATTGTTATTCGGTTATTTCGTTTCTTAGAGAAATTTCTTGGTTTATTCCATTTTGGTTCTCTGGTTTTATTTTGAAAGTGTATTTTCATCGCCCTGCTCTATATTTGCTGTTTTACTTTGAAAGTATTCGTCCTTGTTGTTTTGACCAGCTTTACAATTCCTGTGCAGGTTTCTCTGATCTGTTTAACCTTATATTCCCTTTCTTTAGTTTTTGTTTTATTTCTCATCCCTCCCTTGTTTGTATGTTCCACTTGTGCTCCTTCTCCCGCTCTATGTATGTCTTTTCTTGTGGTGTTTCTATTCTCCTTTTGTATGATTGTTCATCATTTTCACCTGTAATCCCCCTCCAGCTGTGTGTCCTTGTCACGTTAACCCCAGTGTATTTAACTCTGTCTCACTCTGTTGTAGCCGTCACACGTCCCAGCCATTCTGGTTCCCGGTGTCTTTTCCTCGTGTTTTCTTTAGTTTCTTCCTGTTTTTTTTACCCACCTTGCTCCTTGTGTATTATATGGATTTCTGTAAATATTCGGACTTCCCTTTTTGTGTTCGACCGCTGCCTCTTCTATAGACTTTGTTTGTGGATTATTAACTTTGAGTTTTTAATTAAATGACTGACCTGTGACTGCTCTGCCACTGCCATCGTGTGTCTGCACATGGGTCCTAAACTGTAGTTCAGCACAAGTCCTAACACTTTGTCACCATACTGTAATAAGTCTCCTCTGTTTCTCTACTTGAAACACAAAGTGAAGACCTCACACCTGACTGTAAAATACATCTCTTTGGGTGTGAATCGTTAAAAAAAAAAGGGGGAGGCTAAGAGGCCTTTGCTATTGATTCCATTTCTATGACCACCGATACTTTAAAGCATAATAAGCCTATGCTTCAAGTCCCTCCAGCCCTTCAAAGATTGAAATGGCATTTTCCTTACCAACAAATCACAGCTCTCTGCAAAGCTGCCCTCTGTGAAACGATATGTCAGTGACAACGGGAAGGAAAAACAGAAGGCACCGGACACAAGTAAGCCTTCGAACACTGTAATGGTTTTTGTTGAGGATTTAGCCAGTGGTGCTGCAGTAAAGCAGTATCATCCATGTATCAAAGACATCACATCCTCCAGGGAGATGGTGAATATTAAAGGTCTTTGCAAGAGCCTTCCTCAGGAATCCTCTTGACAGGAGATTTGTTTATGACCTTCAAAAAAGGAGGCGGTCAATGACGGCTCTGGCTGCCTCCTTTGCATCTCAAGGCAACCCCTGTCATAGGAAACGGTAGCTGTATTTTAAAGCCCAATTATTTATTCATGTCATCAGATCCGGGTGGCTCTGACTGATTCTATGCGGTGCGAGCATAATATGGCAATAAAGAGGTGGGGATTGTTCACAGGAAATACTGAAGTGACACTAAAATATTTCACACATATTCATTCAATGAATTATTGCTGATGCCTCAACTTATGATTTATTGCTCTGTTTGCTGAAAACCAAAGCTACACTGTTCTTGAATAACAAAGCAGTTTTTACGTATCCCAAAAAAACAAGAAAAAAACAAAGAACTTGTTTGCATGTAGGAAATACATTTGAGGAAACGTCTTGGAACATAAGCCCCCTGTCTTCACCTTCCACCTTAAAACGGAGACATTGACCATTTTTTGGCATAGATCACCTCTATAACACATCGTTATTCATATCCACTGAACAAAACAAGGGCTTTCCAGTACTAGCTGTTAAATGGAAAGGCAACAAGGAAATGCGCATGAGCATTCATGCGCATTCCATGAATGCGCCTGGAATGTGCATACCAAAGATATTTGGTGTGGCATTGTCAAGTAGGCAATAGATACGTTGTTAACAATTAATTAACCTTACATAACACAATCATTTACGTTCCCTGTCTCATGGTGGCTGATTTCATCCTCTGCTTGGAGGGAGAGGACCTCCCAGATTAGCCATTTCCTTTGATTTTAAGCTTTGAGTCAACTGTTACTAGCTGCTTTTTTTAGTCCTCCGGTTGTGAGCCACACACAAAAAACATCATACTCCTGTCCCACACTTCCACCTTGAGTTTAAGCAGATGTCTGATTTGCCACTGTTACTACCTTTGCAGCCGTCTCTGCGCCACAACAAGGACCCTACCATTACAGTTACATGGTGTAAATAGAACTGTGGTGTTTGATAATGGCGCACCAGTCCAACATTGAACAAGCAGTGTTAATGGGGTGATTGTAATTACATGTTTGCCATGTTCTAAAACTGTAAAATGGGAATTGTTTCCAAAATCAATGCCTTAAACTATCAATTTAAGCCAATACGACTGTTGGTGATATTGTCTGTTGGTCAACACGGCTATGGCAGTCTTTAAACTGTATTGGTTAAGCCTTCCTGGAGACAAACAGTGAGCAGTATTAAGTTGAACATGTTGGATTAGCTGAACTTGAGTAATATCAACAGGGGTGAATGGCAATAACACACATTTACGACAAAAAGATTTGTCAAATATGTGTGATTGCTAATTTCACTTTAAAATAACATCACCAAGTACCAACAATCAGTAAATTCGACAATAATTAATAATGCATAAATTGTTTTCATCAGATTGTTTGAATCTTCCGTGGAACAGTGGGAGGCTATACTTAAATCTTTTAGTGGCCTTGGTGGCAACAATTTCAGCTCAAGGGAAAGCCAGCTCCATTTTGACAAGATCATATATGATCAGTGTTCATGCAACTTTAGTCCATTCAGACATTTCTGCAGGGCGGCACAGTGGGAAGCACACTTGCCTCACAGCAAGAATGTTAAGAGTTCAAATCCAACTCTGCCCGCCCTTCGCCTCTCTGTAAGAAGTACGCATGTTCTCCGTGTGTGGTTTTCTCCTTGTACTCCAGCGTCCTCCACAAGTCAAAAATATACAGGTGAATTGGTGACTAAATTGCCTGAAGGCTGGAATGTGTGTTGACACTGTGATGACCCGTGGCCCATTGAGGGAGAGTACCTCGCCTCTCCAACAGTGTCAGTTGGGATAGGTTCCAGCCCCCCCTAGTGACCCTGAACAAGGTAAGCGGTTACAGAAAATTAATATTGGCATTAACATCTAATTTAAGGAAGGAAATAATAAACTAAAAATATCTTCAAATCGGGAACAGGGGATGAGAACTGAAAATGAGAGCATTCAAGCACACAAAACTTTGCACCAGCAGGAAAAACAGTGCTGCTCAAATGACAGATACACGTGCAAACAAACTTTCTTTGCATACCAAAGTTATTATTAGTGATCACTAGATATAGCTCATCAATAAAGATTACTGTTGTCTTACAGTCATATAAGCTCTTTCTGACAACTCTTTAGCAAATAAAGACGCTTTATTTCACTTGAACTCAACAACACTTCTTTGCCAGTTAATTTCTTTCTCTATTGCTGTTAAAAGAAGAAGAATGTGTGATGAGGTTCTCAATAAGGGGAGTCATGAGAGATCCAGTGGTACAGCTACACTTGAAGACCATGACTGGGACTGCTTTGCAAGGAAATCACTGTCCAGGAGGCTTTTGTTTGCTTCAGAGTAAGCTATGGGGCACAAGTACAACAGTAAGTGCAAATGGTTTCCTTGTTAGAGGTAAGAGCTAGCTGTGGGGGACAAGAAAGCAAAAACACAACTCCAAGCTTTTTTGGAAACGATTTGGTGCATTTAATCATATCTACCCCAGAAAAATGTTTCCATCTAATGTTAATGGGATATCTCATAGATGTTATTAAAAGAGACTTTGCACTTTTGTTAGCATATGGCTTTTGGATTTTATGGTGTCTAATCGTTGCATTATAGCATTGGAATGGGTTCTTCAAACTTTTATTTTAGCCTATTAAAGATGCTGGATAATGTTGAAGGTTTCACATCCCTATATTTGTGTGAAATATAGCAAGGTCCATCTGACCAAAAGAGATGCACACAATCTCAAACAGCTCAATGATGGTTTGAGAGAAAAGATCCTGTCTTTCCCTTCTTCCGTTAATACTCCATCTGAGCATATGAGCCATGCACTGATTGAGATTTGTCTTTGCACAACGAGCAGAAAGTTGTTAGGCTTCGCTGAATAACAATAGAGTAGGGATACAGAGGAAGAAAGAGCAAGATGTCAATTTGAAGCTGGCAGTGAGTAGGCCTGTCAATCGTTCAATTGCCTGCATTCATCTCTATAAATAATGCAGGATGAAAAGAAAGATGTTATATATTTATTAGTATTTCCATGCCGTTTTCCAACTTTTGATGTCGGCACTTGTTAATGATGCCATCCGGTTGCTCTTATTCTGCTATGAGTGGAGAATCAAACAACCCTTTAACATTATAATATATAACAGTATAACAGTATAATAAATGAAGGTGGAAGGCTGAAGCATTCGCTTAACGAATAACGAATAGAAAGCTTAAAACTTATTGCTGCTGTCTTTTATTACCTTTTTTTAATATTAAAATTACTTATTTGTCTTTCCCATACATTACTGTTTAGGAAAACACACAACTTTGACAGTTGAATTTCTTATTTCTGGCTTTATTAATTTTTTTTGCCTATTTTTAATTTATAATCTTTCTTAATATTTTATAACTTTTTTTTTAACGATGTCATATTCTATGTTTTTTTGCACTTTGTCGCAATTTTCCTTATTGTTTGTGTTAAGCACCTTGTGGATAAGTCAACCCTAAAATCTGGTTTAGAGGAAGGAACCAGAATATAGAATTAATAAAGTCATGTCTTACTACATATTCAGATGAGTACAATCTCAGTCCATCATTGTCATTACTACATCAGTATAATGACAGACTGATACGCAGCCGTGCTGACATTAGAAGGAGGTGACTATATACTGATTAGCCATAACATTAAATCCCCTTGCCTCATATAGTGTAGGTCCCTCAATTGGCCGCTGAAACAGCTCTGCAATTAACTCTGTGTTGTAAAACCTTTCTATCAGAACCAGCATTAAGTGTTTCAGCAATATATGCTACAGTAGCTCTTCTGTGGGATAGGACAGCACACGCTCTTTCACTGCTCACGCACATCAATGATCCTTGGACACCATTGGACCTGTCACCGGTTCACCTGTTGTCCCTCCTTAGATGACTATGGTGCTAACCAATGCAGATCAGGAATATCCAAAAAGGCCTGAAGATCTGGAAATGCTCTAACTCAGTTGTGTAGCCGTCACAACTTATTCCTTGTGAAAAGTCACTCAGATCCTTGCTCATTTTTCCTGCATCCAACACATCAACTTTGCAGACATGATCTTCATCTGCGCTCTAATAAATCTCACCCGCTACAGTATTGATATCATCAATGTAATGTCTCTGGTTTTAATGTTATCTCTGATTGTGTACTTGCAAAATCATCTTACTCTTTTGCCTTGCATTTACATCCAAACCTAGTTAAGTTAAATTACATTATGCCATTTAAAAACATTTTACTGAACCTCCAGCATTCAGACCTTCATTACCACCACACTCCTTCTGTAATCACACTTTCTCCTGACCTCGTAATCTTCTGAATACTAGCTATGCTCGATTCAATGCTCGAATTCAATGCTCGAATAAACCTTCAGGCATGCATTCTAATCTGACATCCATATTGAAAAAAACGCTCACTCGCTGACAGATCAAAGCCAATGCATGCATTGAATGCCTCCTTCTCAAACTTATGGCGCAAACAGTTAATTTGCATCAATAAATCAATTAAACCCATGTACTGACGTCTGTCCCTACTTTTGAGCGTCTTCCTTCTGATTTTACTGGTGGCAAAGTCCTTGACAAATAGGAATAGAAATAAAGCCGAATCCATTTGTCTTCTGTACTCACCACCGAGTCCCTCATGTTGGCCTTCACGGTGAATCCTTCAGCTATTATTTGTGCCCTCTTTCTGGACATAGCCATTAATGTTGTCCTCTCTGATAACGAAGTGAGTCAAGGCCAAAACTACTTATTTGGGTGTGCGGTTCAAGACCGACACGAGTTATTTGTTTTGATGAAGTCGTATTAAAACTTGAGTTCCACTGTGACGTCATTACTATCAACGTCTGTCGTAGCCGCCATTTTAGAGGTAACCACATGAGTAAACAGTGCCAGTGCGATGACATTTGTATATGTGTATATGTATAGATATATATATTTATATATATAGAGAGAGATATTTATATCTCTCTATATATATATATATATATATTTATTCCAAATCAATAAATTAAAAAATAATAATAAATGCGACGAAAACGTATGTTTATCATTGACGGCTGTTAACAACGGTTTTGTACGTATACCTCCAGGTACTTTACGTATGTAACTTACGTTGGCATCGACACGTCGACAAGGTAACAGCGAAGAGTTAAAAATTGCAACAAAAACAGACGATACAGTATGTTGTGATAATGTACGTGGTAAGGTAAAAGCAGAACATGTAGTTCTCATGGATGAAGTGATGGTGGTGGTCCTTCGGTTGACCAAAAGTATTGCAACATGTTAACGACCGCTAATGATTTTATTTTTACTTAAAATGTTCTTCGTCTTGTTTGAAGACATTTTACGTCTCCCTCTTGATTGATTGCTACACTTCTCCCTGTTGTTCTCGGTGGTACTGCTTATTTCCTTTCCATGTCGGCACGTTATCAGAAAATGTGTGTAAATACGTGCAAATTAACGCATGAGGACGGAAGGCTACGCTCTCGTACGGATAGCGTAATCGAGCAGACCGAAAAGCGTCCCTTTAATGCTGTATTCATTTGTCTTCGGAAGTCGGAATTTTCGAGATCACGTCGGTAAGTTCCAAGGATACGTGCGAAGCCGAAGAGTAGCACCGGAAATCATAGACGGAAGTGTATCCAAAATTCAGGGACTACCAGTAAAATGTCAGAGACGGAGATGAACAACTTACAGCCAAAAAGTTTTTTTTTTAAACAATCTGTCCATAATATTGGATTGTATTTAATGGCTAACCGCCTCCACGTTTGTCGCTTTTTACTTACTGCCTGCATTATCACAACTTATCCTACTGCCACTTTTTTTGTTCTTATTGCTGAAAAACTATACTCTTCACTGTTACCTTGTGGATATATCGAAGTGTGCATGGAGGTATGCCGGCACGGACGCAACAATTTAATACAAAAAGTTTACATGAGCTTTGTCACGATATATCTCGGTAATTTTTAATCTATTAAGTTTCCACATCATGTAATTTAAAAAAAAGTTGTATGACCGAGGCACGTCACTGCTTTCATTTATCACTGAGCTCTTTTCCTCGGCAATGGCGACCCGGAAGTCGGAATTGTGGGAAATTAGATGTCAGCTAGAAGCGTTAAGTCAAGGGACGCTGTGATCTTGTTGCTATGGAGACGCGTGTCTCTTTGTTGCCATGGGCATCATTTTGTGCAGCTAAACTTCGGTCGTAGAGCGGAATTGGCAGAAGCACACACATTCTATACTCAGGATGAAGTACAGTAACTTCTACTTGCTAATAATAGTTTGGTAAAGATACGTTGTCCAAGTATAAAATTAATCATTGTATAGCCTTTTGAAGGACAGTTCTGCTTAACTGAATAACCCTAACCCATAAAATATTACTGACATCACATATACATACAATGGATGCTGACGGTTGGATCTAGGGAAACTAAAGCAACGATCTTGTTTTAATTATGTAGTACCGTTTTAACAGGGTAATTATGGAGTACCATGTTTGGATTTTTCTGTTCAAATGTAGGGTATAAAAGCAAAAAGTCTTCAAACATTCATGTAAAGTACAGATAACTAAAAACTCTACTTAGGTATAGCGGCAAACAATTTCTTCCACCTCTGAAATGAAGTGCATTTGTCACTATTATTATTAAATTAAATGTATTATTATTATTATTATTATTATTATTAATAATAATACATTTAACTATTTTATACTTTAATTAGATAGGCTTTGTGTTTTCAAATATAGTATATAATAAATGTCCAATTGATTTGTATTTACTGTAGCATCACATGGTGTTGGAGTCTATTTAAGATCTGTTCACATTCTGATCACAGCTGGAATCCGTGCACACCCTGAGGTTGCTACATCACAGAGCTAACTGACACTCACATCTGATCCCATATTTTTCCTGCTGTGATGCTAAGCATTGCTCCAGCATTTTAATGTCAGGCTAAGTATATCCCATAAAAGTCTGGGATATTATTGATTTGTCATCGCAATCGCTGCAGATCATTCGTGTTGACGCAGTAACTCAAAACCTTTTTCATGAATCCATTTTACATTTTTTATCCACATACAACTTTTTGTGAAGAAGAACTGGAGTGATTTTGGGAAATGTCGTTGTTTTATCTCCAAATTTTTTCGGCCCTAATTTATCAACTGTTGGTCCGATACAGTCCAAATTTGGTGCATATGAATCAACTTGAGGAGATCTATCTTGTGTCCATGTATTTTAGTTTAATCATTCATATTTTACTCACTAGGGGGCGCTGCATACAAAAACACAGTTTTATGGTCATAACTCAAAAACTATTTCATAGATGCTACCAATATAGACTTTAGTGTGAGGAAAATAGGGATTGATTTTTGGAAAGGTCAGTTGAATATTTTCTGACTTTACCTACAAAAGTTTCTGGGCCATAATTTCTCAACCATTGATCAGATTTAGTCCAAGTTTGGTTGATATGAGTCACCTCGAGGAAATTTATCTTGTTTTTTTCTGTATTATATTTAATCTAATAGTTAATTTTCTCACCCACTTTGGTGAGCTTTTTTCTTTTTTTTTTACTACAAATACGGGGAGGATAGGGGCTTTTTGGGGGATATACCCTTGACGTCAGGGGGTGACAGCATAGGTCTAGTTGAATTAAAGGGCTCACACAGTGTTCGGTCTAGACCAGCCAGATTCTAAAAATTTAACGATGTCGTTGGTCTGACAGAAGGTGTCAAGGCCTTGATTCTAAATAAGTTGGTTAGAGAGTAGCGTGAGCTCTGAAACAGTCCAATTTAGGGATGTGGCACTCTTAATCTTCTGATATCGTTTTGCCTCTGGACATTTCTTGTGTGAACTGGTGCAGCTGTTATTAATCTTCAGTGGACTGGCAATTTCTCTAAACAGTCCCTATTTGTTTTTTATGGCTCTATTGAGGGAACGAGGTATAGCGGCACCGAGGGAGACAGTAAACAAGGTATTCAGGGACGGCGAGTTATGTCCCTGTCAGCATTCAATGCTCCTACTCCCTCTCCCTCTCTCTCTCTGTGCTTCCTCAGAGGATTAAAGAGTGGAAGAGAGGAATTTTCAGAAAGCAAACTGAGCAAACTGGAGAGTCAGCACGAATTCAGCTGGACTGAGAAATGATTGCTCAAAAGGCGCCGCTCTATCTCACTCCTGTGTTGCTGCAGTGAGGAGGGAAGCTGGTCTTGCGAACTGTTGAAACAGAAATTTGAAGGAATGATGTGTGAAAAAGGAAATCTATCAATGGTTTTGCTGGTCTTGTGAGTTCTGAGTGTTCAGGAGTGAACATGTGAGTGTGGATATCTCCCACACAGTTCAAGCTAATATCTCTATTTCTTGCTTCAAGGCCACATTGATTGTGTCTATACAGGTCCACCAATACGATTCATTTACATTTAATGCTGCTAATGATGTACTGCAGATTACCAAGCAGTTCCACAGGTAGAGGAAGAATAAAGGGACAAAATAAAACAGCATTGATGCTTTGATCAATTTGTTCTTTATTCTGCAACCACGCAGTTCCTTCATCATCACTGTCTTCAGTTTCATCTCCAGCTCATTTGCTGAACCACCTCAGGCCTGGCAACCTTTGTCCACTGCGAGGGAAAACAGCAATTATAATATCATTAGGAGCAGAAACCACTATATACAAGGCAGAGGATCCAAGGAGGACCAACAAAAGAATTTCAGCAGGAGAAGGATGGCAGAGAATTTGCTGCAGACTCAGTTGGCCCCAATTACCATGAAACAAGACAAACAGCCATTACACCAGACCATTAGGCTGTAGGGAGAGCGGCGGGGTTGTTGGGCTGTCTGGAACGCCCCCAGAGGGATTATTACTGGAATATTGTTTGGATTAATGCCTGATGTATTCTACATTCAGGGGAATGTGATCATAAACAAACACAAACCACAATATTTCACCCATCCATTCGTTTTCTATAAACGCTGGTCCTTTGCAGGGTTGCTGGAGGGGCCGGAGCCGGACCTAGCTCACATTCTGTGAGCGGCAGGATTTACAATTCATCAGGTAGAAACATAGACATAGAGAAAGAAACATAGACATAGAGAAAGAAACATAGACATAGAGAAAGAAACATAGAAAGACCAAAAACAACATTCTTCCATTGCTCTCATTTCACACCTACAGCCAATTTAGAGTCACAAGCTCCCAGAGCTACCGCGTCCTTGAACTGTGGGAGGAGCCGTATCGCGCAGAAAAGACTCACACTGGCACACGGAGGACATGCAGAAGGATTTTCTAAACAGCAATTTTATTTCCTATACAGATACTGTTCGCCTCTCTCTTAGTCCAAAAAACCAACATTTGTCTGAATATTTAATCCTCTATGTTATCACAGGAAACAGATATTTTATTAATGCAAATTATTAATATCTTAGACACTCAAAATTTGCATGTTTGGGGCGGTTTTAGTTTAGTCGGTAGTGTAGTCTACTGGTCTCCCTAAACCGGGAGACCAGGGTTCGAGCCCAGTTCTTGACTTAACAAGACGTGGGTCCTTGAGCAAGACCCTGAAAAATTGTAAACAGAAACTACAGAGTTGACTACTTTGTCAAACTCCACAAACCTCTTGCAAAATGAAAAAAAGCCCTCAAAACCATGCTCTTCCTTCTCAAAACGTTTTCCTTCTACAAAAACCATCTGCACAGCTATTATAAGTTTGTGTCCTACAGAACATCAAATCAACACTGATGTGATGATTTCAAAACACCACCATTAGACGTGTTCATGTATGTTTTGGCTTCATGTTACATATTCAAATGATTCAAAGTAAGTGGAAATAAGTTTCCTATTTCTGGTTTTGGTGAAGTGTAGGGTTTTTAGTCCCGAAAAAGAATTTACAGTACTGCATGTATACGCAACACAAATGTTACCTTTTTCAAGTAGTATGTAGCAAAACTCAGTAATTTCACCTGTGTGATTATAATGAGAAAGAAACTACACAGAAAAATAAGTGCACAGATACAAAAAGGTCACAAAATAAATATTTATTCATTGATGCAATACAAACTGTTGAGCCGAACTGACTGAAAAAAATTTCAAAGTGCAATGAAACAGATCAGCAGCCAGCCTCTGATCCAGGTCATGCCAGAGGACCTCATCCACATCGGCTGTGATGTTCTGTCTGGCCAAGCAGTGAGGGAAAAAAGCGACTGGCATGTCAAATCCATCCTTGGCATTCATCTGCGTGTGATGTCATCACAGGCCTCCTCCATTGCGTGAAGTATCGTGTCATAGGCTCGTGGGGTCTGCATTCCTACACTTTCCAACACTATGCTGAAAGGAATTACTCTATTGGATTTAGAAATGGGGAATAAGGTGGAAGGTACAGCGCTATGAAAAGTGGGTTGTGGCGAACCAGTTGCGGACCACAGCAACTGGTTCGCCAGTTGCTGCACGGCAGAAACTTCCCCAAAGATCCCCAAAAAACATTTCCATTGTGTGTATAAAATAGGGAAAGACTGTAATTAGATGAGCTCATCGATACTATCTTCTTTATAAGTTAGATATGTCAACCGCTTTGGTAAAGCATGTTTTTGGAAAACTACTTGAATCTTATTAGACTTTTTCTGTTTAAATCAAGTTACATAATTCTGTTTGTTCATGTGCTTTAATATGCCAAGAAAAAACAAATCGTAACTATGGAATAGGACTTCTTAAATAGTTTGGTGTAATCCGTCCTCCTTTTTGGTCCATTTACCTTTGGTGTCCCCCAGGGCTCCATCCTTTGCCACTCACTCTTTAGCACATACATGCTGCCACTGGGTCACATTATACACAGGTTCAGTGAAACCGCACACATTTTTAGCAATCATGCTAATCTGCTAATCATTTAGCAGTTGTGACTCATAATATGTCATGCTGAGCAAGACATCAAAGAGTTAACACATATATTTTCCTCTTTTTGACTTAGGGCACGATGAGGCAAAGATGGACCAAGAAAAGGCTCAGAGTCTTACACAAGTCTCGATAACTTCAATGTGACAATCAGCAGTATTTGACTTGATATGAATAACGTGGTTTACATATAATGTGTATGTATGGAAGTGATTAGTCAAAGTCATTTGATCTGAGACTGTACTTCAGTACCCCACATGTCCCTGCACCAACTCTACAGGTGTTTTCATTTTTGCCTGATTCATGCACTCACTTTTTTCTCCAACCTCTGCTACCCCTTGATAATCTTGTACCATTACAATTTTTCATTAGTACATGGATTTAAAGTGGCCACACATAATAGCCAAAGTCACCCTCGGCGTAGATCTAAATCAACCAGATTGAGTCAAAACACCCATGTAGGTGCACGAAGCCTTGAACGGTGTAATTTCTAATCTAGAGGAACCTGGTGCTCAATATAAGTTCAAATCAAGCACAAATCAAACACGTCCTCTGTGAGGGATGGGAAAAAATCAATTCTCTCATCGACTCTAACCTATGAGAGATGCTCTCACATGCTCTCCGCATAAATTTTCACATGCTCTCTGCATGCTGAAAATTAATAGTCTTGTCAACATATTAAAGATTCAGACATAATCAGAGTGTAAAAACTAGAACTGTCAATCATGGACAGCAGCCGATATCCCGAGTGTTATATGATTCACTGTGAAAAATTGAGCATTGGACTGGAGGATTAAAAACAATTTTATCGCATATTCAGAAGGAAGAAAATAAAAATACTTTTTTCACTCATTTGGAATATGGTTCAGTAGGTTTTTTTTGCGTCCTACCAACCAGGAGCATCACTGTGGTTAAACTATACAATTCTTCTTCATCTTTAACCTTTTCCTGGGCTGCTGAGGGAAGTCATTGCTAGATCAGAGAGACGGAAAAGGTTGGGAACAAACCCACTGCAGGACAAATTTTATTCGAGTTGTGCAGGTCAGTCCAGTACGATGTTATCCAATTCTATCCCTGTGATACTGTGATTCCCCTCCCTTGTGTTGTGTGTCCCTGACTGATGTAGGCGTTTGCCTGCAGGGCACTGAGATAACGTTTTAGGCAACATTTGAGCCCTAAATTTGATGCCACGTCTCGATCGAGAGTTTGGCTGTTTTTCAAGCAGGTAAGGGAGTTTTCTATCTGACTACACGTCATGTGTGTTCCTCTAATTGCACTACTAACTAGACTATTTTAATTCATATTTATATATGCTATTGGAGATCGGACTCCTTAATTTGAATGTACATGTGTATTTTTATTTCTTAATTTTCTTATTTCTTAGTTTTCTGTCTTTTGTTTGTATGTGTATAAAGAGACATTATGTTTATAGGTGAAGATTAATGTTGAAGAAGAAGAGGAACTTTATTTGTATTATGTAGGGTCGGGGTGTTAAACTGTCAATAGTTTTGCAGTTTAGGAGTTTCATGTTTATAAAACAATGTTTTGTAAACAACCATTGTGCAGAAGGATCTACAACAAGATTAATATTACCGAAGAATGCATGCCACACGTTAGTTACACTGCTCAGTTGGCAGTGTAAATTTTCAAAATTGTCTTAACGCAATAACTTAAACTATGGAATAGTTTTTAAAGTAATTTTTCTGCCAGTGAGGGCACCTTTTTCTCCCAAGTTTATCGGGGCCATAATTTCTCAACCGTTAGTCCAATTTAGTCCAAATGTGGTGCATATGAATCGAAGAGGTCTATCGAAACACACAGTTTCTTGTCGGTAACTTCCCAACCTTAAGTCCAGTTGTGTCTAAATTGAGCTGATGTGAACGGACATAAGGAACTATGTCTTGTTGTGTTAATGAGCTCATACAAAACGTTTTCTGTATTTGTGGTCATTATTGAGTCACTATGGGATCTTTTCATACTGCATATTGCTGACATAAAAATAGTTAGGTTGAGTCAATATAGACTGTTTGAGATTATTAATAAGTCACAGCAATAATCAAAATATGTCACAAGCTGCCGGATTTCCATCTTAATCACTTCCCACTCTTTCCTATGAATACAAGCAGAAAAGAAACAATTTTGTTGAGCCAAGAGAAGCTTTTGCAAAAAATCTGCGTTCAATTTTTAACTGATGGGTGCTATCTTGTCAAATGTAATAAATTAAACGCAACATTAAGCTTTTTCCCTTAGTCATCATTGTCTACTCACTTACATTTAGTGCGTGTTGCATTCTTTTTTTTTAAAACACACACACATATTCTTAAATGTTGGGTAATGAGATGTTCAGGGACATGGATGACTTGTAATAATTTACTGCTCTATGCCATCAAACTCTCATATCCATAGCTAATTTAGCTTTTTGTATTAAACTAATTTTTAGAGGTGTTGATTATTGCTCACAAATAACATACACAACTAATTTGATTCTGCAAATAATTTTTTTTTTTGCTCCAAAAAGTTTATGAGTTATGGTACAGCCAAATATTATTTGCAGTTTGTGAAATGCAAACATATACTTGGTAGGAGATTGTCTTGCGTTGTAATTGAAGATATTTTATGCTCCGTTGAGTGGGACAGTTCTGTAGCTCAGACTTTCCAGCATTTCAGCCATTAATTACCTGTGAGTATTTTTGTAAGAATGACGACTAATACAGTTTTGCAGGGATTTCAACTAAATATTGTGGAAAGGTGGGCTCTAGGGAGGGCGACAGGTGACAAAATGATGATCTTATCCAGAATAGGTTCAGGATTTAACTTTTTTTTTAACAAATCCTTTAATGGCAACACCATGACCCGTCCTGTCCAGCCTCTGATTGGCTTGGTATGATGGCTGCATTAATCATTTAGTAATGCAGGGGCACATGAGAAAAGTCATTGTCATGGCAAACCAATCGTAGGCAGAACCGGTAAAATCTTGTTTCACCATTGCAGAATTAGTCATTTGCTTCGTGAAGGTGTATCTCTCTAATACAATCCTCTTCTTCACCTTTCCACTAACCTCATCTGTCTTGATCATAAAACACACTCTATTCATCTGTTTATTTTCCTGTCTACATACACCCAAACCCATTATTTCAATATAATAACCACTTTGAGATTATGCAAGTGCAAACAATTTGTGTCTTTAATCCCATCGGCGGTAAATAATCATCAGAGATAATTTATTCCAGCTGGGCTGACAGTTATACAGCCCAGTAATAGTACTGGAGAAATATATTTATAATTACGGCTGCAGCAGTTCTGCATCAAACAACATTATAATGCTTTTCTGAAATCCATACTGTCCTGATTGGTGTACGTTATGACAAGCAAATTTGAGAAGCACTTGGCTGAACAGCTAGCTACAGGATTCGCCAACTTAAGTGTATACACTTATGAGCCAAAACATTAAAACCACCTGCCTAATATTGAATTGGCTCTGCGATGCACTGTTTTTTGGCATCTTGGTATCAGATTAAGCACAGTTTGAGCTAGATTCGCTCTTCTGTGGGTTCTTAAACAGGAACTAACCATCACTCACTACAGGCATCAATGAGCCTCGGGCCAAAACATTTAAACAAAGACTATTGCACAGAAAATCAATTTTATAATGAAAGACTCTGAGTGTTTATGACTAAGAAAAAAGACTGCTTTAAAATAGTCTGTTAAGGTGAGATTTAATAGTTTCTGCTGAACATTGAAATATCCTTTGATGTTAACAGAGTATGGCAATATAGTATAAGAGATCAGACATCAGTCGGCACATCTGACGGGTCTGGAGATTAATCGATTAGAAATACATGTAGTTTTGTGTAGAACATGGCCTCAATGCACCATTTTATGTTTGATGTGTCACAACCTGGCTCTAATGCTAACCATGAAAAAGGAGATAGATGTTCAGATTGAGGACAATTAATGACCATGACAATCACTTCACTGGAAAAAAAAACAAGCAACTTACGCATTACCATAAGGTATGATTGCCAGTGAAGTGTGTATCACTCTCTGCACTTGTGAAAAGTATTAAAGGAGGTCGGCTGGATGAAAGGCAAAGGAACAATGCACAGGGAAGAAGGACGGATGCTCAACCGTTCGGGTTGGGTTAAAATAACCGGGAAAAAAGGCTCAAAAGTTACCTGTAACTACTCCGGCTCTGCTCCCCGGCACCTGCTGCATTAAAGGAGGGATCACAATAAGTCAGTGTGCCGTCACAACATGCCATTTGAAAGCCATTAAACTAAAAGAGGAGGGTGAATGAGGGTTCACTGTTGAGAGGAGAGAACTTTCAAAAGTAAATGTAAAAACACAGGCGTGCTGAATACGATTTTTCCACCCATAAATCAAATTTTCAAAATCTGCTCCATTAGTCTTGGTGTAATGCATATGAGTCGTTTCCAATTTTCGTTAATTCCAGGGAATAACAGCATGCCTCTCGTTTACCTGACGGATTCTTCCCTGATCAGTGAAAAAACATTTAAATGAAGAGAGACAGGCATTTATAAAGCTGATGTATTTCAAAGCAGAATCTACCAAGTAAAGATGATACCTGGGATCCTATCGCACACGGCAGATGGAGGGAAGGAAATGGGGGACAAGGCGAAATTTTTCCCCATGAACAGAAAAGTCGTCTCTGCTCACATAACATCTGCCTCTCTTTTCCTGAAGCAGGGGGCTCACAGCCTGCCTCCCCAGTGGTCCTCGCATCTTGGCTTTGTTAATTGCCAGGTTTACCGGCCATATTGGTATTCACATTAGGTTTTGCGGGGGGGACAGATGGTTTCTAACTTTAAATATTATATGCACTTCCGAGCATTCTATGAGCCTGAGCAGGGATGAGCAGACATGCTGGTAAATTTCCATAACAGCGTCAAAGGAGGAGAGTACAAATATCACTCTATGGAAGCACTCCGCTACAAGTCCTGCACTCAAAACCTTACTTGAGTAAATATGATACAATTGTATTAATTATATAAATAGTAACAGGAGGCGGCACAGTGGTGCAGTGGTTAGCGCTGCTGCCTCACTGCAAGAATGTACCAGGTACAAATCCACCTCTGCCGGCCTTTCTGTGTGGAGTTTGCGTGTTCTCCCTTTGTCTGCGTGAGTTCTCTCCAGGAACTCCAGCTTCCTCCCAACATCCAAAAACATGCAATATTGGTGACACTAAAACTGTCCGTGGGACTGGTTGTATGTCTGTATGTGTCAGCCCTGTGATGAACTGGCGACCCATCATAGGTGTACCCCGCCTCTTACCTGATGTCATCTGGGAAAGGCTCCAGCCCCCCGAGACCCTGAATAGGATAAGCGGTTGATAATGATTGAATATTATCAGGAAAAACATTCTTAAGTATGAAAGTATTCACTGCTCAATTAAATATTCCTTCTCAGTGTAACTATTATATACCCGAAAAGTCGGGGATATTATGAAACAGTCATCACCGGATAGATCTCCTCGAGTCAGAGTGAGTGGAATCATATGCACCACATTTGGATTTAATTGGACGGTTGAGAAATTATGGATGAAAACATTTGGAGATAAAGCTCCCCTAGATTCAGAAATACAACTGATCTTTCCAAAAATCAATCCAGTTCTTCCTCCCACTAAGGTCTATGTGGGTACGAAATTTGAAATCCATTCACGAAATAGTTTTCTGAATAGTTATCGCAACAAAAAGGATCTATGGTGACGCTGAAGAGCAGAAGAGATTTTTTCTCCATAAAGGCAGGAGCATGGAACACCTGTAACAAACTCCTCTGAATATGGAGGTTTTGACATGTTCACTGTCATCGCGATCTCCATCTTTTAGGCACATGTGAGCACATTTGGTTACACTGTGTGTAAACAAGTAGTATGAAAAAGAAACTACAGGATCATCTGGAAGGAATTATGTGTGTTAAGAAACTCTCCTGGAAAATCATCCAACAAAAGAAAAGATCAACCATGCTGGGCTGATGCCACTCCTGGAAAAAAAAATGATGCTGTCATTGGCCATTGGCCAATTGGCAAGTGGGTAGCTTGTAGGTCATTGGCTAATCACCGACAAGCTACCCGCTGCAGAAGGCCTTGCTGGTTAGTGTGCTAAATACAGTAGACATCTCTGTAAAATTAATACCTAGTTCAAACATGTTTCATATAAAGTCAACACTGTCATTTCTACACATAATTAGCTTTTCAAACTAAGTCTGGAAAAAAAAATCCCATATTCCACGTTTAAAGCCTTTATTAAAAAAATGTGATTAACCCAGTATGAAAATCATATCTTTACATACAAAGGTTTCAAATTATTCATAATAATTTAGTTCGAAAATGTATGTTGCATTAAGCTTTTAAAGCGAGTGTGAATTTCTTTCCTTTTCATTCATTGCATTCCACTATTTTTTAATTTCGGAATGTGTTATTAATGATGCTCTGAATTATACTTGGGTGTAATATCTTCCTTAAAGGACCCCAGGAAGACGAGCAGTCGTTAAATTGGCGGTTTATGGGGAATCTAGTAAACAATAAAAACATTAATGCTAATGTGGGTATAAGACATTGAAATATTGCTTTAATATACTGCTCAGATTCAAGAACCAAAAATTACTTTAAAAAGTCACATAACAAAGTACATCCTCCACGGTCCCTTGGTAGCTGTGCCTTCATTCTGTCTGAATGTGCTTATGAATGTCTTTGAAATATATATATGGAAGCCTGTCTAAAAGGGTCTGAAAAAGCACTCAGCTGCTAGGTGGTTGGAGAGAGGTGTTGGAGAGGGTGAACTGTGGAAATAAAGAACGCAACGGAGAAGAGGAGTGAGGAGTGAGGAAGGAATAAAAGCTAGCTGTTACTCTTACATGGCGTTGTGCAGAGGCGGCAGCTGTTGTTGACAACCACAGGGGGGGGGGTTGAATGATGCGACCATGAGTTTGCATGGTCATGCAGAAGTGAGAGACTGATTTGTCTGTTTGAGACTCGTTGTGTCTTGCACGGTTAACAAGAAATAAAGAAAGGTACTGTTTTTTGAGATGTTTGTGTCTGTTCCTGTGTTGTGGGTGATAACGTACCAGAGGAAAAAACAGGCAGAAAAAAAGTGTGCCAGGTCGAGTGAAAGGTTGCGATGTTTTTGAGCATGCACCGACATGTCACATCGAGTTCGTCACATTCAAGGGGAGTGCTACGGTAGTCTCTGGTGCCTTGACCCTGCAGCTGGGTGGTGCTGTCCTGCTGTCACCACACAACAGCCACCAAATCTGGGATTGAGGGGAGGCATGTCAATGATCTTCAGCAACCCAACCCACAACCTCCAGCCTGCACTGCAATCATCTTTTACTCACAGCACATATATTTAACTTGCCTGCACCTCAGGTAGAAATCAGATGTTTTGTCTGTATGAGTGTTTATATGAGCATTAACAGACCCGCTGAAAATTTGCAGGTGAAGATCCCCTTTGAAAAGACTTGATTGCCGTCCGTCTTAAGGTGAGTCATCGTCTGAATATGTTCAGTTCTTATCAGGTGCAAGTGTTATTGCTTCGCCTACCCTGGAGACAGTGATTTTAAAGGGCAGACAAATCTGCATCAGGATCAGTTGGGTTAATAGGAGAAGGCAAAGCTTTCCATTGATGTGCATGCTAAACCAAAATCCCATTTGTGATAGATTGAAGCTTGAAATAAGACTATCAAATTATACCTCCATGATGTGGATATTAAGTGGATGCAAATATACACCGTAAAAGAGGAAGACTAATTTATAGAGTTGAAAATGACCAGTTCTGGGAGACAGAGGAAAGTAGAAAAAGATTTAATTCTTGTAGAAAAAGGAGCAAACACAGGTACATCAAAGTTGTGTATCTCAGTGATGCTCAAAGGGCGGTCCTCTAGAGCGTACAATTTATACAGTGTAAATACAACGTCACAACTTCAGCGGATGAGAACTTCTTCCCTTATCTCTTCAGGGAGGTTCATCTTTTTTTATGTATGCCCTAATAAGGGAGTGTTTTCTTCTGTGAATGTCAGCAGCAACATTCCAGTCCTGGTTTTCCTTGTCCAGTCGTGGTCACCTCCCAACATCAGTTTCAATATAACTAGCTATCATTCTATAGTCACACAAGCATGAATGAACGTATAACATTTTCCATCACTATTGTACAACATATTTACATTTCTTCACACATTCCTTCATTCAGATAGTGAAATCGGAAAAGAGAGTTGGAAAAGCTTGTTGGAAAAGCATTATTTTATTCCAAAAGGCTTAATATTGAGCATATCAGGTTTTACAGCATTTATAGGAGATCTGAAAATTAAAATATGACTGCAAATCCTGTTTTTTATTTTTCTTTGGTCCTTGCTTGGTATCATTCTTCCGAACCCAGCAACAAAAAATCTCAGGAGCTACCTGCTGAGTATAATGGAGCATTTAGATACTAAAAAATATATATATATATTGTTGTGGCTGATCAGTGTGTTCTGTAATACATTTAGATTTTCATGGTACTTAATTACCATTAGAATTACTAATATAATATTATAATAATGGTAATAATGTGTTCTTTTATTTCAGTTCAACAAAAAACATTAGTAGAAATTTTTGACATAAACCCAACAACTAACAACACTAGATCTGGTAACTTGTATGAATGCTTTAACACACCCACAGAGCAGGCAACGTCTTTGGAAATACAAAACAGGTTGCTTTGACTTCCATTGGGCCAGGCCATAATCTGAACTTTCACAACTTACCAGAATTAGCTGATTTATTACACTGAGCAAAAGTATTTAGTTGTGAATAAGTGTCAGGAGTTATCTGTGACGGTGAAAGGAAAGGCTTACATGGCGATTAGAAGATAGGAAGCAGAGCTGGAGGCCCAAGAGTGGAAGATGTTAAGATTTTTTCTGGGAGTGAAAAGGATGGATAGGATCAGACACAAGCATGTCAGAAGGACAGCCCAGGTTAGACGTCTTGAAGACTTTTAACAGACAGAGAGACCACATTTTCACGTGTTCAAGTTTAACGTGAAGTCAAAGAGACCAGATTGAGTTGGTTGGGACACGTGAAGAGTGATAGTGGATCTATTGGTAGAAGGATGCTGAAGATTGAGCTGCCAGGCAGAAGAACACGGTGAAAAGACCAAAGAGGAGGTTTCTGGATTTTTGTGAAAAAGACATGCCGGTGGTTGGTCTGACAGAGGACGATTCGGAGGACATGAGAAGATGGAAACAGATGATCCACTGTTGTGACCCCTGAAGCGAACAGCCAAAGAAGAAGGTTTAGCTGTGAATCCATGCAACATCCAAAAAGACGTAAAAACTTACCTCCTGGCTCAACTGAGGACATCTAGTACAAGTTCAAAAGATCCAAAAATCATGTACCTGATGTATTTTCATTGATATTTTGCTCATTGGGAAGTGACCAAAAACAGTTCTGGCAGATTTAAGACATATGCAGAGGACACTCCCTAAAAAAAGTGGGACGAGGTGAAAAGTTTTGGTTCATTGTGGTAAGATTCAATTTCTTTGGAATATAAACAGTGAACAGAAGATGATCTAATTGCTAAAAGAAATGTACCTGTATATGGGCCATATATCTGTCATGCCTTGACAATAATTCCTTTGTTGAGCTGCAATACAAATTTCCCAGAGGATGATGGAGATGTAATTGTAGCCATGACTTGTAATGTGTCCCTCAATTTAGGACCCCATTGAATAATTTATGCTTGAGTAAAATGATCAGTTGTAAAGCTTTTGGAATCAATTTTCTATTTTTGTCTTTGCAACAACATCCTTCAGAAGTCATGAACTTTGCGTCATAGTTAAATAACAGTTTGAAAGAGTTAAATTTGGATGAGTAGCAGAGAGACGTCTGGACAGAGACAAATGACAGATAAGAGAAAACAAATGGAGAGCCAGAGAGAAAAAAGGGATACTTGTGAGAAAAAAAGAAAGACAAAGCAGTGGGAGGTATGGGCTGTTTGTCAGCACAAAGAGAGAGAAATGTCAGTTTTGGTGCTGCATCAGTGAGTGATGGCTGCCATTATCCAACCCAATGGGTATAAGCAGGCGATATTAACACACTGTTTCCAGACTCAGATGAAACAGCAGACTTCTCCACAGTGGGGATACCCACAGCCAGAATGTAAAATGGAGTGTGCAGGCATGCAAAGCATAAAAATAGGAAGGGGAAGATATAAAAAGACTAAGGGAGGAGGAAAAAAAGGAAATGAGCAGAGAAAAAGGAGCAGGTGTCACCACACATAAAAGAAAAGGATACAGAAGAAGGATACTATCAAACACAAGGGATAGAAAGAAATTCAAAAATGGCAAATGAGTGTCCCTGTTGTTACAGAAATCCCTGCAGTGTTTGAAATATAATAGTCTCTCTCAACATAGACCACACGGTGTGATCTGACATCCATTGAAGAAAATGGCTGCGGCAGATATGCTGGTTTAGAGCACTAGAATGGGAACACACGAGAGTTGTAATTATAAAACAAGCACACCTCACTAGTTCTCCTAACACTGAAGGAAAACAGCTCTAATTGTTTCAGCAGTATGAAAGAGTCTTAGACGTGAAACGCGAGAGACGTGAGTAGCCGGCCTATAGTCATAAGCCCCTTTGCGGTGAAAATGTTCCCAAGTCGGTTTAGTTTACTTAGCACCAAATCACAAAAACGTGTTTTTCAATCAGGAGACACAGATGGAAGAAAATAAAGAAAATAAAGAAAATGAAGAAAATCGATGTTCACACTTATGGTGTCAATTCCGATTTGTCTTTGTGTAGCTGTTCAAATTACTTTTAAAACGTGGCTTATATCAGACTACCATACGAACGTTAAGGCCCTTAAGTGACGCGCATAGGCAGAAGAACATTAACAAAGATATCACACACAGCCGACGTCAGGAGTGATGGGATTGTGACGTGAACGGATTCAATGGCAATGATTTTATTACATTTCAAGATGTCAAGAGTTATTTTTATTAATATATGCCTTGTGGCTCTGCTCACAGCTAGGAACTCGGCACACCAGACCGACCTCCCTGAAAAAGTGCTCGGCAGTTGGATCAAAACGGGTGGCAAGGGATGCGTTCTACCGCACAATGACAAATGTTTTTGACATTGCAAAGTCCTTCGTTTGCTAGGTTGCCCAAGAGTTTTGCAAAAACCATACGCCATACCATACATATGTCTGTATGCCATGAATATCAAGCTGTCCAAAGGAGATGAGCCTCAGGTGGTCATAGATGGCTTCACGAGGTGGGGGTTCCCTCTTTGCACTGGCACGATTGATGAATCATGAAAATTTTCCTCGATTTGGGTCGCGGCTTGGCATAAAGGGGTGATGAAGCCAGACCAGATGAGATCCGCCGCTGTAGAGATCAACCAAGTCCAAGTAACCATCATGCTGCTTGGTGACACTGCATATCCCCTGGCTGCTACAGGGGTTAACAGCTTATCTTCATTGAGCGACACAGCAGGGCAAGGAAGCCTAGTTTGAGTCTCAAAAAAATTATCATTATTCGACTGTCATGTTTTTTTTATTAAAAACATCACAGATACCTTTTAATGCAATGTTACAGCAGCTTCACTTGTTGGAAACTAAATGTTCCAAAACAACTTAAATCTTTCAGTTCCTTCCTGAAAAACTTCACTTCACAAACTTCAGAAACTTCAAACATCAAACACAAACTCTTGGCAGATGTAACTAAGAAAAAGGAACAAGTGTCTTTGTATAACCTATAAAAGCTTTTGTTGCAGAATTTTATATTTATTGTAAATAGACTCTAAAAATAAATGTTTAGCCCCAACAACGAAAATGAACGCAATCGTGTGCATGAAACTTTTTGAGTTACCACAACTTCTGCTAAAATTGTGCTCAACCAACAAACACAAAATGTGATACTTTACTTTTTACTAAAATCTTCTTGTAAAATATTTGTCGACATTCTGTAAATCTATGTCCAAAAAAATTCCAGCACACGGAGATTTCCAATCACCCCACTGATCTCAGCAAACAACACTACACACTTGAGCAATATATAAAGACCTTGTAGAAACACTTAACAAACATGTAACAAATGTGTTCTCTTTTGTCATTTTGCAAAAGCTACTTGTATGTATTTTTAAACAGTAAGTGCTTACTTATTAATCACTGCACCTGTTCGACAATTTAATGCTTTTAGATACGGGGGCCGACAGGAACTGCAAAGGAAACTTTAAGTGATGAACTTCAGGACGGGATTATTTAATGTATCATTTTAACAATACAATATATTGAAAACAAAAACATTTCATATAAAAATTTTCTTGTTTAGAAACAAAACTACACTCCGCTTAACTTTATTCTAAGTCATGTGAGTTAGAATAAAACCTCCCACACACAGTTCCCAAAGCTTCTATACTATAATCAGAAAACAAACGGTTGTTTACTGTTATTCATGTTCATCAGATATCAGGAGACTCATGACTGTAGCAACTAATTTGATGAGAATGTCAGATCAAGGCGTTTCCATTATTGATAAATGCATCAGATTCTACTTCAATCAAGGTGTAACATAGACAGAAACTGTTTTAGTAGCGTGTACACATTCCCATGGCAACACCGGAAGTCAATGTGTGCAATGGTGGATTTACGTTTTCTTAAGTATAACACACCAGGTTTACTGTAGCTTTGGCGAATGTGTGTGTTTGTTGGTTTTGAAATTCACGATGTTGATTCAGGTTTTTTTCTTAGTCACATGAATGCACCAACTAGAAGTTAAACTAAGCCTAATACTGCAGATAAAAACCTGATATGAAATGTTTGTGCATTATATCTGCTTTATTCTTTAAATCAAGCATTAAAAAGCATGTCTGGGCTGCATCATTATAGCTGTCCTTTGGAAACACTTCTATTATGATGTGACTTTTGTAGCGCATACCCCAAATGCTGTGCGTATCATTTATGAAGATGTTTTCTTAATTTGCTTGTGTTTTGTCTATTTGCATGTGATTTCTTAAGATGCAGCGTGTTTGTCCCTGCCAGCCACCGTACATAGGGTGTGTGAACTTAGGGTAGAAATACTGTTCTTGAGTCTCATAACGTCAGCATTGGCTTTCTGTCTATCAAATCAAAGGAACAGCTTCTGAAACTTCCCAGGTAATTTGAAGTTATATAGCCCATATTTAGAATATACATTATACCCATCAGAAACAGCACAGCACCTTTGGACATGCTCTGCCTCGAGGATGCTTGCTGCTTCAGCCATGATGGTTGACTACTTGCGATCAGATCGTGGAGTCAATTTTCATCCATTGCCTGTTGAGGTCTGCCTCAGACTCTTCTTTGTCCTTATAAAGATATACAAAGATAAGTCAGCATGTCTGAGTTAATTAATTGGATGATTACTGAGATTTTAAAATTTCACTCTTAGGGAATGAGCTAAATCAATTGAGGCATTCCCTATTGTTATTTAGTTATCTATTTAATTACCTATCTAATCATATTGGTTATCAGAGAACTAGGAACATATCTTTACAAATCCACATAGGCACGGCAACATTAAACTGAAGTTTTGAATACTTACCAGCTTTGACATTCCGCTCTTATCATAGCAATTTATTCTGTACAGTAAAAGACTACAGCTAGGATATCTCTTCTATTTAAAGTTTTATGTTTTTGTTAAATATCGCAAAACCTTGTTGTAATAAACTAGAAGCATCCCTTTATAAATATGAAAACGAAAATGTTTGTTAATTATGATTTCCTTTTCTTTCATTGGCTGTTTGAATGACCTTGAGTTTTTCTCTACAATAACATCTTTTTCTCAACTTGTTAAACAAGTTTCATACAATTTTGAAGACAACAAGCTACTGGTCAAATATGTTTTTGAATGAATGGACAAATGTTATGATACTTATTGGTAACAACAACATGCAGACAATTGATTGGGCATAGGCCTACTGCATTAATTCATAATACATCAATGGAAGAATCCACACCGAAAACTTGCAGCAAAATATTTGTTTCAATATATTAACTTTAAATTTACAACGTTTTCCATTGCAGGCAACATTTTGCATATTTGCTTATTTTGCCTTCGTGGAACGAAAAATAGATCTTAGTGACTGACGGAGTACATGCATGTTGTAGGCCTCACAAGTGCATTGTCTTGACACATGTTTCAAAATCCTCGAACACCTTTCCTTCCTTTGTAATAAAATTAACAGTTTCCTTAGGCCAATAAGATATTTCTAATAAAGCTTCACCATGTTTATCAAATCCTGTGGCACAGTAAAGCGTAAGATGGCAAAACTACCCTGCTATCTATGCTAGTCATTTTACTAGTATGAAATCAGACAATATCTATATATGAAGTCCACCTCTGTTCATATTCCAAATGAGAACTTGGCCAAGTTCTTATTTCCCTTATAATCATTTACTTGTAATGATCCATGACCAATATTGGTCATTTAAAAGTAAGAGACAAATAATGTGTCTCTTACTTCAAGAGGACTTTGTGGATGTAGTAGTCTTTCCATTGGTGTAGAGGATGTATATGGGAACATCTCCGTGATCATATCACCCCTTCGAAAAAATAACTTTGCTATGATATGAGTGATTAAACCTGAGATTGCTGTTTGCTTGGAAAATATTAAGTCCACTGTACTGACATTAGACTGAAAGAAAATCGCAACAACTTAACATTAACTTAGCCAGTACTACCGCCAGTGCAGAATTGTGCAAAATGTGGATAGAAGATGAGGTCAACGTCGCATGAACTCCGATTTGATGGTTCAGGCTGAGGTCTCATTGCAAAAAATCCGACCTGTTTGTGATTTTGGACCACTTCGCATCTGGAAAAGATCAGATTCCATGTGGTTTGTACTGTTCATAACGCCATGAAAAAGTAACATATGAGCAATAATCAGATGTAAGTCAGATTTTTCCTGCAATGTGAACATAGCCTTAGTCCAGTAAAAAAGTCTTCGGCACTCCTCCTTCCACTGCCTGGAGTTGGCTGTGGAAGGAGGAGTCTAAGTGCCAATAGTCAAGTCAACTTCTGACCCCAAATCAAACTTTTGCAACAATGGTACAGAACAATGAAATGCAATTTGGGTGAATCATGCCTGCCTTGAATCATTAGATGCCATAAAGAGAATACAGACCTCCTCCATATGAATTTACCCAACATACTATGATGACATCATAACCTGCAATGTGTTTCTGATTGGCTGGAGATGATGGATCATGGCGTCACAAGAGAGTAAGATTGACGGACAGACAGGCAATTGCATAGTACAATTATGATAATTATTATTATTATTTAAAATGACAACTATTCGAAGCATAGCCTGAGTAGCCACCCTTTGGACTCACCACCAACAGGGTGTTGGTGTGTGGGTCGGATGCAAAGGTTTTTAAGGGCAGCAGGCGACACGGTGGTGTGCCAACCCCTGGTATAGCCAACTGGTTTTAAGTATGTGGAATGTCAATTCCCTGCCAGTGAAAGAACCAGAGCTTGTGCAAGAGATGGAGCAATGGCAGCTAGATTTAGTTGGGCTCTCCTCTACCCACAGCATTTGTTCCGGAACCAAAATCCTGGAAGAGGGTCTGGACTTACCCTTTTCTGGAATAGCCGATGGTGAGAGGCGTTGGGCAGATGTAGGAATACTCACTCGCCCCTGTGTGAGCGCTTATGTGTTGGAGCAACTTCAACACTCATATTGTCAACGATGCAGAAATCTGGAGCGGCTTGATTCGTAGATACGTTTTGCTTGATCTAATTGAAAAATTGTGCTTTGTTTTTGGACTTCTGTGCTAGTCAGGGACCATCCATAACAAACACCATGTTCAGACATAAGCTGGGTCATAAGTGTATTTGATACCAGGTCATGGAATGGTGGACTAACCTTTTAATCCTGCAGGATCCCTTCTGGTGTCATAGGAATTTTTCCATCCAGTCTACATGTGTTTTGTGGTTTTGAAGAAGGCTTATGACCATATCCCCCAGTTAGTCTTGTGGGGGGGTAGTGCAAGAGTATGGGGTACCGGGGCCATTGCCAAGGGCAATCCGATTTCTGTTTAACTAAAATGAGAGTTGTGTCCATACACTCGGCAGAAAGTAAGGCACGTTTTTAGTCAATGCTGGACTTCGCCAAGGTGGTCCCTTGTCCCCTGACCTGTTCTTGATATTCATGTACAGGATCTCAAGGCTCAGTCGAGGTGAAGAGATCGTCTGGTTTGGGGAGCTTATAATTGCATCTTTGCTGTTTGCAGATGATGTGGCTTTGTTGGCTTCATCAGTCCGTGAACTCCACATGCACTGGATTGGTTAGCAGCTGAGTTCAAAGCTGCCAGTATTAAATTCAGTACCCTCAAATCTGAGGCAATGGTTCTCTGCTGGGAATCAGTGGACTTTCCCCTTTGGGTTGGGGATGAGTTGCTTCCTCCTGCAAAGGAGTTAAGAATCTAGGCATGTTTTTCTTGAGTCATGGGAAAATGGGCCAGTACATGGACGGGCAGTCCAGTGCAGCATCAGCAGTAATGCAGTCATGTATCGTTCTGTTGTGTTGCACAAAGAGCAGAGTAGAAAGGCAAAGCTCTCAATTCACCTGTCCATCTATGTTCCAACCCTCAGTTATGGTCAGGAGCTCTGAGTAGTGACCGAAAGAATGATGTCAAGGATACATGTGGCTGAAATGTGCTTCCTTCGTAGGGTGGCTGGGCTCAGCCTTAGACATAGGGAACGAAGCTCAGATGAGCTGGAAAATGTTGCTCGGAGAGGGATGTCTGGAAATCCCTTCTTAGCCTGCTGCCAATGCGACCCCACCCCGGATAAGCAGAAGAAAATGGACTGAATGGATATCCTGAGTAGCAGGGAGAATGAATGGTTCTGGATTTATTACAAGCTAGTACAATCTGGGAGGTCTTGTTTAGAAACCAGGTGAAATAATTATTGAGCTTGTATTGATCAATAACCCTGTTCAATACGAGGAGTCTGTTGTTGCTGTAAAATCAGATATAAACTTCATTGTCCGTTCAAACTATCATGGCTGAAATGTGAGCTAATTCAACAATGCTAAAGCTGTCATTTATCAGAT
This sequence comes from Lophius americanus, assembly GCA_037951165.1. Classification (NCBI taxonomy): domain Eukaryota; kingdom Metazoa; phylum Chordata; class Actinopteri; order Lophiiformes; family Lophiidae; genus Lophius; species Lophius americanus. The sequence continues at coordinate 2,082,466 of JBBDHG010000256.1, read as the reverse complement.
TGCTTTTGCAATTTTCCTTATTTTCAACAGCAAAATCCAATAGTCAAGTAAAACAAAATATGATCCATATACTCAGAAATGTTCATATTATCTTGGCAATAACAGGAAAATATGCTGGCATCTGCGAGCATCAAGAAGGATCTGAGTCGGTGAGTGATTCACTATCCCCTGGGCCTTCAATCAATGTTGTTATTTTTCCTCTGAGATTTGTAATTGCTCTTTTGACTTGCTTCCCTTTGATGATGCAAGTAAAAAAAAAAAGAAATCAAAGAATATGGCATGGTAAGTCAGAAAAGAGAGAGAAAGTTGTGTCTGCCGTCAACAACTAGCCCAGATGCATAAATCTTTTGAAATTCTGCACTGCCCTTGCCAATCTTAGTCCTGTTTGAAATAACAGTGCAATTCAGACAGATGAGGTTTTAGCAATTTCACAGCACACAAACTCACAGTTCAGCCCATATCTAACCCCATCTCAGCCCATTCACCAGCTCTGACTCTCTGTCTGCCTCCTTCATCATCTATCACTGTATGAAACAAGTAAATGTGAAGGCATCCGTGCTATCAAAACAAAGACCTCAATGTGTACATTTGATTGAAAAGTGAGGGCAGATAAAGTGAGGTGTAGCTGAGCAAACTGTAATTTTAGACGACAAACTTCATATCATCGGAGAAGTGGATATTCAACAAAAATGACGAGGTTTTAGGTTTTTTGAACCAAAATGTTAATCCAATACTAACTGGCTCCTGTGAAAAAAATATTTATCCCCTTAGAAATGAAATCCATAAAACTACCAAAATGCATTTATTGCAAGTTGAGGCTTGATTGACTTAGACACCTGATTACTATCAGCCCTGCTCAATCACATCATCACTTAAACAAACCAGTGTCTGAAACAGAAAGTTAGCAAGTATGTCCAGAAGCAAATTATGCCACGTTATAGAACTATATGTATGGCTCTGGGACTTAAGAATGACACACACTATCTACAAACGAAGAAAACTTGTAACAACAATGAAGCCTCCCAGAAGTGGCCGACCTTACAAAACGCCCCTGAGAAAATAGCAAGAGGTCATTCAGGAATTCACAAAAGATCACAGGAAAACCTCCGAGGGACTGTAGGCTATCACCTTAAGATAAATGTCAGTGTTCATGGCACCACAATTTCAAAGACAGTGGCTAAAAATAGCTTCCATTGGCGAGTGGTGAGGAGAAAGCCACTGCTATCCAGAAGAAGATAAGGGGTCATCTGAATTTTGCCTTGAGTTTTGGGTGAATATTTTGGACTGATCAGTTGACAGTATAGCTGTTTGGATGATAGGGGTGCTGTTACCAGGACCAGGACAACATGCATAATTGAGGGAAACACAAATTCAGATCTCTGTGAATCTGTGAATTCAAGTGCAACTGGGTGTTTTGGAATGACCTAGTCAAAGTCCAAAACTTCAACAAAGACTCCATTGAGACGATGTAGTGGGACTTAAAAAGAACAGTTCATGCTTACAAACAATCCAATTAGGCTGCACTTCAGCAGATCTGTAAAGAAGAGTGGGCCAAAATTCCTACGCAGTGATGTCAGAGTATCCGGGTGGTGAATACAATTTATTCTGACAATTTAGGTTATGAACAATTATTATTAATAATCATTAAACTATACTATAACCAGGCCTATGTTGCATTCCCAACCAGGGTGGGTATATCCCCAAAAAGTCCCCAATCCCCTGTGTTTTATAAGGAACACCCATGATTAAACTCCTCAAATAAAATGTGAAGTTTTGTCCTAAACAGTGTTTTTGGTAAATAAAGCTCCCCCTAGACCCTGAGTAAAATATAAAGTATTTGGTTGAATCATAATAAGAGATCACCACGAGACCATTCATTTCTCCAAATTTAGGCTAAATCGAATCAACGGTTGAGAAATTATGGGCCGAAAACTTTTTAAGGTAAAGCTCTCCCTCGTGTCAGAAATATAAAACTGACCTTTCCAAGAATCAATCCAGTTCGTCCTCGCTCTAAGTTCTATGTGGATATGAAAATGGACAGTGTACTATGGTTTGAGATATTTCCAGAAAACAGTATTTTCCCCATAGTGATTAAAATATGGACTACTAAAGTAAGATATGATATTTACAAGATACTTTTCCTTTTGTCGTTTCATATGAACTAAATCTGTACTAAATTGGTCCATCGGTTGATAAATTATGGCCCGAAAACTTTCAGAGAAAAAGCTACCCCTCGTGTAACAGCTAGAAAAGCAACCTTTCCCAAAATCAAAAGTTCCTTGGCCTTATCTAAATAGACCTCTCACTAAGGTCTATCTAGGTATGACATTTGGAAATAATCCATGTAATATCTTTTGAGTTATGTCTGAAAAACAGTATTTTTGTCAAAGGCTCTGCCTAGTGAGTAAAATAGGAACTATTAGAGTATAACACAACATAAGCAAGATAGACATCCTTGACTCGATTCTCATGCACTGACTTTTGACTAAATCGCACTAACGGTTGAGAAATTATGGCCTGACAATTTAGGGGATAGAGCACCCTAATGTCAGAAAGAAACAACTGAATGTTCTCAAAAATAACTCCAGTTCTTCCTTGCACTTTGGGTCTATGTGGGTATAAAACTGAAAAATTATCCATGATTTCTGAGTTTTTGAGTTATCGTCTTAACATGAAGGACCTAGCGCAGTGGCGAAGGTGATGAGGAGTCCATAATATCTAGGGCTTTACTGTGATATAATTATGTGTTGTCATAAGTGCTTAGTAATAACCAATGTATAGGGATGTGATTGTTGAATAAAATTGTTAATAACCTAGATTCCCATTCGCTCTGGCTTGTTTTGATTATGTTATATTTTGATTGACGTATGAGATAACCGTAACTAGGCTTACGTTGTCATCCCCGGCAGCAAAAGTATATCCCTGAAAAGTTCTCAATCACCTTCATTGTGCAAGCAATACCCCGCCTGAATTCCCCAATTTAACTGTAAAAAATGTCCTAAAATCTGTTTTTCGTAGCAAAAGCTCTCCCTAATAGGTTGAATATGAACTCCTAGAGAAAAGTATGACATACACAAGATAGAGAGAAGAAAACAGTGTATTCGGACCAATGGTTAAGAAATTATGGTCCAAAGATTTTGGGAGATAAAGCTTCCACTATTGTCGGAAATATACAACCGAACTTTTCAAAACCAATCCATACCCGCATAAACACAGTACTGAGGTATATGTGGGTATACAATTTGACAATGATTCATGTAAATGGAACTGCTGACACGGTTGAGGATGCTGAGGCCATGACAATTCTTTAGGATCCCCAACTTATCAGGGATATAATTATTGCAAAGCACATTTTTCATTGAAAGCCAGTAAAATAAGTTTTAAAACAAAAATTGGCTATTGTGGGAGACATTACTCAACTCCAAAAGAATATGAAATTACTACAGGGATTGAAATAATAAAGAAACACCTTCAAAGGGACACAAAACAATGTCATTTTGTTTTAGTCTAATCGTTTTGTTATTGAAGGGGTGGGGGGCCACGACATGTCTGTGCTCTGGGACCCGTTGACTCCTCAGTCATCTGTGGGTAAAGCAAATATTCAGTGTTTCTCAGATCTATTTATTGTTAGAGACAATGCTTCAGTGGTAAACTTCTAGCTATACTCAAACCCACACGTTTGTATTTTCACCCCATCTCCTACCTTTTGTGGTCTGGAAATGGTGACAGCTAGGCACATTAAAGGGAATCAGTTCATAGGAGGTGATTATGCTTTTCCATAAACACAAAAATATTCATTGTGCCTGAGAATGTACAAGTGCTGACTATTGGGTTTTTTAAAAAAAAAGTCTTCCTCACGATGTCTGCAAATTATTCTATCTCTCGCCAATTCTAAACCATCGCTCCAGTAGCTTCTAAACGCCTCCCGTAGACAATTTCTGGCATTTGTCATCCAGGCTGAACAAAATGAGAAAAGATGTTGTTGAGTTTCATATTTAGGAAATGAGGACACCGTATTCCTCTTAATCTAAATCAGCTCCATCAATTGGTTGAACTCGGCTCCTGGCGGTGAAAGTTAAATATGTGTGGGTGACAGTACAAACAAAGGTGAATCGATGCATTTCCCTGAGAGGAAAAGCAAAGAGAAGTTGAGAGGAACACAGAAAATGAGCGAGGAGGAGGGAGACAGAGAGATGAAGGTGGCAGCACGACATAGGGAGTATGACAGTGTCATGCAGGCTGGTTTCATCGTTTCTCCCCATCGCCCAAGGGAGATCATTAGCTCACAATATGGAGTCTATCAATCCTCACAGAATACCACTCTCCCCTCCGGATACATGTCCTGTCTGTCTACCTTTCTCTTTGTCTATCTGTCTGTTTGTCTGCATGCTGCTCAAACAAGTATATTCAGGATCACGAAAATCTAGTTAGTAGGAAATGAGTTGCATGTTATCCTTGCATTCTTTCATGAGGAATGACAGTAGCCTAAGGCGTAGCTATTATCCCCCATGAAAGCTCAAATCCTACATTAAGCCTGTGGTTGTCGGTGTCCTGTCTTCATATTTTTCTTGACTTGAGTTTTGAGATTATATAGTCCATATGCATGCAAACATAAATAGTCTACAACCAAACAGACAAATTTGGTAAGTATTATGAGGATCCAAAACATGATGTAAAGCAATAGCGGTTAAAGTAAAGAGGATGAACCTGGTGTTTGTTTAAAATTAAAGGAACAAAATTTGGATGTCAGTTTGGATGTCAGTGAGGAAGTCAGTTTGCAACAATCGGGATGTCAGTTAGGTCTGAATGGTAGCAGATAGGAAGGCAAAACGAAACGGTCAGGCGACATTATTCCCTCCCTGTGTGGTATGTGACTGATGTGTGGCTGTAGTTGAGAAGGTAGAGTCATCAGCAGTACGATCCTCAGACGGCCCCTGAATTCTACATGTCATAGATCTGCAAGAACTTCAGATTTACTTCAGACAGTTGTTATGAGTATAACTCCAAGGGATAACTAGGACTACGCTGTCATCCCTTGCAGCAAGGGTATACCCAGAAAAACCCTATCCCCCATGTTGTACAAGCAATCCCCCTGATTGAACTCATTAAATGTAAAGTTATATCCACAGTATTTTTTGTAGAAAAGGTCCCACCCAGTGAGTAAAATATAAAATATAGTAAAATAGGAAATATGTACAAGATAGATCTCCTCAAGCCGATTCATATGAATAGAATTTGGACTAAATAGGACCAATGGTTGAGAGATTATGCTAAAGTCCCCCCTAGTGTTGGAAATGTACAACTGAGTTTTCCAAAAGTTAAATCCAATTCTTCCTCAGACTAAGGCCTATGCTGGTGCGAAATTTGAAAAGTATCAATAAACTACTTAGGATCTGCAGCGAACGACAACACAAAAATTCATAAACTTTTATTAGAGACATAATAAAGCCTGGACAGTCTTTTAAAAAGGCTACATATGTTTTTTACTTAAAACATTATGGATTGAGTTTGAATATGAATGTACACATTGATATGAAACAAAAATATTTCCCTTCAAATTGCAAGTACGGACAAAAATACTTCTATAATAAAGCTATATATTGTGATTCAAAAGATAATGATAATGGTTATGGTAGGCAAGAACCAATATCTTTCTTAGGGATGTATTTGTAGCCGACATGTAAAGTGCACAACTCCAGCAAGGATGACAAGGAATATGACTCTCTTGCAAATGTTGTTCTATATAGATATGGAATGTGTATGTTAGAAGTCTGTTGATGCTGAAGGTCACCTGAAAGACAGCCATTTTTCCTTCTTTGAAAATAATTGGTGCATAGCCAAATACATATTTTATGAATATGCACTGCACTGTGTTGCTCTGTGACAGTGCCAACCGATTAATTATACACCTTTAATGAAGTCCTGCTTATTTATGGACCTCACAAAACCAAAGGGATACCATTCTATCGTGTAACTAACCTACACTCTTCTCCAAAATGACCCTGGTGAAGAAGTGTAGAATGAGTTCCTGAGTGGAAAAGGAAGGATGCCTTGCATACACCGACAGAGAACCTCTAGGAGGTAATCTCTCTTCCTGTTCCAGCTATGCCTGGCAAGCCAAGCCAAGCTGCCACCTCAGTGTGTCCTTCTGTACCAAGGCTCTCTACCGTCTCCCTCCTAGGGGTGACACACATGACACACAGGGCCGAATTGTGGAGTGAAACCTGTGTGTTTCAAACATGCAATTGGTGGAGGTTGGTTTAAAGTCAAGGATTTGACTATTCTACTACTATAGAAGTGCAAATCAGCTGAAATAGGTTGAGATACAAAAACTGACATCTATTGGAAGAAATGGTGGCACCAACATGAAGACTATAAGTAGTAAATAGTTATAATTAATAATAACTGATTGCAAAAAGTCTATCTTAATATGGAACTAAAATGTCACCCTTAAAAGAAAAGAGTGGTGGTAAAAAGACCGAAATTCTATTAGCATATGTATTCTAATTTTGCATTCAGAGCAGCCAAAGCCTCGTGGAGGTTAAATGAAAAGAAATTAGACTGGCAATTTGAAACAAACCTACGGTACATCAATAACACATGTTTTAAAACATATCAGTGTGGCAATACATTTAAATTAAAATTGTATTTGGGGAACAAAGAATGCTTTTTAATGGCTTTATCACACCAGAGGAGACAATTTAATTCCTTTTTCCACAAATGCTCTTAATGATTTGATCATAAAGACTGTATACAGGGTTGTTCTTTTTTTTTCTCCATTTATCTGTCAAGCAGCACCCTCCTATTTTACTTTCTTCAGCTCTGCAATTTGTTTCACCCAGGAGGTTTTTAAAAATTCATTAACATTTTGCATAAAATACTTCTGGATATGTCATATTGGTTTTTTATTAATAGGTTGTTTGTTGTAACAAACAATTTTGTTCTTAAGGCTATGAATGTGTACTCTAGTTGTTCCAAAGCAGTTGATGGAGAAAAAAAAATAGCCCTAGGTACCAAAAGCAGTAGAGAGTTGAAAATACTAAAGTCTCTATAGGATGCAAAATAACCCCCTGGTTATGGTCGGCTGCTCGCACATGTGTGGTTGTCTGCATGTGTGCCATCATGTTATAAAAGATGGATACTTTTATTTATTGATTAATTTATCTTATCTAAGCAGTCACATATCAACTTGGACAGGTAACTATAAACCTCAAAATAATAATAAAACCACAACTGGTTGGGCATCCATATAACAGTGTTTCAAGGTGAACCTAAGAAGGCTCACTTAAAAAGGAATTCCAGCATAAGTTCATGTTTGGTTGCATGAAGCAAAAGCCTGCAGAGACTATTTTCACTTATTTGACGTAATTCATATTTTCAATACATGAAATAATATGTTCTGTGCATATTAGCTGATCACATTCTATTTTAAATATTAACTTTTGACTTTTAATTTCCACTGATAAGAATTTGTGGAACTGTGCTTTTCTCAAACCAGTGTAGTTATTGCTATTATTGCTATTTTTATGTTAGGGTTAGTGTTGGTATTGCCATTGTTAGCGATGGCAGTTGAAAACTACGGCCTACGCCATGGTTTGCACGTACAAACACCATAGCAACATATCCACAGGTATAAGATGGACGACGCAATGTGTTTGATTGATTTGATGATACACAAACTGAACAGAATTTCTAATAAAAAGTAATTAACTGGAAGTTCAATTTACGTTTACACACTTGGAGCCATGTGGATTATGAGGTTGGGGTTGGTCAGGCTCCTCCAATTTCCTGAGTCGGAGTCCGACTACGGAGGGGCGTTCCAGTTGAAACTGGGGACTCAGATCAAATGAGGGCGCAATCGACCCTCATTTGATCTGTTCAGAGAAGGGAGAAGCCATGCAACCCAGTTTCTGGCTGCAGTGTTTCTGGCTAGGAAAGGATTGTGTGCGTCCTATTGTGCGCCTATCCTCTATCTGCTCATGGCAGAAAGTGAGCTGCACCTGCTGCTGAATAGTGGTCAGAGGAATGTCTTCCAGCAGCCAACCACCTTTTTATTAACCAAGGTATTATTATTAGCTATTTTTTCTTTTGTTGCTCTTCTTCTATCAGGCCATCTTCTCTTAAATTCATCTGCCGTTTGGATTATTTTACCAAAAACATTGACTTTCTCACAGAGACTCATCAATTTCCCGGTTAGGGTTAGTAATTTTTCGTATTTCTTTGCCGTGGTTCAGCAGTATGTTTATCTGACTCTTCCGCTAACACTTCTGCTCTCGCACTCGTCGTCCATCCAAACTCTCCAAGGTGGAAACCGGTAACACACCCAAAACTCTCAGTTAAATAGTACCACCGCCATCATGTTTTCACCTCTTGTCATTCACGCAATTTTTCTTAGTAGATCCTCCGAAAAATCACATGCATACTACATTCGTAACATGAGAACTTGGTAACTCATTACCTGAGAAGCACCCTTTCAAGTTTTAAATGCAACTATTAACTGTTCACTGTGTTGTATATTGTCTCTTTTTCATTCCATGCATTGACCCTCCTCATCTAATCATATAGCTCTATGAAGCACAATGCAACTATACTGAAGACCGTTCACTCAGAGATTCGGTTTTGATATCTGAGTATCAGCTGATGTAACCATGATACTCATTAAAAATATATGCATAATGCAAAAAAGTTTCTTAGTTCCAATTTCTGAACTTTATTCTTCAGCTCCTTTATCAATCCAAAACATTTTAAATGCCCTCTGAAGCAACAGGAGGCTTAAAAAACAATTTGGTTCATACAGCCCTGTTTTATATATACGGTTTCACTCCCCATAACCTGTAAAAAGACTTTGTAGTTTAAAACTGATGGTGTTTCATTTCATGCCTTACACAAAGTATAAAGGCCGAGTTATCTGAAAATTCTCTGGCTGCTGCAAAAAAAGGTCAATCAGGCGGACAAAATAACAAGAATGTGTTACAATATATTGATGACCAGTGCAGTAACCCCTCTAATAATGCTGCCTCTAACAGGAGCTTTGACTCGGGTCTTTTCTGAAGCTGTGGTTGATGTTGTTTTGGATAGCATAGTTTATTTACCCTTCTGCATATATGCTTGCTAAAAAGATGCACTGGTCAGTTATGGTTACACTTTACCTTCAGGGAAAGACCATTTACTTTGAAAAACACACAGTAAGCAGCTAACAAGTCTGAATTAGGATCCTTCCTGGCAGATATACGCCAGACTCAAAAAGTACACCCACAGCAACCAAGTGATTATTGTTAATGCATTACTAGAGTTGCCATCCTGATGGAGACTATTTATTGCCTTTTTCAAATTTGTTTACTGCAGTTCATAACTCTTGCCAGCAACAGACAGACCATTCCTCTCCTCCGCACATATAACATTTTTACTGGGTTAACAAACTGCAATCGTCGACGGGAACGCTGGTAGGCAGTGGAGGGAGGGAGGAGACTGATGGAGAAAAGAAAAGGAAGGATTTATGTCGGCTTGTAAATTTGTGCGTCAGAGCTTTCGTTCTTATAAGCTACATTTGACCTCCTGTCGTATAGACTCGCCAGTCACTCAAAATGGGATCCATTCTACTTTATGTGCAACATGAAAATTAAAGGATGGGGTTATGCACATTATGGAAAAGGGGGGGAAAAAAATAATTAATTTTCAAGCTGCTAAATATGTTTCATTAGTTGATCCTGTTTCCCACTCAGGTACAAATGAGGAGGATAAACGAGAGGTAGCACAGAAAAGGAATGATGATGTGGATGAATGCAAAATCAAAAAAAAATCCTCACTCCCTTTTCAGCACAACCAGACACTCACTTATTAAACATGATGGTGGAGAGAGCCAAATTGTTCAGTTGCCCTGCTCTGTGAGCTAGATGAACAACTGATTATTGTTTATTAATAAGATAAAAGCAATGCAAATCCTCAGCTTTCCTGCACCTATCTGATATAATGAAATCCTAATTATGCAGAGCTGTGCAGCTGTAAAATAAAAACATGAATATCAACAAATGTTGGTAGTCGCTTCCTAGCATCCCTAGGGGGCTTGTTAAACTCTCATACACCTCCAGAGTTGGATTCATAAGTAGACTGGCATTTAAAAGCAGTCACTTGGATTTTAAGCATTGAATCACGAGGAGTAACTGTTTCCGTGCATGTATGCACACAGGCACACGCATAGACACTCTAAGACATAACCCACTGACGAAAAGAACAAGAGCAGATAAACCGCCATAATTCTAGAGCTCAATAACGGCAGCGCAGTATCAAACATACTCTGCATCAATTATGCCAGTATAATCAACTCCAGGGCTATGGATGGTATTAGATACTAAGTGAACCTTATGAGGATTTGAAGCAGGTCCCAGTCAATCTTCATTTCATATAATTCTTCCAAGTATCATGTAACCGTCTGCGTTGTGCACCTGTGGAGTATTAGGAGGGCAATTGGCTCTGATTAGATTCTCTGTCTCTGGCGGGCGATGTGTTTTGCTGTGTCTGCCAAACTGTTTTGCTTTTGCAGGAACATTTAGTTTACCTTGGCTGTCTCTCTAGCTTTCCCTCATACCATTTATGCAGCGCTCCCTGCATCATCTCCTCACCTCTATTTGCTTTCCCCCTCCCTGGTGGAAAAGTGTCTCTCCTCCCACCGCCGTATGGCCGTGAGGAGGGACACTGTAGGCGATCAATACCTGACAATGTGGTGAAATCATATATTTTTCTCTTCTTTAGGAAATTCAATTTGGTCCTTACCATTCCAGTGGCTTTAATTAGATGCCCACGGTAGCAAATTGCAATTTACATTTTTATAGTTTTTCAAGTTAATTAGCTTGCTCACTCAACCAGACCCAACTTGTTTATGCCCCCCGCCTTACTTTTCTTATTCTGCCCCATTGCCTACTTTTGAGGACTTATATTATGTTTACACAGAAAAAAAAAATCTTAGTGTTACATAATTGCTTCTCAATAAAACAGATAAAGCATTAGGACTAAAAACACTTCTTTTATTAGCTATTTGGAGATAGGCTGCCAGCCACAGAATGCCTTTTGATGACATCTAAAAGTTTTCCAGCCTCACCGAAGATATGCCCCATTGCACAGAAACATTTTTATCATCACTTTATGAGGTCAGAATCTTTAAATACTAACTGGCTTGTTTTCAGTCTTTCCTGTAAAACTCTTTTCTATGATTCTTACAGCTGGTCGAGGGGAGGAAGGGTTGTGACACATTGAGTTTCCCTTTCCCTGGCACACACCAGTGCTCTGACCCTGTAATAGCATCGGAGTGGAAATTATTGCACTGCCTCAAAAGAAAATGTAAGAGGTCAGTGTGGTGGAGTCATGTTATTTCAGCTACCAGTGAGACATTTGCAAATCCATTAGTTTGATGGCTGTACAGACAACAAATGACAGACAAGGACATTTTAAAATGCAAGCAGTTTTTACCTCACCAGTGGGTTGAATGTCAAAGCTCTTATCTTCCTTGGGACTGAATGACGAACTCAGGTTCACAGTAGAAAAATACATTTAAATAACAAGTTAATCAACTGGTTGATTTTTGCAGCTTGTTAAAAAGGGGGGAAGAAATCAGTCATACATTATAGGACTGGCTAATTCATCAAAAATAATTAAAAATTTACATTCAGAATCTTTAACTGACATAATCTTGCTCATGTTGAATAATTCCATTATTGCTTTCCTTCATGTGTGCGCTTCATGTCCCTAATGTTCAATCACAAGGCTTCAACCCTGTCCAGTCAATGTCAGTCACTATCAAGGTGTGTGGGTAGTGCACAGAATCGGAAGTCTCTGAATCAATGAAGGGTGTAGGTCAGGGGTGTTTGTACCGAAAATAAACCAAAAACAAATGACTTGTCATTTGTCAATTATTGTTGTTCGTCTATAAACATGGCAGAAAAACAATCCCAGTGTCCAAGGTAAAATGACTTATTTGTTTAATCACTTGCAATATAATGAGACTCCAGCGTATGAAGAGTGCATGGCTCCAATAAAGCGCAGAAAGACCTACAAGAGCCCAAGTGTTTTTGCACTGCGGCTACGGCTAATAGATGTGCCGTGCTATTGCAAAAATATTTCCCCATACTGTGATGCCCGACATGGGCAATATGTTACGTAGGGATCATTTTTCAATTTTACGTTCCAATAGAACGTAGTGCGAAAGAGACCTGTATTGATTTTTGGAAAGGTCGGTCGAATATTCCGACACTAGGGGGAGCTGTACCTCCAGAGGTTTTACGGCCATAATTTCTCAACTGTTGTTCCAATTTAGTCCAGAATTGGTGCATATGAATCTGTCCTGTATATATATCATATTTTACTCAATTAGTTCCAATTTTCCTCACTAGGGGGAAGGTTTTTCTTATGAAAAACACAACTTATCACAGTGATTGATATCTATAGAACAAATCTTATCAGATAATTTTGCAGACAGCTTTGAAAAAGCAAAGAGTAAATAACTTCATTAATCATCATCGAGGAAAAGGTCATGATCACACAGCCCCTTAATACATTCTCTCCTGTTTCTATAATGTGATCTGATAATGGCAGCTACCTATGCAGCACGTAGCTGCAGCAGCACCCAACCAAAACAGAACGCATTAATCAGTAGGTTGTTTTCTGAAGGAACCTTTACTAAAACATTCTTGCAACCAGAGTAGGTTTTGCTTCAAAAAAAACCTCTCTTCAATCTGAAAATACAACACAATTGTCAAAGAGATATATATCTCTATAGAGCTGCCCACTGCCAAAATGCAGCTGACCTGACCTGCACGCAGCGGTCGTGCAAAGAAATGAAATTGCAAAGCTTAAGCTCTGACTTACCACTGAAGATACAAGAAAACAGTATCTCCTTGTGTAACTGTCATTGTCTTGTTTCTTTACCCCAATACATTATCATTTTTATTTGAAAACTAAACCTTCTTTTTAGATGACAGATATCCACAGGAGGGAGAGAACGAGAGACAGATAGATAAAGAGGTAAAGGGGTTGATAAAACATGAGAAAAGCCAGCAAGAGCGGCAGAGGTAGCTGGAAAGAGAAAGACAGTGGGAGACTTACGAGTGAGAGGGAGTCAATCAGCACAACAATCAGCCAAGCAGACAGGCAAGTCACCTTTACTGTCAGTCACCGCTCTCCCCGGTGACCAGAGAACTAAATGAAACATGGCCTTAGAGGTCCTCCATGTTGTCTTCTATTTCATCCTCTTCCACCATCAGTCTTCATCTCCCTAACAGACATCAGACTTTTAGTGTTGGATCCCTGCAGACATATTGGCCGGCTGGGTGACCAAGACTTCCTGACTACCAAGAGACCATGTAAGTACTGACCTTGATAACAACACAATTATCCAATTCCTGTCCTACTCCAAGGTAAGAGAGAATGTATGCTAACCAACACACACACACACACAAAGACGCAACAACATAATGTTCAGGATGTTTTTAAAATGTGAAAAAGGCTATAACCTTGAGGGCCTCTTGGAGGTCAAGAGGTCAGATGGAGGCTAATGCCCTCAATAACCACTAACTGCTGATAATAACTAGATCAGAGGTTGAAAAATACAAAGGTTCTGATTCATCCTGAGATCAATTGGCGTTTATTTATGACTAGGGAACCACCAATACCACTTTCTGATCAACCGAGCCAGAGTATAAGAATTTACATTTGAGTACTTGCCAATCAATACTCAATCAATTTAAAACAATTTACTTTCAAAACATGTTTTGCTTTCATCGGATATTATTTACACAGAGGATGAAGTCTGGCCAGAGTTGTGCAGCTGTGGTTGTAGTATCGGTTTCGGTGACATATTGGGTGTGGGTGTCTCATATTTAGGCTGTTGTACACTGAGAGGATGACCAAATCCCATATTACCTCCAACATGCTATGAATTCCCAAAACAGCAGTTCCAGGTGTGGGTTTACTGATATTCTTACAGGCTGTGTGTCGTCTCTTGACATTTTCTATCACTTTTCATGTGTTTTCTGAAATGTTGACTTGTGTTAGCAACTCCTTCTTTTCTGCTCTATGCAGATTATTTCTGGTGTTTGAATGTTCTTTTGCTTTTTTCATTACTTGAATTGAAGTATTTCCACTTCTGACTTTGTTCTTCCTCATCTAACAGAGATTACTTTTAAATTGCCATCAAGAATGGGATTCTATCAGAGGAATTCTAAGATATCCCAATGTCGGTATTGGGATCGGTGCGTCCCTGCTTGAACCCTCCGGCTGCACACCATAGTGATTGTGGAAGTTGAAGCTTTCCTTCTCATCCCAGGGAGACAATAAGGTCATCCACATTTAAACATCAGCTGTCACGTCATTTCATGGACCAGAGAAATTTGCTCTCCCTATTTGCTTTCAGATACCACAGAACAAATGAATAAATCAATCTTTGCTTTCACACTCAGGCAGTCTTTGCCAATTTAGGAAAGACAAATAACCCCAACTTGATGTTAAAAAAGGGAAACTGTGTGGACCCGCTACTCTCAGGCGGCATTTACATAACTATGTGGGGTTTCTTTAAGTTTTAAAACACAGAAAGTGCAGGAAAGGGCCTTAATTCTGATATATTTTAACTCTGCACCCTGCAGCTGCATAATTAGAGGTGATATCTGGCCCTGGGAGAAGCTCCTGGCTCTACGAATACAGTAATTGAAATCACACAGAATACCAAATGCTAACATAATTGTTTATTTGGAGTTTCTGAAGCTGTTCTTTCCTACATAACCCCTTTAGAGTATTATCCACTCACCATCATCAGAATTCAACCTTCTTCTCTAGTTATAGACAGCTAGTTTTTCTACAAGCTCAGCTGGACCTTCATTCCTTTTCCTGACAGCAAGTTCCTGATATTCTTCATGTGTCACAAATGTACTTTGTTTCTCATGGATTGGGGTTGAACTAAATACTAGAAACCAGAAGCCTGAACACAGTCAAGACAATGGTCCAGAAAGCGACATAATCTCTTCCTGAGTAAAAGAAGGTGAGAGTGGGGACGTGGAGGCGGCAGGGAGAGGAGAGCCTCTAACCTGATGTTCCAGCCCCTATCTGCTAATTAGTCCTATTCACTAACCAGATGTTTATAATTAAATTTACATGCAGTGGTGAATAGCCGGATAAAAAAGAACAGATCCATCAGGAGGCTTTGAAGGAGGCGTTCAGCGACCATCACATAGTCTGTAAAATCCACAAGAACATAAAAAGCTCATTAAGAGAGACAATAAAGGGAAGAGACCCCCGGAGCACTTCAAACACCATCTTGAGCTGTGCCCTGGAAGCATCCGCCCACCTTCACCCTTCTCCCCTCCTCATTTCCCCTCATTTTCCCTTCTTTGTCATATTTGCTCTCCGCCTTCCTCCCTTTCTTTCCCCCATTTCCTACATCATGTTTTCTGTGAGACTGTCGATTTGTACTCCCACTCTTTCATCCCGCACCTGTCCCACAGTGTCTTGTTTGTTGTCACGGAAGCAATGTGCATCTTCCAGAGAAAGACCCTCTTCCCTGCGGAAATGTTCAGAGGAGAAGAAGAGGGGAAGAAAGAACGAGCTCCTGTTTAATGCAGCTTTGGCACAACGCCCCGGCTGATGGAGCTGGCTACAGAAGGAAAAAAACACCCCACATCAGAACAGCCTTACTCAATCCCCGACTCCCACTTTGATGCACTAGCTAGTTAATTATTGCTCAGAGCTATTTAAATACACCTAATTAAAACAAATGTAAAGTAGATCATTACTTGAAAGATGTTTACTCTCTGTCGTAGGGGAGACCGGATGTGAGCACGCAAATAAAATGGCTCCCAAGATTGCAGTGTGGTTATTGACCGCTACGATCCTCAGTAGTGAGGGCGATAAAGGTTAAAGTGTCACGAGAATGCAATTATTGTTTTCTGTCGATTAGAAAAAGGGAAATAACAGCTTAAGTTCTTACAAAAGCACAGCAACGAGCAGTCTGTGAGCTGAAAAAACAAAGTACAGAGGGCAGATCAACGAAAGTAAATATCAAAGGAGCCGTCGCTAGGTGTCGCCCCCCAAACACATCAAGGAACTTTGGGCTGTCATTTCTCTTCTGCTCCTTCGACAGTTGTCCTTCCTTTGACCAATTTGGTTTGTGCTAGCGCCTGCAGATCAGGAAGACCCAACATCACCTGCAGTTTTGGATCTCTGACCAAGTTAGCAATCCCAATTTGGCCCTACCATTCTTGCTCACATCCTTTTGCTTGTATATTTTTACATCACCATCGAGGACAAAATGTTCGCCTATTGGCTAAAATATCCCACTCACTGTCAGGTTCCAAGAGAACCAGATAATACATAATTTGGCTGATTGTTGTTTTTTGTGTGTGTGTGTCATTACAGGATGTAATGTAGTAATTAACAGAGATGGCTCAGTTTCATATATGTGGTCCCGTTTCATGCGACTATGCTTAACACTGGCATGAGTTGACTGGGACTGCTTGATTCGAACAGAGTCATTGTCAGTTACACCTGTGCTTGTCCTGCTATGACAAGTCAAAATGTCTGCGAGGAAAAAAAGCTCAATTGATCACTTTAAACCTTTGATGTACTACTTAACCATTTGGTTGACCAGAGATTGAGTCACTGTCTTGTAGAAAAATCTGGAGTTTTGACTGAACATGTGTCAGCTCGTATATGCTAAAGAGTAGGGTCCAGGGATGGAGCCCTGGAGGACACCACAAGTCAAAGGGGCCACCGAGGAGGATTAGCCATTAACCATGGCTAATGAGAAAGTCCTGTTCATTCATTCATTCATTCATTATCAACCCCCGGCTCTCGATCGGTGTCAGCTGGGATCGGAATGAATGAGTGAATGAATGAATGAATGAATGGTGGTTATAGATAAGTTGCAAAGCTTGGACATCCAGAAGGAGCTCAGGGTGAGTCCAATGCTCCTACACGTCGAAAGGAGCCAGTTAAGGAGGTTCAGGCATCTGTCTTAGGATTCCTGTAGGTAGCCATCTTTTCGAGGTTATCCAGGCCCGTCCTACTGCGAGGTGACCCCTCGCTAATCCCAGAACTCTCTAGATAGACTATATATCTTATCTGGCCTGGGAATACCTCTGGATCCCCCAGGATGAGCTGGAGAGTGCTTCTTGGGAGGAAAACCTCTGGAATACCCTTCATAACCTGCTACCACCTCGGCTAGGCGCCAGATCATTAGAAAAAATTGAATGGATTAAAAGAAGAAAATAATCATCAGTAAATTAAATGAGAGAGGATGCATTTGCCTCCCCAGCAGTCTGAAAGCCCCTCTCCGGTTTCAGCTTTTAATTAATTACTGACCACACCACCAACAGGAACCAAGTAGAAGTAGAAAAATACCAACATCAAAGGATAATGGACTGAGAATGTGATACATCCCTAAACGCCTATCTTCTGCTCTGCTCATGCTTCTCCCAGATGAGGTAAAGTTTCCACTCCACACTCAGATGAGCCTACTGCACTCAGGCGACGCCATCCACAAATTTAATCTGCCCCTCAATCTACAAATGTGTGATCCAAGTCAGACAGAAATTATACATTCTCAGAAGCGCCGCCAAAACACTCATAGAGATATCTGTCACACAAAAAAAATGATTTCTACTCTTGCTCGCATGCTCATTTCACATTTATGGATTCAGTGTTTCCGTGCGTACCTTCGTGATTGAGCTAGTAGCCAAAACAAAGTGTGTCAAAAAAAGGAGGGATGAAAATAGCAGTGAATATAGCAGAATTTGCAATGGCATTATTATGCTGCGATAATTAGCAACTTCATCGAGAGATACTAGCATGCACATACCATCAATCCATGTGAACCCTCATTCTAACTGGCCACAGCTAGTCATAGACCCTTATGAAAAACACACCCACACATAAATTACTCATGCATACAGGGAGAAAAAAAAAACAGCCAACCATTTAAGAACTGCAGCACATCAGGGTCTGGCCCTTATGGATAGAACCACCAGCAATGATGATGATGTGATGTATCCTTTATTGGACACATACAGTCAAGCACAGTACAACATAGTGAAATTATTTCTCTGCATTTGACCCATCCTTGAGGGAGCAGTGGTCAGCCCCCGCTACCTTCCAATCTTCTGATTTGGAGACGGCACCTCTACCCACTGAGCTACAGCCGCCGAGCTATAGACCAAATGGCCAATATGACCCAATATTTATGTGATAATAAGTTTAAAGCTAGGGTTTGACATTGTATAACACAATCAGGATTCATCTGGGGTCATATTCTCACTGTTTACTTGTAGATCCAAAAATATAAGGGAAGCAAAAATAAAGTCATTGAAGAGAGGTGTTGTGAGGACACAAAACATTAACAAGCATAATTAGTCTATCATTGTACTCCTGCATGTGATACAGCCGACTGATGCAATTTAAAAATGATTAAGAAAGAGAAGTTTCCATTACTGTCCGTCAAACATTTTCTCAATCATATGTAAAGAAGAATTACCACCTGCAGCACTGATTGCACACAGCTCTTCTCCATCTCCGCCTCTATGGACTGAGAAATAATGCTCGGCAGAATGTATTACCACGCATTCAACCACAGAGCATGTTGGTGTTAGCCGTCCTCCCACTGTTGAAGTACAATAAAGTACAAGAAAGTGTGCAATTGTGTACAGTATTTGCAGGCCAGGCACATATTTTGAACAAGATAGATGATTCAAAAGCCCAAATGCGGGACATATGTTTGGTCCAGTGGTCTCCATGGTGCCCAAACATGTCCATAAATTGAACTGGTGGGTGGACTGTAGTAGCAGAGAAAGTGAGCAAATGGCTCAGCGTCAGACATAATGAATATCGATGAAACATTGGGAATATGGGTGTCCTGATGAGATCGGGACAGGGTGAACACATTTCCAGCTCTTAACAACAAAAACTGGACTAAAATACATTTATAGTGGAGTCTTGATCAAATGTTAGTTTCTGGTGAAACGATTGAGACCCAATAAACGCTACTCCGACAATCATAATGTAATATTTGTCATGTGTTGCAAATTGTGTAAATTCTAATTGTGTTTTATCATATTAGCTTGTTAAGTTAAACAAGTCATCCGAGCATTAAACAGGCTAATAATTGTGCAAATGTAATCATGCACAACCTACAGATGCACCAACTAATGATTTAACAATCTCGTCCAATTAACAATCTGAGTGGCAGCGAGCTCAATACTATTTGGATGTTTGCTCATATTTCTGGTGGAAATTTGCAGGTTGGCTTCCAAATTTGAAAAAAATAATAATAATAACTGCTCAGTACATTAGCATTCTGTAATTTCTTATCTGTTTATCTGTCAGCTGGGATAGGCATCCAAGGGGGAAGTGCATATCCCAAACAACTATTCATACTCAAATTCAAACTTACAGGAGATTTGGAGTCACAAATTCATCTAGACTGCAAATTTGCTAGAGGAAGACTGAACACCCACAGTGACCTGCACTGTGGGTTCTCACTGGGGTGTATTCTGCAGTGGCTGTAGGTCAGTGGAGGAAGCACGCGTCCCCAAATCATATGATCACTGATTCAATCCCAGCTCTTGCAGTCTAAGTGTCGTCGGGTCCATGAGCCTGAACCTCAATTTGCTCCCCAGGCTGTGAAAGGCTTCAAAACCGTTGTGTTCTGTTTGTACACAGGACACACCTCCTGTCACACACTGCACACATGCCCTAACGCCATTTTCACCTTTTGTTTCACCAGTATCATCCTTCTGGACGTGGTGAGGGAGGACACATAGTCGGTTAGTGTGGATGAAGAAAATGCAGAGGACAGATGATCCGCTGTGGTGACCCCTAAAGGGAACAGCCGAAAGAAGAAGAAGAGATGAAGAAAAAGTTTTCTCAGTATCAACCCCATGGTGTGGAAAAAAAACTCTCATAGTAACAGAAGTAATATTTTGCCTTCCCCCTGATCATCAGCAGCCTCCGGTTTCAATCCACTATGTGAAAACTAAACAAATATCTTCCTCCAAATACCTGGATGTTATGATAGATGCCAGCCTTTCATGGACCCCTCATGTTCAATTTGTTTGTAAGAAGATACAGCAGCGCAATTACTTCCTCCGTAGACTTTAATCATTTGGAGCCAATGCAGAGATAAGCTTTCTGTTCTTTTAATCAGTCATTCAGAGTTATGCTGTACTGCAATGGGGTCTAGTTCTGCAGCCTCTCTTTTAAACTTAAAAACAAATCATTTAATTGAATCAAATCTGTGCTACAATCATTCCAAGCAACTCAGAATAACAACATGCTCGGACTGGCAGTATCTTCGCTGATTCCTCACGTTTTGAATAAAGAATACCAGCTTCTGCCATCGGAGAGGTGATTTAGAGTCCCTCAATCTAAACACAACAGGCTGAAGATCTCTTCCATTCATTAGTCCATCCTGTTACTGAACCAGAACCAGTGTTCGGATGACTGAGATCTGAATCCACGTGTTTGGTTGTTTATGATTGTCTGATGTTTACGAATGTTTAAGGTAAATGTTGAATGTGTGATGTGTGTTTTTACAATTTTGTCTCGACTGCAACCATAATACATGGGACTGCTGCCACCTTGCATTACAAGTAATACATGTTTTATGCTGGTGATACCAATAGGTGGCAGCCAAAATTGTCCAAATGTGAGGACCACAGGTCTAAGTAGAGCAGAATAATGTTAAAGGTGCAGGGAGTGATAAAGCAATGTCCTCATGTGAGACCTCAGTGTCTCAGGAGGATAGATCATTCTAAATGTTTTCAATAAACTGCAAATAATGGCAGGAAAAGTGCATTCACACAACACTGAAGCAACCAGCATGACATCGGATGTGAGCATCTGCGGATTTAGCTACGGGAAACATGAGCAGTCTGTTGTCAGACTACATAACCAGCACATATTCACAGGGACAGTTACATTTGTCTGGTGGAATGAAGTGTTTAAACGAGGTTCAACACCTGAGAGCGATATACTGATCACATATCTGATGTAACTGTCATCACTAAATAATAAATTCTCGAAAAACAGTCACATTTACTCATAAGACCACAAAGAAAGAAACAGTACCTTTAAATGTAAGTAAGTAGGATTCAATAGCGTTTTCTCTCTTACTCCGGGGTAACAAACTATTCAAACATATGCAATCTTAATTAAACATTTTTTATCAAATTAAGATTGTTTTTCAGTCAATGTCTGGGCTAGCAGAGAAGACCTGACTAGCCCTCTGTTATATAGTTCATTAACGTTAATGTCCTTCCAGTGGAGACCTGAGGTCCGTCCACCTACCTGCTGAACTCCACCACTCCTTCTCCGCCTTCTGAGATCAGAGTCTTACATTTTCGTCCGTTAGATTGTGTGTATTAGAGTGTGGATACCTGACCAAAGCCCAGTGGCTCCCGACAAAAAGGGCTGGGATCAGAACAGTAGAAAATATGTTTGGGTTCCATCAAATCGCTTGAGAAAGCCCAAGTCGGGTTCTGAGTGGGGGGATCAAGCAAACATATTTGTTCAGGATTGTAATGTAATGACATATAGGTTTCTTTGATAAGAGCCATGGGGGGGCATGTTTTTTGTCCAAGTAGCAGTTAATTTTGGATGTAATTTCACACAGTTTCCTCATGATAAGGTTTGCATCCTGCAACAAAATGATTGAAACACTGACAAACATCACTGATTTGGTAGAGGGAGACTCATGAAGGTTTTATGTCGCTATATTGACGAGGTTCTGTGCTCAGCCTGCAAAAATGTGAATATGTATTGACAATGTTAATACACCAGAGATAATGATAATGTAATATTCTGAATTAAACCCTGGGTCTCGATGAGATTACCTGTATAAATAAAGGTATTTAAAATGAAATAAAAAAGATTTATAAGCTACATTGCATACAAGTGCCTGTTAAGGGTCTGTCTCATATTTTTTTTACGAACCTTTCTAGTGAAGTTAGATCATATTAACAATCATTAACAAATAGGATCCTTAACAGAGCTAATTTTTAAGTTAGAGCTATTACATAGTCAGATAAACTATGAAACAAAAGTAAATATATATATATATATATATATATATATATATATATATATATATATATATATATATATATATATATATATATATTTTTATATTAAGTCGAAATGATTAGTCTGAAATATGAATGTAGGATATGTATATGTTATAGGAAGCTACAGACAGGTAGGGGGTGGAAGGGTTGTCATTGTTGTCCAGGGCACCGCACAAGCTGCCGCCGCCTCTGAATGTGAGGTATGCAACTTTGATTAAATTGTCGCTTTCTATTAAGGTGGCCAATTTGCATAATACATAATTCATTATTAACACATTATTTTTAATGCAATTCATATCCTGTTAATAGTTTTATCAAAAAATTCCCTTAGAGTACAAAAGTTGAAGTTGAATACCTGGATTGTATTTAATGTGTTCATTTGGAAAACCTAAAGGAAAGGCATTTAAGGAGTTCAAGTCCCCCAGATGACATCATTTATTAGAATAAGTCCAATTGTCTGGTTGTAATAAATTAGAGAAAGGAAAGTTGACTTTACCTGCTGGCTCGAGCACGGGAGAGCCAATACTGACACAAATCGATGGTCAGTCCGTTCTTCTTCTACGAAGAGTTATGAGCTGGATGGATTTTTTCAGCCGTGGCATCAATATCTACTTATCCACATGTCCATCTAGAAATCAGAGAAGAGAAATGTGATTAGAAGCTTCTTTGATTCATGCTATTGATCTTTGTACATAAACCAACACTGGAGCCATTCACACCTGCTTATCACATATGAACACACACATAGAGAGAGAGAGACAGAGAGACAGAGAGAGACAGAGAGAGAGACAGAGACAGAGAGAGAGAGAGAGAGAGAGAGAGAGAGAGAGATCCAGCACTCAAGTCTATATATATCAACCTAATGTAGACTGAGTGACGACCTTATTTTCCCTCACACACACAAACACACACACACACACTCTTATGCAAACACACACATAAAAGAAAGGAAAAAAAGCAGGCTTTCATAGTGCCGGGTCAAGCTAGACAGCTAGTTTGCTGTGAATTTAAGGCGATAAGCTGAGCAGTAGCTATTCCTGGACATTAGGTGTACACCCACTGCGGGAAGATTTATCTCCTCCTCTGAAATTTCATTGCGGGGAAGAATAATAAGGCAAAGGAAATGAAAGTTAATCACGAGTCCTCTATCCGGTTCTCCCTCTCTTCTCCCTCCTCTGAGGTTGGCTTTGAGATCCTGCTTGAGCCCTGCATGGTTTTTTCGGGAACTTTTTGTCTTTTTTTCCCCCTGCAACCTTTTATATGCTTCGTAAATCCGAAACAAGGCACACAATTGCAGCGGTTCCTCTGTCCCATGGAAACTTACTACAATGAAAGAGTCCTCCCACCAGTAAAACAAAAGAAAAAGGAACAGTTCACCATTTGATGTGTGCATGTTATAAAGCAAGAGGCTGGAAAATAACTTGGATTCAGTTGTAATTTTTCTCTGATAATATTTCCTTAAGTCTTGTCTTCAATCACGTGTCCTCATACCTAGATAATATTCATTATCTACCGCTTATCCTGTTCAGGTTCATGGGGGGGGGGGGGGGGGGGGGCTGGAACCTATCCCAGCTAATATTGGGTGAGAGGCGGGGTACATTGCAGGCCACACACACGGGCAATTTCAGTGTCACCAATATCACATGTTTTTGGACTATGGGAGGAACCCACGCAGACACAGGGAGAACATCCAAACTCCACACAAAAAGGCCGGCAGATGTGGATTCGAACCTGGTTCCCTTCTTGCTGTGAGGCAGCAGTGCTAACCACTGCACCACCTTATACAGCCCCTATCCAGACAATATTTTCACATTATTTAGATGATATACAGTATACATATACATAACTAATAATACTATCATATTGATATGAAAAAAATGATGGATGAAATCTAGTTTTGTATATATGTACCGTACAGTACCGACCACATTATTCTCCAGTTAAACTTTCATTTCGGAGTTTATGCATTTTGAAAAACGAATTTGTGCCATCCTCCATTAACATCATAAACAAACAAATTTCAAGACTCAGCCTGTGACTTAATGACAGTCTGTTAATCATTTGGCTGTCTATACAGAACAATAAATATTTATGCAGAACACTTTTGTACAGAACAATATGATTGCTTGTGCAATACTGTTCCAAAGTTCAATATGTGGCATTTGCAATGTTATCTATAGCCATACAAGGGTGTTTTTAAATTTATTTAATCTATCTGGGATTTTATTATAATTATTTAATGATATCTGATATATACAAGGAGTATTAGGGCCGGCTTGAAATATAAAAAAAAATTTAATAATAATAAAGGGGGTGGAAGTTTTCCAACCTTTGACACCCAGTTTCATACATAGCATTTTCAAAGTTCTTATACTTATGATCATGTTATTATTGAAATATAGCCTGACAAGATGCTCCAGGTTCCTGATTTTCCCTCCAATAGGTATAGCATAAGATTATGCCTTTTTTTATGATAAAACTACAACTTCTTTCCTGTTATTTTACAACTTTAATATCATTATCTCAATCTATTTAACTTTTTTGGGTCAATGTAGCCCTGATACTCCATCGTAGATATATGCAGTGATATGTATGGTATTGTAAGGCAAACTCAGAAGAGGCAAACAACGCCATTATCACAAGTCTGTTGTTGTATTACGGCTCCCTGGGCCCAGCACACGCAAAGGGGATGTTTGTTAGTGTTAAAAACACACTATGGACTGGACACATGGGTGAAACCCAGGCTCAGGAAGCATTTCCACAAGTTCATTAATTCAGGAAACTGAGGAGGCAGTACAGTACAAGGCTCAGGTTGTGGTCCAGAGTTGGACACCTTAACAATGTTCCCATGGGGACAAGTTCATATTCGGATCTGCCTCATGCCAAATAATGTAATTCCATCTAACTCCATAATAATGAAAACCTACTTGTCACATTTGGAAACTTATTTTTATCATCAGTAGTTTATTATCCTTACTGTGTTTTACAGTACACAGTCCTCATACTCAGTCTATCCCATATATGCATAAAATATGGATAACACATAATTAAGCTTACATATTTACGATTTATATCATATAATCTCATTCTTTTATTGCCGCTGTCATTTTGCTAATGTTTTTGGAGCTGCAGTAACAACTAAATTTCCCCCGTGGAGATAATGATCGGTATCCAGATCCAATTTGTTGTGACTGGGTATATATAGTATATATATATATATATATATATATATATATATATATATATTTCATATAGTTATTTCTTGGTTTATTCTGTTTCGGGTGTCAGGGTTTTATATTGAAGTTTTACGTTCATTGTCCTGTGCTGTGTTTCCTGTTTCTTTTTGGAAGTTTTGTTCTCTGTATTCATGTAAAATGTACTCTTCCACCTCGGATGGTTTAGTTTTTGTGTTTTTATTCCTTATCTCTCTTGTGAAGTCTAGTCTCTGTTTGTCACTCCTTCTCTGTATCTCCTCTCTGAGTCAGTTCTCCCCATGTGTGATTGTTCATTATGTTCACCTGTGTTCCCCCTCCAGCTGTGTCTCATTGTCTCGTTATCCCCAGTGTATTTAAGTCTGTATACCGCTGTCCTTCCTGCCAGTTCCTTGTTGATGTCTCATCGTCACATGCCCCAGACACTTCCTAGTGGTTTCCTGTGTAGGTTTTCCTCGTGGGGTTTTTCCTGCGATCGTTTTCCTCCTGGTGTTTTCCTGTTTATATTTTGTTCCTTTTTAATTTCCTGTGAACGTTTTCCTCCTGGTTTTGTCCTGTGTACGTTTTCCTCCTTTGGGATTTCCTGTGTACGTTTTCCTTGCGGTGTTTTGCTCTTTTTGCATTTTGTTAAATATAGAAATAGTATCTTAGAAAAAGTATATTATGAGATGTATCACATTATATAATACCTTGCAACCATAAAATTGGGTGTCTTATCCTTTTTATTAAGCAAAAAATGTGTTTGCAAACAGTTGATCATAATTTCTCTCTCACCCTAAATGATGAAGGTCATGGCTATGTATGAAGGAGCGGGACTTCAGAGCTTTGCAAGCTTGGGAAAATGGGAGCAACGTGGCAGAGTCATTTCACATGAGATGGGGAGCACATTAAACCTTTCACTTGCAAGTCAACCAATGATTTTTAAAGCGACGTCTCCTGAGTGTAATGCTGTAAGTACATAAACTTACTTATAGTATACTACATTGTAACATACGAACAGAAGTACAGTATATAGTGAAATATTCAACAACAAAAAAAGTGAGCTCCAATCACCCGCATTCTTCTTAGAATTGCTTGTCATGTATCTGCGACCTGTGTGAATCTCACATTACTCTAACAAACCAGTTGTATGGGAAATTAAATTGTTGTATTTTAAATAACTGCTAATGTAATGTCATATTTTACATTTTGATAACAATCTCCGGATACAGGTGTCATCAGGCCCCGGTTTCTGGTTTGGAGGACTTGACAGAAATGCATGATTTGTACATATAGAAAGACTTGACTGACTTTGATGAGGCTTCCATTGACTCAGTTTTAAAAGACATCAAATTAAGCAGTGGTTGATGAATCCAATTCTATTCGAATAAAGGAGAGCTGCTGTCTGTCATGCATCACAGCTAGTCACTTAACCTGAATGGCTTATGTAAACACCCTGTGGGATAAATGGGTATTATCTTAGAGGAGGCCAAGAGCAGGCAAAACAGAGAAGTGATGGAAATAACAAGAAAAAAGCTATCGCTTCCAATTCCTGGACGATGAGGATGGCTGTAATGAGTATTGGTTTGTGTGTGTGTATGTGTTTTTGAGTGGTGAGCGAGGCACAGAGGAAGAGAACGGAGAGGGAGAGGGATCACAATAATTAGGTGTCGGAGTTGCTCATTTGTTTTAGCAATATGTCAGGTAAAGCGACAGC
Organism: Lophius americanus; assembly: GCA_037951165.1. Lineage (NCBI taxonomy): Eukaryota > Metazoa > Chordata > Actinopteri > Lophiiformes > Lophiidae > Lophius > Lophius americanus. The sequence goes on along the minus strand of JBBDHG010000256.1, from coordinate 2,055,464 downwards.
TCTCTGAGAGGGATGCTTTAACTTTTACATTAACAAGTCTGATGCTGATTGCTTCTCAATGATGGCATTGGCTGCTGAGTTCACCTGTTGTGAGAGAGAAGACTTTATTTATTTTCTGTAAATAGGGATCCTGTTGCAGTGGGACTCAAACATTTCTCAGCTGACATTGTGCAAGAGTGGGATGGACCCTCGACGGGTTGCCAGTTCATAACAGGGTCGACACATAGAAATAAACAACCAGACACACACGCATGCAATTGTATGAGCAATTTAGAGGCACCAGTTCTCTATTATTGCATGTTTATGGAATACTGGAGTACCTGGAGAGAACCCATGCCAACACAGGGAGAACACAGAAATGAAAAAGGCCCTGGTCCACCTGATGGACTGGACCCAGAACACTTTTTCTGTGAGTGCTGCCCACTGTTCCACTGTACCGGCCCAGTAGACAATGTAAACAAATCTACACTAGATTAATATTTCTGTATTTTTAATCTGTTTGTATAATTATAAATTACAAATTTGCATAATTAAATTTTACATAAATTAAATATATGATGGAATATATGTGGCCACTTCTAATCTTAATATTTGTGTCTTACTTAAAAATACAGAAATGTCACAATTTATTATAATCCTCCAGTGCATTAAGAAATCACAAAGGGTTACTGCACTGTAAAATTTGAAAGTCAAATTTATTTGTGTCCACTTTTTTTCGATCATCTCATTTTCATCATATCTTACTCCCTTCAGAATAAAAGTTTAACTTTTATTCCACATGTTAAACTGGGTTTTGACTCCTTTCAAATTCATTTCCCTTCATTATTGACATATGTTGAGTAATGGTGGAGTATTAGTCTTTGCACAACTGGTTTGGTACAATAATGCAGAGATTTAAATTTGACAGAGTAAATAACATTTCATTACTTAAACTTGCAATATTAAATTGACACACAGAAATTAAAACTTAATCAATTTGACAACTTGAAAGGTAATTTTAAGACTATATTTAATCAGCTTTTGAAACTTAAATTGAAGTTGAATTAGCTCACATTTACAAAGCAGTGTCAGGGGAGGGGTCAGACCAAAGGGGACTCGAAGAGCCCAATGAAGGCCTTATGCACCAAGGAAGATGTGACACCTCAGCCGCAGCAGGGAGACCGGGACACGCTTCTGGACCTGAGAAGGGAACTTTTTGGCGAACATCTATTGGTCTTTGTCCATGGGGCTCCTGCCCTATGGGCTCATCACCTTCAGGGATGGTCGTTGGGGTCGTGTGCAAAGCAGTACCTATTGCATTATTAGATATTCAGCTTCCACGTGGGACTCATCTCCAGCTATGAGTGAGCCTTGGCTCTGAATTAGATCAAACCAAACGTCTGCTGGAAACGTGAGCTGGAAAAACTCCCAATTTGCTAAATGTGTTTTAATTCAACCACTGACATTCAACGGTTTATGTCTCAAATCTCCAAAACTCTGCACTCTGTTTTTATTTGCATCACTATCCCTAAAGCACTTTTAATTTTGACAGCCTTTTGCTTGTAGTTGATACACTTTTGATTCATCGTTTGTCAGCATTTCTTTCCCTGTTTCCTTTGCTCTCTTATCTGTCCCCTGCTGCTTGGGGCTGCGTCTCCAACCTTACAGACATGTCTTGTCTGCAAGTGGGAGTATTTAGCACTTTACCTCACTCAGCAAGAGTCATAAGACATGGAACTATGGAACTATGATGCTTATGTGCTGAATTTCTGGGTGCACTCATGACCATACGTTTGTAAGTGCAGGTAAAGGTCTATGTGTTTTCTTGTGTGTGTGTGTGTGTGTGTGTGTGTGTGTGTGTGTGTGTGTGAGATTGTGTGCAGGCGAGATATGCATCATTCTCCAAGCAAACAAATATTAAAATACATGACAACTCTTGCATCACAGCCATGTCATCATCGATCAACCTATATTCATATAAATGTGCACATCATGCTGGTGGAGAAATGTGCTGGAAGTATGTCATGTCATTTATAATCCAATATAGAGCAGAGAGGGGGAGAGAAAAGGTGTGGGAGAGGTTGAACGTTGAAGAACTGAACATGACACCTCGTCAAGCCTGTCTTGAATTCGGATGGTGTTTTAGACTTGGCCCGAACCATTTTCCTCCTCATTTCTGTTCAACTGGTCGGCACTGGATGTTTGTAGGATGTCGAATCAAATTCTGCTCCATCACTGAAGACTAACTTTGACAGGAAGTATTATCAACGGGGGATGGCACCGAAGGGATATGGAGATGGGGAGCAAAGTGACAGATGAAGAAATGATACCTCTAAGGCTTGTCTGCTGGTAACAATCTCACTCTTGAATGAGCAGTCATTTCATTTTAAAACAATTGCAGGTCCATTCTGTCAGTCAGTCAACTGTCCATAATCTTACCAATATGTCATTATAGTATGGAAATTCCCATCCAAATGTCTCCAGCCACCAGCCAGTTAGCTCAGGGCCTCTCCTCTGCTCACTCCTGTCTGTATCCTGGGTGTAAATCAGAGCCTCCAGCAGTTAGTTCCTCTGCTCTCTCTTATCTTTCAGCCATATATTGCCTTTTTCATTCAGCAATTTCCCCCAAATTTATCCCAGCTCTCCCCTCATAACTTATGATTAGAAGAAGGATTGAGAAGAAGTATGATAAGGGCATGGTACATACAGATTTATTATTGACTTAGATGACTGAAATGCTTATTCAACCAGTATTTTTATTTTTCAATTGTACATATAAGACTGTGGAACTGTTTGGGAGGAGGTCACAGCGCAGCCTCACTTACTGCATACAGTCTGTTTGTTCAGTTGACGACATTACAGAAGCCAAACCAGTGCTAGAGGACACGAGTAGCATGTGAAATGTACTATCATCATTCACTTACTCGCTTTTGCTCATTAGGATGATTAAATGCCATATCTAGAACACAGAACATGATGCATATTGATTATACGTATATTACCATTTGCACCATGTCCAACTGATTCTACTCCCGGCTAGATGTTTTTGCATGATGGCGGCCATAATATAATTTGAGTGACAGCTAGATGCTACAAGGCTGATATTGGAGAAGCTGGTATATGCCAAAGGCTTGATCGTATGGATAAAATGTGGTTCCAGTCAGTTTAAATATTAAATGTATTATGCATGGATGGCTCTCGTTCATTTTTTTCCAGTTTGATAAGTGCATGTAAATGGAACGTCAAATGAACACAGCCATCTTTCTGGAAAATAATGACAAAAACCAGTGGGGGGATATATTCTGAGGCACTCTCTTATGGATGTTATTCATTCTAAATGACAGACCTCGAAATTTGGCTTATTATAATTGTTGTTTGTGAAATAAAAAGCTTCAGTTTCTCTAAGTCATTAGGTTTTGATTTTTGTGTTGATGAGTTTTACTGTCGGGAAATTAAACACAAACATCTGTAATACAACCATTGCTATTCTATTAAAATCTATTCTGTTCTTTTCCTTTCTATTCTTTTCTATTCCCTCCAGTCTGCAATGATTATAGTGATGGAACAGATCTGAGGAGCAGAGCAGATTCACCATAATCTGCTGTGTGATGTCAGCATGTTCTTGTTCTCCTACTTCTAACCACAATTAGACAGCAGATTGAAGACATTTGTTGTGTGTGCGTGTGCGTGTGTGTGTGTGTGTGTGCGTGCTACATGAGCTAACACGTGTGAACCTGGCAGCAGCCACATATTAGATGGAAGCCTGTAAAAACACTGTCAAATAGTAAAGGTGGAAAAATCTGTTTGGAAATTTTTTATGATAGTTCAAGAACAAATAGGTTCATGGTTGAAAGAGCGAATCTGAATATATTCAAATTAGTTGAACAAAGTTAAGATGGGGCCTTGGAAGATTATGCAAATCTCTACCTTGACTAATGACATGAAAATTACATGTTCATTCTGCATTAACATTCACACACTCACACACAAACACATTACATCCCTCCATTTTATATAACTGCTTATCCTCTGTAGGGTTGCAGGGGCCTGGAGTCTATCCCAGATGACTTTGTGCAATAGGTCACCATGGACAGGTCTTATAATGATGTGCATGTGCATGTATATCTAAGCTTAGGTCTGTATCCATATGTAAGCATGTCTTAGTATATCTGTGTGTCTGTTTTAATGTGTGCTCCCAGGCACACGTGTGTGTGTGTGTGTGTGTGTGTGTGTGTGTGTGTGTGTGTGTGTGTGTGTGTGTGTGTGTGTGTGTGTGTGTGTGTGTGTGTCCTCATATCGGGCTCTATTGGTGTGTCTTCTGGATTAAGTGATATAAATGTATAGCTTTTCTTCCATGCACCATTCAACCTCCAGGTAGAAGAATAGGTCCCCGGGGGGGGGGGGTCCTCGCACATGGCCTACCCTAACATTTTTACACCCCTCATCTGGGGCATGGTATTCCAGGGCCACTGCTGCAGTCACCAAGGACCGGCAATAAAGGAGAGGATGCCGAGGAAATCAGCAATTCAGATGAGTCTGGCTGTCAGAGGATGTGTGTGATTATATGTAACTGTGTAAAAGTATGATGGCTGTGCCACCATGAAGCAGACAAAGCAGGGCTTAATGATCATTGTCAGGCTGTATCGGTTTTCATTTCAACAGAGAAACATTTGTTCTTTTAATGTTCGTTTTTTTTTTTGTACTGGTCTTTACCGACTGTACGCAGTAATAACATCGAGGTAGGATATTCCCCATGCATAGATATGTTGGCTGGAAGGTGGTTTGCTTTTCTAATTGTAGATGATTTCATGAAATCTTTACCTGATGGAGCCGAGGGATACTGGATTCAGAACAAAATAAGACTTTCAGCAAATACTTTCTTACATGCCTTTAAATGTCATAAGATGGTTAAAACCTGGAGTATCTGAGTATAGAATTTGCTCTATGTTAACAATTATTTTTCATCCCTGCAGAACGAATCGTGGAGCAAACACAAGTTGTGCTGCTTCATTTATTTGTATTACTTTTTGGGGGCTGCACCAGCAATGGTACATTTCTCATGTACCAACTTTGTACATTTCTCATGTACCATGTCTCACTTGTCTCATGTACTAACTTTGTACATGTCTCATGTACCATGTCTCACTTACCATGTCTCATGTACCAACTTTGTACGTGTCTCATGTACCGTGTCTCATGTACCAACTTTGTACGTGTCTCATGTACCGTGTCTCATGTACCATGTCTCATGTACCAACTTTGTACGTGTCTCATGTACCGTGTCTCATGTACCAACTTTGTACGTGTCTCATGTACCGTGTCTCATGTACCAACTTTGTACATGTCTCATGTACCGTGTCTCATGTACCAACTTTGTACGTGTCTCATGTACCATGTCTCATGTACCAACTTTGTACATGTCTCATGTACCAACTTTATACATTTCTCATGTACCATGTCTCACTTACCATGTCTCATGTACCAACTTTGTACATGTCTCATGTACCATGTCTCATGTACCAACTTTGTACATGTCTCATGTACCGTGTCTCATGTACCAACTTTGTACATGTCTCATGTACCGTGTCTCATGTACCAACTTTGTACATGTCTCATGTATCGTGTCTCATGTACCAACTTTGTACGTGTCTCATGTACCGTGTCTCATGTACCAACTTTGTACATGTCTCATGTACCGTGTCTCATGTACCAACTTTGTACGTGTCTCATGTACCATGTCTCATGTACCAACTTTGTACATGTCTCATGTACCATGTCTCATGTACCAACTTTGTACATGTCTCACTTACCATGTCTCATGTACTAACTTTGTACATGTCTCATGTACCAACTTTGTACATCTCTCATGTACCATGTCTCATGTACCATGTCTCATGTACCAACTTTGTACATGTCTCACTTACCATGTCTCATGTACCAACTTTGTACATCTCTCATGTACCATGTCTCATGTACCATGTCTCATGTACCAACTTTGTACATCTCTCATGCTACAAAGTTGGTCTATTTTCCTTTCCCAAATTTGAATAATTTAATCGTGCAAAAATTTGGGATTTTGCATTATAAAGTCTTTCCCCAGCCCTCTCCTCTCCCCCTTTTCTCTGTCTTTCTCCTTTCTCACTCCATCACATCCACACCTTCACTCACCTCGCAACCACACATCAGTAACAATCTCATTTACCGCCCCATTAATTGCTAGAATCCTGGACACTGGTGAGAGAGGTGTGGTTGAGTGTGTGTTTCTATGTGTGTGTGTGTGTGTGTGTGTGTGTGTGTGTGTGTGTGTCTGTGTGTATGCGTGCGTGCGTGCCTGCGTGTGTGTGCGTGTGTGTGTGTGTGTGTATGTGATTTGAAGTTTAGCAACAGTGTCTATGAGAGAGGAAGGTGATAATGAGAACCAAGTAGACCTCCCTGTGCTGTAACACCACTGAGGGAGCTTTGCTGAGGAAGAGAAACTATTTTGTACACTGAACATTAATGTCCTTATTATTTCTATGATGTAAATTGATGAGATTAATCTTGGTGAAAGCTATTACTCCTGTCTGATTTCCCATAAATCTACATTAGTGACATAAAGGAGATCTACGTGAAGAGCAAGAAAAAAGTTAAATAAAGATTTATAAGGTTGGATGGAACTTTTTCCTAAGAGTTTTATAACAAAAATCATCTGAGACTGACTATTAACGTCTCTTACGCTGATTTAACACACATACAATTGGCAAAACACACAAAAGCACAAAAAGCAGAGTGGGACATTAGCAGGGGGCTGTTAATGAAGTGAGTCCCTGCTGCAGTAATGACTGCACAGATTTAACTACATTAGGATCCCATTCCCACTCCACAGAGCGTCAGGTAGGGCATCACAGCACTCACAGTCAGACACATTACTGTTATTTGTTGCAACATTGATCCGAGCGCCAGGATGCCGCTCGACTAGCAGACGAGATGCAGGGAGTAAGGTGCTGGAAGTTCTGCTTGAGCTCTGTGTTTGAAGGAGGTCTGTTGTTTTTCCTGCATTCAAGCTGTCGAGAGCATCACAAGGGGGACGACCTTGCTAACTTTTCAAACCAAACTATTGCTTAAAGATTATAGTCAGGTATACAACTGCTGAAAATATTATCATTAATTTATCTTATGAATACTGTAGAGTGGAAAGGTATTCTAGTATTTGTTGTAGCCCTGGAAAATCCTGGATATTGTGGAATCGTGATGGCTACCGCAGATCCTTCATGTTGACCCGATAACTCAAAAACTATTTCAAGGATCGTTTTCAAACGTTTTAACTATTTAGACTACGGAGACCTCAGTCTGAGGATTTGGGGAAAGTGTGGTTTGACAATTTCTGAAACTATTGGAGCCTGACCATCCTAAATGTTTCGGGCCATAATTTCTTAACCATTGGTCTGATTTAGTCCCAATTTGTTGTTTTTCAGACATAAACTCACATTCAATTTTTTGAGTTGCTTTACATCACAGGGGATTGGAGGCTTTCGGGGATATATCTTTGCTGTCGGGGAGAATAGCAGAGGCCTAGTTTATTTATTTATTGAATAGTATGCAATAGAATGGCTGAACAGGGTGTCGTTTCTTTCTAGGGACAGAGATCTATCAGTTTGTCTCTGTCTCCCTGTAGATTGTGTAATCAGAAAATAACGTGTGGCATGTGTAAGTTAAATATCTTACACATGTCACCCAACCGTCCGCTTGATCTTTCCATCCATCATTCTCTTGACTGATTATTGGTTTGTTGATGTGGACCTGTTATTCCCGACAGAAGTGTGAAGGAAGTGAGATGGCTCGCTTCTTAGCAGCTTCCATCATCGTCTCATGAACATAACTATGTGTTTGATCTTCTTGGACAAGTCAGCAGCTGGATTTACTAGCCTCATGTTTCCATTCATTATCCACTAAGAAATCCTTACTATTCAGCACTTTGTTTTCTAGATATTATATTCTCCAGACCTTTCACGGGAGTTATTTTGGCCATTTTACCAGTTCACGAACACCCGTGCTCTCTACATGCAGACACCAGTTCATTTCTGGTGTTCAATAACTCTAATGAGTGTCTCTGCATGCAAGGCACATCGTGTGGATACTTGGCCATGAAATGAAAGCATAATTACACCAGGGAAGTGCTTTTGTCTCTTCATTTTCTCTCATCTTCACCACTCTGTGCTCCGTTGCTCTCAGGTGGCCCCAGTTCTTACGTGAATGCACTCAGCGGCAGCCTCTCTCTCTCTCTCTCTCTCTCTCTCCCTCATCCCCCCTCTCTCTCTCTCTTTCTCCTTCATACCCTCTCTTTCTGTCTCTGTCTCTCTGTCTCCCTTATCCTCTCTCTCTCTCGCCCTCTCCTTCATACCCTCTCTGTTTGTGTGTCTCTCTATCTCTCGCATCCTCTCTCTTTCTGTGTCTATCTTCCTCATCTTCTCTCTCTCTCTCTTTCTCTGTATCTCCCTTATCCTCTCTCTGTCTCTCCATCTCCCTTATCCTCTCTCTCTGTGTGTCTCTATCTTCCTTATCTTCTCTCTCTCTCTTTCTCTGTATCTCCCTTATCCTCTCTCTCTCCATGTCTCTGTCTCTCCATCTCCCTTATCCTCTCTCTCTCTGTGTGTCTCTATCTTCCTCATCTTCTCTCTCTGTCTCTCTTTCTCTCTATCTCCCTTATCCTCTCTCTGTCTCTCCATCTCCCTTATCCTCTCTCTCTGTGTCTCTATCTTCCTTATCTTCTCTCTCTCTCTTTCTCTGTATCTCCCTTATCCTCTCTCTCTCCATGTCTCTGTCTCTCCATCTCCCTTATCCTCTCTCTCTCTGTGTGTCTCTATCTTCCTCATCTTCTCTCCCTGTCTCTCTTTCTCTCTATCTCCCTTATCCTCTCTCTCTCCATGTCTCTGTCTCTCTATCTCCCTCGTTTTCGCTCTCTGTGTCTCTGCTGCTCTATCTCCCTCATGCCCTTTCTCTCTGCGTCTGTCCCTCTATCTCCCTCATCCTCTCTCTCTCTCTCTCTCTGTGTCTCTACCTCCCTCATCCTATCTCTATCTGTCTCTTTCTCTATCTCCCTGATTCTTTCTCTCTCTCTCTTTCTCTCTATCTCCCTCATCCTCTCTCTCTCTCTTAGTCTCTGTCTCTCCATCTCCCTCATACTCTCTCTCTGTCTCTGCTGCTCTATCTACCTCATGCCTTCTCTCTCTGCGCCTGTCTCTCTATCTCCCTCATCTTCTTTCTCTCTCTCTGTCTCTCTATTGCATCTCTCTGTAATTCTCTCTCTTTCTGTGTCTCCGTCTCTCTGTCTCCCATCCTCTCTCTTTATATATGTCTGTCTCTTCCTCATCCTCTCTCTCTATCTCTGTGTCTGTGTCTCTCTACCTCCCTCATCCTCCTTCTCTCTCTGTGTCACTGTCTCTCTCCCGCACATACACAAACAGACACACAGAGACACAAACACACAAACACAAAAAAAACTCCAAAAAGTCTTTGTTACAAGACTTTTTGGAGTGGAGTGGAGGAAGAGAGTGAACATTGAGAGAAAGATGGAGGAGGATGAGAGTCTATGATGGGCTTGAGTCCAGGATAAAGGTCAAACAGATTGATGATTCTTAAATGCTTGACCCAAGGACGCAAGGTTGTGACATATTATATCACCACTGTTGCCTCCCACCAATGTTGCAGCGCTGCCTCCATCGGTGTGAGTTTTATATTACTAGTAAAAGGCAAGTGGTGTCTGACATTCCAAGGCTATTGCAAATTGTTCTCTCGACAGTTTGAGTTGGTATTTCTTGCTCTCTCGCAGGTTTAAGTTTGAGATGAATAGGGATGGGTAAGTGGTGGCTCGGGACGCCGTCAAATCGTCCTTCAGTGTCATACAATAGACACAAAGCAAAGTAGAGAGGATGAGAATGGGAGGTGGAAAGAGATAAGAGGGAGAGGGTTAACAAAGAAGCTGTCAGAGACTGGGGCGCTTAGTCATTGTCTGGAGCATTTAATGAGCAGGAATTAAACAATGGCAACCCATAATAACCTGAGAGCTGTGTGTAAGTGTGTGTTTGTCTGCGTGTGTGATTGGAAGGAAGGAAGATGGGGAGATACCAAAAGGTTTGCTTGAGCGCTTGTGCTAATATGATGATAAATTCCTGAACTTTCATTCCAAGCTATAATCCAAAATTTGCAATCCGATGAAAAATAGTTATATAACCTAAATAAACCACAGACACAATGTAGAATAAGTGTAGAATCAGCGAAAACCAAATGATTTAATGACAAGAGCCCTTACCTGCATGCAGAGGATGTTTGTAGTGTGATGTCCCGTTGCTGCATGTCTCTCTCTAGTCATGATTTACTCATGACAAAGCCACTGCAAAGAAGGCCTACCCTGTCGTCCCCGATAGAAAGGGTATATCCCTGAAAAGCCCCCAATCCACTGCTATGTGCAAGCAATCCCCCTTTATTGAACCCTATTCAATTCAATGAAATGTGATGTTATTTTCACAGTATTTTTAATAAAAAAGGCTCCAGAAAATGGGTAAAATCTGAACTATTACATGTGACCCAGCAGTCAGAAGTCAATGTGCTCTCAGATAAGATCCCGTACGATCTCAATAAAGAAGATAAAAAAGGTTAAGTAAATTTTCTGAGCTGAGCTATAAAACAAAACAGATATCCTTGTCTCAATTATATTGAACTAAATGTATACCTAACTTTTGGTTGGGAAGAAAAACTGTGTTTTCCACTGGAAGCTTCCCGTAATGAGTAAAATATGAATTATTACAGTGACATAATAGATAGACAAGATACATACATCTCCTTTTGTTCAATCATATGAGTCATTTTGTACATAATCAGACATAGGGTTAGGAAGTAACAGTCAAAACGTTTTTGGGGGAGGTTTGTGCAAAAAAAGCTCCCCTAGTGAGTGAGATATGAACAAAAAGTACGACAAATACTTGTTACATCTCCTTCAGTTGGACCAACGGTTAGGAGGGTATGTCCGAAAAAGAGTTTTTTATCAAAAATAAAAATAAAAAGGCTCCCCCTATAGACAGTAAAATGATATTTACTAGATAGATCTCCTTGAGTCGTTTCATATGCACCAAATTAAATCGGACCAAAGGTAGAGAAATTATGGCCCGGAAACATTTGAAGATAAAGCTCCCCCTTGTTTACTCCCCCCATTTACTAGTTAAAAATTTTGGTCGACAAACTTAAGCTAAAACTTTACTCATAATCAGTATTCAGCTTCTCCAAACAACATACGAGCTGCATAAAGTCGTCAACGTGAACATGGAAATCTACGTACTGTAGTTGTTTGTGAATAGCTGGCGCTGCCTGCGAACCAAAACAGCTTTTGGTTTTCTAAAGTAGCGGTGACTTCCACGACAAAGAAACAGCAGCAGTTGGGAAGGAGGGAAACTTTGTTGGTATCTTTGGTTCTACTTGACCAACACAAGTAAACAAAAATGATGCTACCGTGATATTTGTGGGTTAAACAAGTAAAATGAAGTGAGTGAAATTCATGTTGTATTTGGTGTGAACGCAGAGTTTTGCCAATTTCAGGCCAAAGTAAAATATAAGCATGGTAAATAAAATATGCTAAATTTCATTTCCAACTAAATCTAACATCTGTCCACATTTTTCTGATGTTTCATATACATCTGTTAAAAGAATGTGATTAATCCTGTTGGCAACATGAATGCCTGCAAAAAACGACAACAAAAATCAACACAAGATTGCATAAATCAGAAGGATTGATCATCAGACCACATTTGTCTTTTTAAGACATTATGATTGACACAAGGATTTTTACTGGTCTTAGATACTGTCCATGCTGTGTTTGACACATCATGGCTTTTTACACAAGTTTGATCACATAAAAAAATAACTTAAATTGAACGTGACCAAAAGGCTTAATGTGAAGGAATTTAGTTCAACCACAGAATCTTCTTACGATCACCTTACAACTCCTTAAATTCGTTTTGTGATTGATTTCATTCAGCTGTGGAAATTTGTGAAATACTGATTAGCAAACACCAAAAAAAGAAAGCTTTACACTCAAATTCAACATTTTCCGTAGTAATGTAATGCACCATTCACACAGAAAAAAAACAAAAGAAGCCGCTAAAAATGCTCACTTTGTAAATATTTAATGTAAACGTGAAACACGGAATTATTCTTTAATCATCCTGATGTCGAAAGAAACCACAATGAGGCTGAAGCGATCACACTGGCACAGGTTTGTTTAAACTCTCAAAAAATGTACGGGGTTGGATGGAAACTAGTTTTTCTAGATATTCATAAAGGCAACATTGGATATAGAAATGGCTATCTGGACATTATGTAGGAGCATACCGAGGGTTTTTAGCTCAAACAATTGTGGTGTGGCTTCAAAATGTGTTCATCGCATTTTCTATGCCGCTGTTTTTCAATTTGTAAAAATATAGCAATAGAGGCAGGTCTTCTTCAGATCCCTCCTCCCCTGGAAGCACAAGGTTCTCACAATACACACACCCGGTGACTAACACACAAAACAGATTTTGGATCACAGTCTCTTAATGAGCATAATCGATGTTTGAATCTCATAGGCTCATAGAGGGCCGGCCACCCAGCGTCTATGTTTCCCAGCTGACTCCAATTAGACGCTTCCATTGAATAACATTTTAATGTAGTAGTTTATTAAAATGAAAAGCGGAGTGAGAGGGACGCATCATATTGAAAAGGCTGAGGTTAATCTTCCATTTTCAGCCTAATTTAAAGAGCACCAGGAAACATGCGAGTAGAATGCAAAAATCGGAGAGAGAGAAAAAAAACAGTTGACCAGAGTGTATAGAACGTGAAATTAAAGCTAAAGATAATATAGTATTAATAGAGACTATTTATTTGAGTGGAAAATGACTGCTTGCTATCCAATCATACCGCCTGTCACAAGGATGTGTGAGTAAGCGAGGCAATATGAAGAAGCATGAACAGAGCGGACAATCCCGCCACAAGCATCAATATCCACCATCAGATTAAACATGCTAGAATGAACCCAGACCAACTGGGCGATATGCAGAGCACACCAAGCATGTAAAGGATGGAGACGCTGTTTCAAAGGTGGAGGGAAGCCCAGCTGTGTGGTTCTGTCCAGAGTGGGTAAGGGCACAGATAGAGATGTCTGCACTGATTGCTACATCACAGGATCAAATGAGCATACTGTGGAACACCAAGTAGGATCTCTCTGGAGAAGGCTTCATATAAATGTCAAACGAGGCAACAATAACGTTGTGAATATGTTGAAATAGGTCAAACTGAGTGCAGTTGATCTGAGGTCTTTGCACAGCAGGGTGAGCTGCATTTGTGAGCGACTGTGTCTTCTCTGAGAACGCTCAACACAGCAACAGCACCGGGTTCCCTGTCTGGATACACAGCACCTCCTAGAGGACGAGTCACAGCAGGGTCCTGTGTGTGTGGGGGGGTGCGCGCGTATATGTATGTGTGTGCGTGTGCGTGTGTGTGCGTGTGTGCGTGTGCGTGTGCGTGTGCGTGTGCGCGCAATAAGCAGAGGGCTAGGCCAAACTATGAGAAAGACTCAGTGACTCTATAGTCCTGATAATCTGGATTAAATGCCTCTGGGACCACATTAAACACCGCCGACTGGGCATTACACGCACACAGATACACTCCCTCTCTCGCTTTATCACCTTCTCTCCCACACACACTCACATCACTCAGAATGAGTGTAAATTTGCATGAATAAATTCAGACTCTACATTTATCTTTCAGAGAGGTACATTATCAAGTGTTGGTACCCACTTCGTCCAAAAACGTATATAAACCCAGATTATTTTTCAGAATGAGTCATTTCTACTTCCACACAACACTCTGCAACGACTTAATCCTTTCATAGACTTACACAATTGGACAAAGACAATCAAACATGAAGCGATTTGGATAAGGTGGAGTTGGATAAGATGATGGAAGGGACGGGGGGTAGGTGGGCTCTGGCCTGCCCTGCCCAGCATGGTATTAGGTTTGATTGGATTGGGGTTGGGGATTTGTGTATTAAACTGAGATTACCAAGTGATCCAGTATTTTGCAGGGGAATCCACCCAGCAGTGAGAAGCAAAGGTTGCAGGTAGCGCCCTTGGACATATCCCAGACACTGACTGATTAGTTTGGATTAGTTTGATTTTGTTTTGCTCTGCCCTGCAGGGTTCCAGGTTCTCCAATTGTTTTGTTTTGACTTTTTAATTTATTCTATCCAATTCTGCTTTGTCACACTCCATTTTGTTTTATCCATTCGTATCTGTTATGTTCCATTGATTCGGTTCTCCATCCTTTATTCACTCCAGTTTGTTCCATTTCATTATGCTCAGCTCAGCTCAATTCTATTCACCTCTCTTTTTTACTATTCCATTTTGTTCCATTAACCAACAACCAAATTCATTTTATCCTGATCCTTCTGGGTCTGATTTTCTGATCTGACACCCCTATCACAAGGATGGCCTCCTTTGTCAGTGTCTTCTAAAAACGTTGCAAATCACCCTTGCCACACTAAATAAAAGATTGGTTTTATTTTGTGTGTTTACTGAGAGTTTGATAATAACATTGTAACCACCCCTTAGGCCTGTCTAATAAAGACGTAACATGAGCTAGTCGCCAGGAATTTTAGCAAAGAATAAAGACAGAAGACAGTGGCACTGTTGACAGTACATTTGCCTCACACCTAGAAGGTTCTAGGTTCAAATCCACCGTGTGGACCTTTCACTGTGGAGTTTGCACGTTCTCCTTGTGTGTTCCAGCTTCCTCCCACAGAAATATGCAATATAGGTGAACAATTGACTTTGAGTGGGTGAGATTTTGGATGGTTGTGTGTCTCTATGTGTAGCCATGTGCCCATGTGATGAACAGGTGACTTTTCCAGGGTGTAGCACACCTGTTGCCCGATGTCAGCTGGGATAGGTTCCACTTGCATACATGAAGACATGATATTGCTGTAGCTCTAAGCTCTTTTCCATGGTGAAAAGTAATTGGTGTTGACTGTCAGCAGGAAGCAGTCTCTCCATCCACTGACCCTCAGATCCTTTCCCATGTTGACTTTTGTGGCTCCAGTGTCACTATGTCCACCTTAGCTCCAGACAGACAGGAGTGATCACCTCTATGGAGATTAAAGGCCTTTCTCAATTGATAATAAACTGATAATCTATTTTCGGACAATTAGAGTTTTTTCTTGGGTGTTCATTGCAATACACCCCTAAACGACTAAAATAACTGCTTTTGAATGGCTTTAAAGTTTTGCTGTTGCTTCAAATTTGTTTTTTGGCAACTTCTATTTTCAAAGTCAAGAATGACTGTTGCCATTTTGTAGCAATTCTGGAATATTCAATCATATCACCTGAGCTTCATCAGGAGATGGACTTGCTCAGCAGACATGGATGATACATTACTCGATTCTGTTCATGTGCTGATGATGAATTTATGATAAAATTGGTTTGATAGTCATGAATATACTTTGAATCTTAGTAACTACATTTAAAACATTATAAAGTTTGAGGGCTTTTTGTTTTGGAAAATATCTTTTTTCTCTTGTGGCCCTTTATTTGCCCTTAGGACATAGTGTTGAACCATTTCTCTGAAATCTGTTGATGACAGAGCGATAACAGATTCAAAACAGGTTTACTGTCTATTGTTGCAGAGTTGGAAAATCACTGCTAGATCAGATCTTGATAAAGGTATGAACTATCTGTGCTTGAGTATTTTTTTTTTTTAACATTTTACTTTTGCTCCATACATTTCAACACATATATCTGAACTTTGTACACTAAACAATATCAAAGTAGGCCTGTAACTTTAGCGTATTTAGCTTAGATTAGTTTGTAGTGCAACATTGCATTCTTTCCTGATATCAAGACTCATTTCCGCCAAAATGGAAGTGACAGTAACAGGAAAAAATTTGATCCTTCAGTCCAGAAAAAGGCTACGATTTGAGTGTTTTTCAACCCATTTGTTTTTCTCTACTCGTGTTCTACCAGACGGCCATTTATACTGAATACATCTTTTGCCTGTGATATAAAGTAATAGAAGTTAAAATATATAATAAATATTATATAGAAGGAGATTCACTTTGTTTTGCACAAAAGAAATACTTTACTTTTGTGCTTTCAATAATTTTCAAAAACTTTTGGAAATTTGAGATCAAGCTCACCCTAGTGTGGGAGAATACAAATACTCTTCCCCAAAATCACTCCAGCTCTTCCTCGCATGAGGGTCTGTACGGGTCTAAAATCTGATAATGATATATGAAAAAGTTTTTGAGTTATCGTGTTCACACAAAGGATCTGCGGCGGCGGCGGCAATAATTATTCCATAATATCCCCATAATATCCAAATGGATTGTGCATCTGGTGGTCTAATCTGTATGCTGAACAAGAATCCACAAGGTTGTGTCAAACATGAGAACCCAAGAAGATTAGAGCTCACAATGGAAATCAAGATTCAGTGAACGGAGATGTGTGACAAGTCTGTCATAAGCTGACATGATGAGTCTATAGTGTTTACAGTGGGTCAACTGTCCACCAAATACTCCTCTCTCTCTCGCTCGCTCTCTCTTTCTCTATCTCTCTCTCCTCACTACGCACAGAGGTAGCAGTATCGGATCTACTGAGTGGATCATTGATTTTCTGTCAGAATTGCAAGGGTTGAAGGCCCATTAGGCCAGTACCAGTCAGACAGACAGATGTTCCCACATATACACAAACACAAGGTTGGACCATTTCATGTGACATCACCTGCATCTAAATCAACACGGATGCTAATGATTAGGTCTTGCACATGTGCATTCTCAGTGTTGCATTGGACCGGGCCGAATCTAAAAAAGGAACTGCATCAATTTGGCATTGCACCATAATAAACATTAACTCAATACAATAAAATAAAAATGAAACACAGTAAATCAGTGTTTCATTTTTACAGTATTACCTCAAGTTAATCAAGCACACCATATTTTTGACCTCATCTGTGTTTCTGTGAGCTGGGGCCGAGTTTGTTAAAATATTTTCGAGGAAGAAGGGTGTGATCAAACAATCCGTTACATTTTGGTGGTTATCCAGAGTATCATATTCCCACAATGTTCTGCTTATGACTTGCTGCGTGCTCAAGGAGTTTGTCATGGAGATTATTGAAGAAAAGGCTACACCTTACCAGGAGATGCCACCAGGCTCCCGTTGAGGTGAAGTCCATTACAGATTTGTTTAGAAAATGAAATGTAACAGATTGAAACGTGGCCACAAATTACATTTAGGAGAGAGTTCCACAGAGAAACCAGGTGCTCTCTAATTGGAAGTGCAGTTGCTTTTACACGGACAGGCATCAGCGCCACAACAAAGACTATTCTCTGTGATGCCTTTGTTCGGTCACACTGAACATAATAAAGTGATATATAAATCAGAAATATGTCGCATATGTTGCATAATATTGTAGCATATTTCCTTTACCGTCCTTTTTACACGGTGGCTGATCTCATCGTCTGCTCAGAAGGTAAAGAATCCTTGTGCTTTCTATCCAGTTCTTCTTCGAACAACTGCTAGCTGTTTTCAAGGCTTCAGGATGCGGGCCACACTTAATACACCATCAATATATCAGTTCGACAACCGACAACATTTCTACTTCACATTCATACAGATGTACGATTTACCTGTTACAACCTTCACTGCCATTTAAGTGGTGAAGCAACTCACATCCTCTATTGAATTTATACTAAACAGAGGGAGTTGAATAGGTTGTGTGAATTTGCCTTGAGTTTAACTTCTGACCAATGGTGTGGTAGTATCCTTGGTTTACATATGACCACACTCAAAAGACAGCTTACTGTTTACTGACACACAGTGGCGGGCCGTGAGTTTTCCACGAGGGCCTTGAGGGCTCTTCACCCGCAATTAAGCTGCCCTCCAATAACTTCACAGTTACACTGCTGCCACAATCCGTTGCCAGACTACATAACCAGCACATATTCACAGGGACAGTTACATTTGTCTGGTGGAATGAAGTGTTAAAACGAGGTTCAACACCTGAGAGCGATATACTGATCACATATCTGATGTAACTGTCAACACTAAATAATTCATTCTCGACAAACAGTCACATTTACTCTTAAGACCACAACGAAAGCAACAATACCATTAAATGTAAGCAAGTAGCGTTCAATAGCGTTTTCTCTCTTAATCCAACCAAGCAGCTGGCATAATCAAACATGCCATCAGGCAGACTGGCACTGCTGGAACACTGAATCTGGAGCTTATTCACGCCACAACACCAACTACCATGAAAAGCAAGCAATAATCAACAGATATTTAAGATACTTTAAGATAACACTCACCAAAGCCGTTCCACATTTGAAGATGACGTGCATCCGATGCGTTTCAGCTTCAATTTGAGTTCCCTGTTCATTGGGATGTAGGCCACTGCTATAGGCTGTCCAATCATTTTATTTAAATAAAACAAAAAAGCTTGGCAGAAGCAGTGGATATGTTTCCTCATTGGTAATGCTGAAGTTGGAGTAGGCTTCTTGAAGAACATACCCAGCCTGCTATTGGGCCAGCTAGCATTCCCTGGTATGTCAAATAACAGGCCCTGGATGAAAACTTTGAAATCCAATTGGTTAAACAATACGACAATCAACAAAATCATACCATGTATTTAAATTTGCATAGGTATTCAGGCTGAAAGTTGCTTGCCCCAGCGCAGACGCAGACACTTCCAGAGACTGCGGTGGAGAAATCTGATTGGGTAAAAAAAGCACACTTATATGAGATCACTGAAGGCAGCCATGAAATGACATCAATAAACAGATGGGAACAGACTATTCAAATATATGCATTTTCCAACTTGAGATTCTAAACTATATAATCTGGGTATAAATAACAAACAATTTGGAGGGTTGTAGGCAATGGTGTGGTGGAAGGGGGAGTTTAAGGAACTTTTAAAGAATCCGTCAAGCACTTCTTTTGAAGCACCTTAGGAGCAGCAGTTTTGAAAGAGCAAAGCGACCAGAAAACCCCTCATTTTGTCCCCTCTCAGCTCAGCTCATTTGGGTAATAGGCATAGTCTCAAAAAAATTACGTTTTCAACATTCTCCCCAGATACTTAAGGATTTCCATTTAGGTAATTTTGTCAGACTGGATGACACTCCTTGATTGACCATGGGGACCGATTTACGCTGTGTGAGTAAAATCATTGGTGTGCTCCTTGATGTGTGAAATAGTGAAGCACAAGTATGAAAACCTTGAACTGTGACAAATGTATACAGATCCAGTGATTGTAGGAATACCTAATATATTATTATTATAAACATTGAATTCCATCATTACTCTTCCGCCACTCTCTATTCTCTCTCTCTACTCTCTCTCTCTGTCTCTCTCTCTGTCTTTCTCTCCCTCTCTCGCTCTCGCTCTCGCTCTCTCTCTCTCTCTCTCTCTCTCTCTCTCTCTCTCTATCTCTGAGCGATTGAAGGAAATTTGGTTGATTGATGGCAGTCCAGGCATTTGTTCTCCAGGTGGAAAGCTGTAATCAGCTGTGGGCACAAGATTACCTCCAGCCACTTTCTGCTCCAACATTGCTTTTCTAAATCCCATTGACAAGCTGTTCCAAAGACACATACTCAGACACACACACACACACAACGACTTGCGTGCAAATGCACATAACATAATGAACTTGCATACAACGGGAGATACAGATGGCAGTATACAGAAATATAACTTTTTTTTCATATGAAGATTTTAAAAATTTCCTACCTTTCATCACTGCCCTCTTCACCATTCACTATTTTTTTTCACTATTACCCACACATTAAGTCAAAAACATTTCATTCAACAAAGTAAAACCCACACATTTGGCTGACCCTCTGCTGTGTATTGACCTTCAGATTCTGCCCGATTACACCAGGATATGAAAAGATGTGAACACCATTACAGAGTTTAGCCATTATGGGAGTCCGTTTGGTGACACCATTAACCTCCAGTCTGCCTATGACAGGATTATTCACCAATGAGAAGAAGAACTCAGGAACGATTTCATGAACAGCAGGGAAACGATTCTTAACCTCATCATTTATTATTACAGATTTATGGTGCAAACCTGGTTTTCTTTTGACAATGAAGATAGATCATTCTCATCTCTATCGTTTTCTATCTATTTTCAGTCTAAATTTTGTCCAATGATGAATTTACCATAATCTGCTCAGTTTGAGACTTGAGGAGGCGATAATAGAGAAGATTCTTGAGATGAAAGCAGCATAGAAGTGATCAAGAACCTCGGCTCCCAGAGACCAAAGTTATTTATGCATTATGAGCTGCTAAAGCTCATAATGCATGACCCACAGAAGATGGCAGCAAATGGATCTGACTACTATTATCCAGCCGAAGCAGACAAAAGCAGTCAGGTTGAAAGAGGAAAGTACTCTTAAGTCCGAGGTTTGACAGAGGGTGACTGGCAGTGTCAGAGGATAGACAGAGCTTCATTGAGGAGACAGGAAAAAACAAGACATGAAAGGCAGCAATATAATTACTGTATATTTATGTGTTACAAAGACAGGGTTGGGGGTCACCATAGATGTTCTACATGTTCAGAAAAGAAGTGACTATTTAATCACTCCGACCATCCATTTGGTCTTGTCACTTCAGTAGTCTATAAATTTGATCTTGTAAACAAACTGGATAGGTCTTAATGCTTAAAATGATTCAACCCACATTTAAAAGAGAAATCCAAGTTGGATATAATCTACATATTTTCATTCAATCTTTGCCTGTCCTGTTGCCTTGTGTTCAAGCAAGATTATTTAAAATTGTAGTCGTGTAAGCAGTGCAACGTCAATGCTAAACAGTAGGTGCAGCACCTGAAATACCTTTACAGTCACCACAGGATGTTTGCGCTCAACAGAAGGTCTGTTTTAATGAAAGTGGTTATCCCTTCACTTTTCTCTGCACAAGTTGATCAGAGTTATTAAGATTTTTGTTAGGTGGTGGGTTGCGATGACATTTGAAAAAGACATTCATTCCCCTTCCAGGATGAATTGTGATGACTCAATTTATCACCAAACACCTGCGAAGCAAACAACATTCCCATCAGCCGGTGATGTAGCTTGGATTTAGTGCTCATAAGAACATGTCAGCATGCCAAAGGCAGACAGGGAACATGGCGATGACTAAACATCACACACACTGTGTCAAAACAGTAATTTTAAGTAGAGTGCCCTGAAGAATTATAGGCATCCTTTAAAACAAATGAGTTAAATGAAATGTATAAAAAGCCTTTATTTTCGAGACCCATGATCTTTAATTCAAATTATTCACTGAGATCAAACCCTCAACTCATGTAACATGTTTGTTTTTTTCTAAACATAAAACAAATGTTTTTCTTTAAAACATGTGTGCAACAATTATTGGCATCCCACATTTAATAGTTTGTGCAGCCCCACTTCTGTTCAGTTCTGTAGTGTTTGCTGAGGTTTGAGAACACATGTTGAAGATCTGAGACCATTCCTCCTCACAGAGACTCTCCAATTCCGTCAGACTCTGAGGTCAGCAATTATGGACTCTCCTCTGCAGCACATCCCACAGATGCTCTGTGGGGTTTAGGTCAGGTGACTGGGATGGCCATGGCAGAACCATTATTTTGTGATCTATGAACCATTCTTGGGTGGATTTGAGTTGTGCTTCTGCTGGAAGGTCCAACCACTCAATGTCAATTTGCAGACATGTCCTCTTCCAGGCAGATTTTTTACATCTCCAGTCCGTTTAAACTTTTCTTCGCACATCCTGGCTTTGTTCTCTGCTCTTTCCCATCGTGAAAAACTTAAAAGAGAATTAAGACTGAGTCTCCTCAAATTTCAACCCTAGTCAAGAAGGAAGTCATTGTTCACCATTTCAGAGTTCCTACTCAGGTGGAACTTAAACATTAGACAGGCCTGGAAATATGATTCAGCTCCTTTTAATACCAGTATTTACTAGAGTTGCCAATATTCTGGCACACACATTTTGAGAAAAATATTTATTTTATTTTAAGAGGGGGATAATGTTAATTCTTTCATTTTATTTCTTGAATAAAAGGTGAGATATTTGTGAATAATTTCAATTAATGATCAAGGGTAATAATAGTGAAGATGTTTTTTTGCAATATATGTTACTCCTTTTTTTAAAGTCTGATAACTGATGGAGGGCACTGTATATTAGCATGTTGGTGTAACAGCTAGCATACAATCCTACTCTTGTTGTCTCTGGGATGGCCTATGAGGTGCATCATCCTTGCAGATACATATGAATTTCATATTTTACAAGTTGACTTTGACAAGTTTTGATTTGTGAGAGGCAAGGAGAATAAATTTGCTATGCTATGATGAACTCACAGCAGTCCAACTCAAGGGGTCGCCTAAACTTTGGAAGTCCACATATGCGGCTTGCATGCAGCTCTACGGGATTCAGCGTCTGTATCTGTCCCGCTCGCTCTCATTTGCATGCTCTCCACCCCTCTGCATCTCAATGCACAATGGCACTTCTGGGTCAGCCTTCTATCAGGACAACAGGCAGCGGTCCACACTTGCAGAGAGATGGAGCACAAGGATGGAAGAGACAAGAACAATAAAAAAAAGCCAGGAGGAGACAGAGCAAGACAAAGAGGGGGATGGATGAAATGAGGAGAGGAGACATACGGACCGACACAGTCCAACAGACAGAGAGCTATGGGGACATTTGGAGGAAACGTCAGGCAGTTATGAACCTATTTGGTTTCTTCAACAGGAGCGCCCGAGTGTCACTAATGGCAAAGAAGGAATGGTAAACACATTTCTGTGACGGCACGACACTGCCGAAAAAACAAATTAAACTCTCTCCTCCTATTTCACACCCTCTCAACCCTTTTCTCCCTATCTCATTCAATTACTCATTTTTTGCCACTCTGTTTTTCAGTCAACGTCTTCCCCTTCTCTTAGCATCTCTTTGTTTGGCCGTCACTCTCTCTCTTTGAACCGATCCTTCTGAATTGTCAATTTCTTCTCCTCCAATTCCTTGGCACTCCTGCTCTCTATTCTCCTTTCCACTGTGCACACCCAAAAATGAAAAACAGGGCCATATGTTTGGGAACAGCTCGCAGAATTGTTCTCCTGATGTTCCTGCTCAGGCAGTTAAGCATTTCTCTGCAGGACGTCCCCACTTCAGCTCTGCCCAGGATGGGCGGACAGTTGGCAAGCACTGCAGCACTGAGCAACACAATGGCTGCTTTCTGGCTGCGTGCACCGTGCTGAGACTGGGAGTGTAATGAAGCTGCTGGTTCCTTGTGTAGATCTGCTACCACGTGTACAATGGCTGCCGTCTAGCCCAAAGCTTAAAGGATGAAGTTTGCAGAGGAGCAACAAACGATGCGGAGGATGAGATACAAATCTGTCTGTGTCATGGACCTGTCTACATACACACAGTACACACCCCAACTACATGTGAAAATGAAATCCAATGTGAAAAGTGCCTTTTAAATGCAAATGTTTCCCTTAACTGGTCTGAATCGCCATCCAAAATTCTTTTTTCAATAGTAAAGAAGCTTCAAAGTGGAATTTTAGCAGCAAATGAAAGTCAGCATTAGCCACAATATGAACATCCCCCTTTTTGCCTGTAGCCTGAACTCGGGTTGTTAATGATTTCTTAACCCATTGTGTTCGCAGAAGCTTATACTTAGTTTGAGTTTAGTTGGACTGCAAACACAAAACATAACTATCCTGTCAGTTTATGGTCATCATGTCAGCAGTCCTACATTGACACAAAATGTTGTGACATTGTCTTTTTATTTTATTCGACGCTCTCAATTCTTTTATAATGTGCTCACATGATACATATTTCTGGAAAATTTAATCAGATGTTTTGATACAGCGATCTGTGTGCCGCCAATAAGTTAGTTTGGCCATGAGGAGTGGCAATCATTTCTATTGATCAATCCAGTTGTGCGGATTGGTTATCAGAGGAAATGGTTCCAAGTATTTCCACACAAAATCAGGTTTAGATTAATTGTTTCTCAGAAGAACTTGAATCAGATGTGCTACAAGTATGCCAAACAATATATCTTTATTAATTTGCTTGGTCTTTTTAACAGAGGTTTGAGATTTGATCCAAATGTAAAGTGCATTATAAATTAAATGTATTATTATTATTATTATTAATTCCCCTTGCCTATCATTTACAAAAGAAAAAATACAACCAATGAACCACGCAAGGCCTCATATTTTATGGAATATGTTTTCGTATGCAATGGTAACATTAAACCTTTAATGTCCGGCTCAACTGTTTGGTCCAACATATTTTGAGTCACTACCTCTTATTGAAAAATGTGACTAAATCTGTTGATAATATCACCCAGTGGCAGCATGTATGTTGTCCGTTACTTTTTAGCATGTGTATGTATGCTAAAGAGTAAGGGACCAAGGGTGGATCCCTGGGGGACACCACAATTCAAAAGCGCCCCAGAGGAGGGGACATAAACCATAGCTATTGGAAAAGTCTTATTCAATAAGTACGATTTATTTATTTTTGGCAGATTGAAGCATGTGAGGACTAAATAGAATTATCTTACTTGAAACCAAGAAAGTCAAGTAGTTTTTTGAAAACAGGCTTTCCCAAAAGGTGAGGCTAATCTAATTAAAACTGACTATTTTCCATGAAATTCTAAATTCCCATCAGTCAAGATTTTTTCAGCGTGGAAAACATGCTTGACCAAAGGATTTGACATTTTATGGTGACCTGGGAGAAATAGATTTTCTGAGACGTTGAATTAATAAATGCCCCCAAAGAAATAAAATATTCAAATAACTAAATTTTCTATATTTTTTATCTTGGTGATGACAGCGAACAGATTTAACTAAAGTTGAATTGTCAAATTATTTTCAAATAAATATGTAATATCCATTTCCAACAAAGGCAGGTAAAAAGTTAATGCTGTGATGAAAATGGCTTCATTAGCTTTATTTATGTCCTTCAGTGAACGGCCGCATCCTAACCATCGCAAGAAGCGCTACAGGAAATCCTATTATACAAGCTGTAAAAGTGCTATGGCCCCGCTGTTCATTAAAACATAACTCAAGTGCTCAATGAGGGATTGTTTTGATACCACATTATACTAATGCTGACAGTGGGACAGGGCTTGATTAGCTCTTCAACCAGTCTCCCTCTCCTCTACTCCCTCCTCACCTCACAGCCTACATACTTTCTGTATCAGGAAAGGTGTCAGAAGATTGTGCTGAACACTTGCATTGAGTGGTGTGCGCAGATGTGTGTGTCTATTTGCGTGAGTGTGTGTGCATGTGTGTGTCTGTGTGTGTGTTTGTGTGTGTGTGTATGTGTGTGTCTGCCCGTATTTAGCGGTTGACACTTTGAATCGACCATGTGCTGCTTCAGGAGCTCATGCCAGCGTACAGAGGGTTGCATGGGTCACTAATTCACTAACTACTGTAGAGGTAAAGCCAGTCGGGGGTTGCAAGTGTTTACAGGCGCCCTCGCTAATACCTATACCGGCCAGCATGTCTCTGTATGAGCCAGTGAGTGCCTGCTAACCTCTTCTTGGACCTTAATTCTTCCGAGGAACATTAGTAACAGACCACAACACTCCCATCTGCCACTGCTCTGTCCTTCGATCTGCCTCCCATCCTTTTTTTCTCCTGCTTAATCATCTCTAAACCTTTTGTGCTCCACGCCATTCCTGTATCAGCTTTACCAATCAGTGGATCCTTTCTGTTTATTCTCCTTTCTTCCACCTCGTTGTGTCATTCTGCGGCAGAATGAGGCAGAATGAGGCAGAGAAAGGCAGAGAGAGGCAGAATGGCAACAATCATATTTTTATTTTTTTTCTCATTTACAGTAAATAGTGGATGATAAAAATGCAAAATGCCAACGCCAGTGAGAGTCATCTTAGTCACTGTTTGTCTCTTTGTCTGAGGATTTGCCTACCTCACTGTTTCTTTCTCCTCTCTCTTACCCTACGGCCAGACTGAGCACAATAAACGTTATCAAAACAGTCACTGAATTGGGATAGATAAGAAATTCATTAAGCGCCAGCTTGCTAATGACGTGCAAGGAGATGAAATTATGGCAAGGACAAAATGGATGTAAGGGACGGGAGTTGGGTTGGAGGGGGGGAGGAGATGAAATGTAAAAGGATGTGGAGGAGAAAATTCTTCTCAGGATGGCACGCCATATCATAGCGTGCCATCCTGATTGTCTCGTGTTCCCTATAAGTCAAAGAATTAACTGAGGTCACGTCGATATGACCGCATTGTTTCCATGTTTGAGTTCCTTTTTCTCCCATCCTCGGTCTGATCTCACCTCACACCTCTGGGAAATCAAGGTTCAAAGTCAAAGCATTTATGCTCACATTCTCCGACTTGGTTTATTGCTCACATTCTACTCAAGGTCTCTCTGAGCGCAGGCCTCAGTAGAAACTGAAGTTCACAACAGTCACCCATGGAGCAAGGGAGAGTGTGACAGAGGGGATGTTTCATGTTGAGGGCTGTGATCCACCCGCACTTAATATTGAGAACAAAACACCACGGGTCCATCATGGGTAAATCAGAGACAGACGTAATCCCAATCCCTTGGCCTCAGTATGCTTTACACCCCCTCTAGCACACACAGACACCTAAACACACACAAACACACACACACGCACACAAAACCACACACACACATACAGATCTGCCATCTGGTGCACGTCCTGTCCCATGTTATAACCTCTCTGTCCCGTGCTGGATTACCATCGCAATATTTACATCTCGCAAATCCAACCCACAGCCCCTGATAGGGTCCATCTGTAATCTGAAGGTTATATTTGTAGAGTGTGTGTGTGAGTGTGCATGTTTTCATGTGCGTGCAGCCCTGTAATTTGTTCCCGCTGAGTGCAGGGACAGTATCAGCATCCGCGACATCTGTTCAACACAGGGCCTACCCAGCAGAACGGAGCACATCATCTGCACTGTGCAGCACAGGGAATGATGCGGTATCATACACACACACACACACACACACACACACACACACACATTTCATGTTTGATGTTATCGTAGTTATTTCTGTCTATCTACTACATGTCTGTATGACCTGAAGTAGGCTTTCCTGCATTACAATCCTCATTTGGAACCTAATCTAAGCAAAATTCCAGAAAAAAATATTTAAGTTAATATAGCAACAACATAATCATTCTATACAATAGCTATTGTATAAAACCACTCTGGAAAAAATGGTTTGCTTTGTTCCAATATTATTGTTAATTTTATAATATTGTCCAGCTATTTATCCAAAATTAGATATAGTTGTGAAGAGCTGTTATAACTCCAAATCATACATTTGGTGCGGGCACTGAGGTAGCTTTGGTCTATTTGTCACAAACTGAATTAAAATAATCACATCAAATCACATTTTTTGATGCTAAACTGGTTTAAAAAAAAACACAACATAGAAGAACAATTGCCAATGGCAATTACAGTAGGAATTTCATTTATTAATTTCATTTCTTTTAAGAAGAAGAAGAAGTAGAAGAAATATTGAACAATGCTTGAAACATTTGAATGTTGTAATTCATGTTTACATCCAAAATAAGCCCTATCTGGCAATGTTTAAAAACATAGAAAAGAAATTCTAAATTAACCTTTTTAGCCAATTATATTCAAATATAATTTGGTTCTTCCTTTCCATATGCTCCTCTTTAAACAGAGTGGGGGGCAAAACCTGGATATGCCACCCAAAGTGTGTGTGTGTGTGTGTGTGTGTGTGTGTGTGTGTGTGTGTGTGTGTGTGTGTGTGTGTGTGTGTGTGTGTGTGTGTGTGTGTGTGTGTGTGTGTGTGTGTGTGTGTTTGCGTGTGTGTGTGTGTGTGTGTGTGTGTTTATGCGCGTGTTTGGGTATTTGAGTGTGTGAGGGTGTGAGTTTGTGTGTGTGTGTGTGTGTGTGTGTGTGTGTGTGTGTGTGTGTGTGTGTGTGTGTGTGTGTCTGTGTGTGTCTGTGTGTGTGTGGGTGTGCATGCGTGTGTGTGTGTTTGTGCGCGTTTTTGAGTATTTGAGTGTGTGAGGGTGTGAGTTTGAGTGTGTGTGTGTGTGTGTGTGTGTTTGTGTGTGTGTGTGTGTGTGTGTGAGTGTGTAATTTCTGTTTTGAAAGTAAAAAGTTTTCAGAACCATCCCACTTGCTGAGATGAAGGACTTGACTCAGTCCTTTTGGTGAAAATATTGTGGACTACAATACTATTTATACATCAGGACTGTAATGGAGCCTTTTGGTTGTACACATGGGCAGGGAAGTGAGTTTTTCTGCACATGAGCACACATGTCATGCGGTTGTGTGGATCTGGGGTTGGCCAGCTGTGATGGAATCATCTATTTCTACCCAGAGAGATGCCACAGCAGGCGGGGCGAAAGCGGGGCAAAATACTGGAGTTAGAATGCCCAGTATTTCTCACCGGTGATGACAAGAACCCGAGTGGGAAACATGCAGAGAAGGAGTAAAGAAAGATTGAAATGAATTTACAGCTCACCCGTTGGGGGATCTGCCGAAGATGAAGTGATAATCATCTCTGTTCTCTGCTAAAATGAAGTATGATGGCGAGGGAGCTCAGTGCCATTTCCTGCCTGGCACAGGAAGAACCCATCTGGAGTTGAGTGCTGTCTGTCCTCAGTTGTTGTATTGTTATAACTCCTGTGGCTGCTGATGCTCTTCTCAATGCTGTTACTGTTTCTGAAGCAAAACACAAGTTAGCAGAGAGGTAAGAGGCTGAAATCAATTAAATGCATAGTTGAAGATGAGATGGCTAAAGAGAACAACTGGTAAAAGGGACAGTGGGTGAGATGTTGATCATTTGACCTGGGAGAAATGGAGGGGTAATGGAGGCATTGGGAGTGTGTGTGGGAGGAATAGCAGTGAGACACAAACTGGCAGCCTCCTGTGTGACTGTCACATCCCAGCCATCAGAAAGCAGAAGGGAGACACTCATCTTCACCGTAATTACCGACACATGACAGGAGGAAGGTGGAAATTTATCCATCAAAAAAAAACACACACACACACTTACATAGAAACTACAACTTCGTATTTAATTTGGACTTTCACGACTGTCTTTGAGAGAAAGTCTGTCTGGTTTCTCACCTAAGCGACATAATAACAAATTTTCTTGGTCACAAAGTGACCAGGAAACTACTGTTACTAGTAAAACTTCATTCACAACTTTAACTACCACCACTCAACAACTAATGAGTGGGACCAATTCGCAAACTGTAAATAGAATCGGAGGAAACTCTAATGCAAGTGTGAAAAAAATAAAACTTCTGCATTAGGAATTAATTTAAATCCCATAAAAAAAAAATCAGCCTCTAAAATGACTAAAATAATCATTATGTATTTGAAAACTAGAATATATTCTTTCTCTTTAATCACATGAGAATACATTTCTGTCCTAGTTGCTCGTTAGTGGAATGGTCCCACAGGAAGAGGGTCTCTCAGGTGGTTTTCTACAGTAATATCGAATCTGCGGTTGCCTTAAGAAAACATCTGTTTGGTTTCACATCTGATTGGACAACTGTAAGGACTGGTTGAAAAAACCTTGAAAAAGTGAGGCTGTGGTGCCGGCTGAGATTTATCCAAGGTTGAAAACTGAGTATGGAGCGCCTACCAGTGGAGAATGGTTGTAAGTGTTCTGAGCTGAAACAGGGCCAGTGGCTGCTTCGGAGCAGATTAGCTTTTCATCCTTTTTTTTTTTTCTCTTTTCACAGTTTTTAAAATGATCAAATAGACCCTCAGGGATGCTTTATATGTCATCTAAATGTTTCAACCTATTTGTGTGTTTTATGGCCTGGGTTTCCGTTTTTAGATATCAAGCAAGGTGAAATGTGGAAACCTACAGAGATTGTGCAATGACCCCCCCGCCTTGCTTCATATTGAGTTTCAGCTCATTGTTCGGCTGTCCAGGCCCAAAACTTCACACACAGTGTCAATTTCACTGAGAAACAGCTTTTAAAATCACCCTGCTGCTGAGCACCATATATGGGACAGTCACAGTTAGCGACAAGCCGGTTAAAATGGCAAAGTAATTCAGCAGCTTAACAACTTAAAGTGTCTCTCAGGCATTAGTAGAGTTTTTTGGTTTTTTTAATGACCCTAAAGAGAGTTGTCTAACAAGGCAGAGTCATGACAACAAATTGATTCTTATATAATTCTGTAACTGCTGGACTAATAATTAACAACCTGTTAAAACATTTTCCAAATTATCCTAAAACAGAACCATGTAGTTAATGTATTACTGTATATATTAGAATTAACAGCTTCTTTCTGCTGATTGCAAGTGACTTTCGAAATGAATTCTTTTAAATGACAAATAACACTATCTTGCGTATGTAAAATAAAAAGTTGGATTAATGATTAATAAAATGTACCTTGCTCAAGGGATGTCCTTTGCTAAAGCCTCAGCTTATGCTAGCTGAATTTAGGTTGTGACCACAGTGGCTGCGGCTCCCCAAACGTAATTGGCTTTAATATTCATTTAAATGCCTTTTTCTCTCCACAGCTAATAATCCGCCATCCTCTGAGAGATGATTCCGACTCACATATAATAAGAATGTGTTGTTAAAACAGCCACCCGGGCATCTGTTCTTTGCAGAAATCCTACTGATCCATAATCCATTCAGAGCTGTTTATGCTTTCTTATTGATTTCTTGATTTTGTTATGTTAGAGGTAAACAACCATTCATGGTCACATTACAGTCACCATCACAAAAATATTCATGTTTTTTGGACTATGGGAGGGAAACCGGATCAGCCGGAGAGAACCCACGCAAAAACAGGAAAATACAAAATCCACACATAAAGGTCCCCAAGTGGACTGGAAACCAAATCCTCCTTCCTGCAAGGTAATAGTTTTTTGGGGTAGTGTTGCCACTGAGCCACTATGCTGCCCTTATCAGAATCATAAAATTAATATTTTTTACATATTTGCATATCTATAATACCACATGTTGTTTGTTCCAATCAGTCTTCTGACATCACTCGTTTGCTTCTCTCTCAACACATGCACTGATTCCAGTCACGATTATGTCAAATGCAGTTTTTATCTGATTTTCCACCCGTGTTGGTGCTGTGTAAGATATCCACCCTGAAGCTGCAGGATTGAGTGAGTTCCCTCTAAAATGAAACAAATGAGGATGATTTTGTTGATTTCCATATTTCTTTATCCATTCAGATTGTTTGGAACCTTCTATCTTGCCTGGCCTGCTTGATAATAGTAAGTATAGAATAACAGTAAAGCTTCCTTGCTCGGCGGCCATGTTCCTTTTGGTAATGAGGTTAGTTTTGGATTAGATTTATGAAATGTCTATCTGTGAATCAACGTACTGGCGATTTAATGTTAAGGCTGCTTAATTGTAGGAAGATAAAGCACTGAAGGACTACATGGCCACCAATGCAAGTGTTTATGTGTGTGTGCATTATTTTATAGGCAGCAGGGTCGCAGTGGGTCCTGCAGTGTTGCAGGCCTTATTGTAGCCTGTAGCACAGAAATAATAATGGATTAGTAATGAATTATAATAGAATAATGAAGAATAATGACTTGGAGAGAAGACGCACACACATATTCATACACGTCATTCACTTACATGAGGACAGAAAAAACTAATTACACAGTATCACCATTTATCTTCCTCTGAGAGAGACAAAGAGCTTCCTCTGCCCCCTCTGGTGTGCACAACTTTATTAGGAGTGTAGAAGAAAGTCCCAGACTGCTGCAGGGTGTCTGAATAAATACTGTCTAATACTTTCATGGCAAATTAGTATCGTCTTTCAAGAAATCTTATGTGAGGATTGATCTCATACACTAACAATTACTCAGAAAAAATCCACAACTAAACACAGCCACAACTTAAAACATTAGGTCAGAACTCCTTTTCTATGCATGTGTGGCACTGTTTTCAACAAATGCTTGATTGTGTCTATTTCAAATTTTCCCAATGTCAATGTGGAAATGAAAGCCAAGTTGTTCTTCTTTTGTGGTTTTTGTTAATTATGGTTCAAAACGGCAAACCTTGGTTTATCAACAAAAGAACATGCATGATTGCTGAAGATAATGTTGGATGGTAAGACAAAAAACATGTTTTTATAATGCATAAATAACGCACGGCTCATAATGAATACGTGTATGAGGAAAGATAAAGATAAATGCGTCATGTTTCCCGTAGCTCAAAATAAAATAACATGAAACTGTAAAATATTTGGAGGCCATGGTGCTTCCCCCGGGACAAAGACAAGCGTCACCGATGATAAGACAAACGTCACCGATGATAAGACAAACGTCACCGACGAAGGCCTACAGCAGTTGCTGTGTTTACGTAACATTAATGGGAAGTTGACTCAAGTGTTTCCATTTCATGTAACTTCATTTTTTGCTGATAAATCTTCTGTCCTTGGCTTTTTTTTAGCCTTTTAGTTTCAGTCTTTTGCATTGTGTCATTCCTGACCTGTTCTCCAGTGAGAGTTGTCCTGAGGTAAGAAGCCTGGTGTCAAACTGTCCAAGAGTTACAACCTTAGCTGTCATCACTGACGGAGCCTGAAGGTCACCGCTGTCAGAGATATGACATGCTCAAACCCAATGATGTTGAGAGTCTGATAGGTTTGCCAGTAAGCTCTGGGGGGAAAAGCAAGTTTTATGGAGCCAGGTTAACTGTTTTTCCTGCAGGTCATAAAATGATTTATGGATTTGAAATTGCTCAAACTTACAGCTCTCGTGTTTAAATTGAATTTAATTATGTTTTTCTAGACCCTACATAAGTGCTTTACTGTTACTTTTTTATTGTTATGTTTTAACTTATGGTCTTCTTTAGCTCAGATTCCAGTTTTGTATTAACGTTTTTTTGTTTTACATCAGCTGTGACCCTGTGACAAAGAAATAAACAAAATAGAAAATGAACGGATAGCTCTTGTGACAATTAGCAACGTTTTAAATAAGAAGGTAAAGGATGGATTGCTTGGTTCGGATTGAAAAATGGGTGAATGATGACGAATGATAATCATCTCAATGCTGTTGTTTTGTTGATATTTGGACAAAGGAACTTGAAACCTCACTTTCTCTGAGTTTCCCAGCCTCATACTTCCTCCAGGCTTACCTGGGCTTTGTTCGGAGAATTAACTGAAGTGAATTGTTGTGAATGTTTCTTTGTTATCCATCTCCAAGCAGCATTTTGCTCGGCTGTTTTTTTATATTGTTGTTTTTTGCACGAGAGCAGTGGTAAGGACATTTTCATTTGTTTACATCACTCGTTTGCTTCTCTCTCAACACATGCACTGATTCCAGTCACGATTATGTCAAATGCAGTTTTTATCTGATTTTCCAGGACATTTTCATTTGTTTATTTAACAACAGAATTCACAGAATGGGTTTCAAATATGTTGTCACAATTATTTCTGCTTCTTCTTTGTCCTTACAGTGAAATCACAGAGTACAATATACCTAACAAGTTGTCCAAGTAGAAGAGACCGAACGAGTTATCCAGTTCACCTCGAAAGAGTTACCACCACGACTTCAACGACTTTACAAGGTAATCCTTACAGTCAAAGAAACTATTGAAAACAAGTGTCTACAGACATGCTGAGGGTATAATAAGGACGCACACAACATATTGCTCTGCAGTCATTTGAGCTAAATGCTAAATGGGAGTATGTCAGCATGTTAATAATGTCAGCAAGAACAGGCTGATTTAAAATAGTGTTGAAAGGTGAAATAGGCTTAAGAAGTGTTTTCCACTTGCTCTGCTGTTATGATGTTCTTAATAGCAGCATTGAAACACAGGACTCTTATTAGTTTATGTTATTATTTCAACATATTTCAACATTTTTGAGAAGTCAGGAAGTTTGATCATTTGTGTTAGATAAGATTGAGCGATTGTAATCTGCCCTGAGCGTACCAAGATTACTGGTGGCGGCGGCTGATGACTCTGCTGAGACTGATAAATGAAGAGAATGAAGTATCTGTGAGGACCGGGTGAGATTGGGAGGTGAAGGACACGTGAGCTGGCTGCCTGAAGGAAGTACATGGATGGAGAGAATAATATTTAAAAAGAGAGCAGAGAGATGATTGGCTAACGATGAAGGTGTGTCACCATGTTATTGTATAGATGTGGCTGACAGATGAGCAAATCTGTTATCAACTGACACACCAGATCCTGAAAAGGATAATGACAGAGAAGTATGAGAAAAGACTGTGGGTTAGTTTGTTAATGGTTTGAATTTCATTTTAGGTCTTAACAGAGGGGGGAATAAATGAATTTGAACTCCTGGTTGTTGGGTATTTAAGAGGCAAACATCTTATTGTCCAGGCTCGGTTGTGGTATACACTCTACTGAGTAGCCATTCTAGTTAGGTATATATTAATCAAACAAAGTGCTGGCTAAGTGAACTTAAACCGTGACAAAGTAAGCACACATTAAAGTGATTACATGCAATTTATCCTTCGCAGGAAGATAAATTGCGTACACGACTACTCTTTCAAAATATCCGAATATCTGAGGGATTTACTGCCTCTTAAAGGTCCAAAGGAAATTCATTAGATTACATGTGGGAAAATACAGTAGCTGTGTTGTCAGGGGGGGGAGGGGTAATATTTCTGTGGCATTGGTGCTGTATAAGACGACCTATGGATTACGTGGTCGACTTCAACGGGGAAGCATGTTCGAGACCTGCAGGGGTGGCTTCATTTGGCAGTTTAATTCATTGTTGCTACTTTTAGGGTTTGAGTCCCTGTTTAATTAATGACCGAAGAAAGTCAGTGCATTACAAAATCATTGGGATTCTTCCTCTGGAGATCATGAATGTCTATCAAAGTTGTTTTTCAATCGTGTGAGTAAATATTCACGTGTCACTGGATAAACACTTGTGTTGTGACATGGAAAGTCCCAGGATCAACAAACAATCCTGATAGCTCCTCTGGTCACTATTGAAATCTTTACTGAATTTAATCTTATTCCAATCAAACCCACAAAAAAAAATGCAAAGACCCTTCTCACAGCTTGGGTACCTGTTATCATATTTTGCACTTCACACATTGAATGTGTCCTGAACCCTTCATCATTAATAGACGCAACGCCTCTGATTTCAAGGCACATTTTGAAGTGTGGATTCGTTAGATCATTGCCCACTTTATCCGATTTCGATCAGCTCATCTCCAAATACGCCCACAGAAGATGACTGCACTTACTGATGTTGCACCAGGGGTGCATGAAGCTTTTTAGAGAGTTGACCATTATCACCACTGTCGACACTGAGACACCCACGATCAGTTCTATCAGTTTAATCTCTACTGTGTGCATCATACCAATTCAGCAAGTCAGACTGACGTAGTCTTTAAACTTCAAGTCTCTAATGTTCATTTGCACACATTTAGACTGCTCTAAGTTGCATATTGAACATAGTTCACTGGGAAGAAATACAGTAATTAGAATAATGAAAGTTACTAGCAGACAATAGAACTACTTATTTTTCAACTATTTAACCACTTTAATGTCTTTTTAAAATCTTTGAATCAATCATGCCCCAGTGGTGCTGCTGCATTTCCGCTTTCATCTTTTTTGTATGGGTATAAAATGTATTAACGAAAGGCTCGCCCCCTGTCCATATATGTATACATCTTTAGTACTGGGTGTTGCTGAGTCTTTGTAATCAAGCTCTCTTGTTGGGCAATTGAAGTGCTCTTAAGGGCGCCATGGTGGCCACCGAGTCTCTAAGCAGCCGATTTTCCTGATGGTGCTGCGTTTCACAATTAACCTTTTATTCTTCTGCTCAACTGTTTGATCAAGCTCATTTTGAGTCTCTATTTATAACTGAAAAATGTGCAAAATTTCACTGAACCTGTTTGTAATATGACCCAATGGCAGCATGTATGTATAAGATAAAGGGGCCAAAGACGGAACCATGGATGACATCACATGTTTAAGGGGCCACCAAGGAGGAGGACTTAGCAATGGCTGCAGAGGAAGTTCTGGAAGTAGGATGGGTTTCTTTGGCATATTAAGGCAAGTGATGACTTACTGAACAGAACTATGTAACTAGATAGTCTAAAAAGTCTATTGTTTAATTATAAGAATGCTCTGAAGTTTTTATACAATCGTTTTTGTGTAAAGAAGAATTGTAAGGAGTGCCACTTCAGGGATGGAAAGTAAATGGCTTTCAGTGTTGGCTTCGACCTCGTCAAAAACAAAATTCAAAATGCCTTGAAACTGTGCGATAACAGACAGTGTTATTAAATTGCTGGACAATATGTGTCCAAAGTTTTTCACAAAATGCTAAAGTTTTAGGAAGCCCCTTTCACACCAACTCAGGTTCTATTGGGCTGTTTACCTGCGGTTCAGTTCGGTGTTTTTGAAAAAAAACACTGCAATCCAAAAATTTTAAATACATTGCAGGCATCATATTCACAAAAGATAAATACAAAAAACAATGAAGTTTCTTATTTTGTCTTTTTACTTTATTTGGTTTGATATATATGAAAATAAATATACAATTCAGTGTGTTCAATTCTTATTTACATATTTCACAGCCTCCCAATGGGAAAACAATTTTGAGCAGAGTAAATGTTAGCAAAACGGTTTGACCTTATTTAGAATATTATCATAAATATTTGTTCCAAATACAGGTAATTACATAGCGGACAGATGAATCACATGTAATAGCTTCCTTTGAATCATTGGATTCTCAATGGTGAGTTATATGGTATGACCCAATAGTGGATGCCAGAGTGCAGACATAGCTGAGGCAATACTACTTCCATTCTGTGGCTTCCCCATAGCAGAACATAACTTGTCCAGACACAGAAAAAGCAAACCAACTCAGCAGATGGGGGATAACATTTTCATTATCACATTACTGAATGTGTATGTGTGTAATCTAGTGAGAGGCTCCATTTTAGATCATCAATAAGAGATGGCAAACTCTCCACCCTTGACATTTCTGCTGTTTGTAGGTGGCACTAACAGTGTGTTTGGTGTCTCATCGGCTGATTTTGCAGTAAGAATTTTTTGCGTGATGTACTTCCGCTTGCAAAGCTTCCCTTTTTGGATATCAGTTAACACGGGAAAAGCAGTAGAATTGTTACAATTCAGACACTGACACTGTGGTAATGTAATCAAATGTTACACAGGTTCAAATCAAGCATTTTGGACTTGTTGGTGGTCGTTGAGTCTCTGGGTCAGATTCTTGCTGTCCATGGAGAGGTGGGAGCTGACCGTCTGTGGGCACCTCTCAGCCTTTCTTATCTTTCTGATGTGGGCCATAATTATCTTTCTAAATTTCCTAGTGGCAAAACAATAAACCACAGGATCCAAAATGCAGTTGAGGCCCATTAACATCAAGGTGATTTGATGTGCATCATTGAGTGCCTGACGAGTCTCCTGGTCCCACTCTTTGTGGCCCCAGCCCTGTTCGATCTGCAACACCGCCAGGGACCAAGGGCCTTGAATGACGTGGTGAGGGAGGAAGCAGATAACAAACACTCCCACCACAGCCCACAGCATGTGCAGAGCCTTTCGTTTCAATCTCCTGGAGTTTTTGGGTGAGGCTGACATGATGGAATTTTCTGAAGTAGATATTAGTAAGGCTCGAGCGATAAGGAAATTACAAACCAAGACAAGGACAAAGACAACAAAGTATAATCCAATTATGGTCAAATGAGTGATGGCCACCAATTTCTTCTTTGATTCAGTTCTATTCTGGTACCCCTCGAAACAGCGAGTGACCTTGTTATCTTCTTCGTTGATCCCTGGAAATGCCAGATGTGGAATAGACATTAACACGGTCAACAACCAAATGACAACGCACACAATGATCCCACGACGCCTATGGTCTGAAGAGGCCACATCCATAGGCCGGGTAACGGCCCAGTATCGGTTGACACTGATGGCGGCGAGGAAGAGGATGGAGCAGTAGGTGTTGATAAAGAAAAATGAGCCTGTCAGCCGGCACATGAAGTCCTTGTAGACCCAATTACCATGACGACTGTAATATCCAATCCAGAAGGGAAGAGCGCACACAAAAAGGAGATCGGCGATGGTCAAGTTTGTCATATAGATTCGGATTTCACTCATGGCCTTAGCCTCACGGAGGCTGCGCAAGACGAACAGCACGTAGATGTTAGCAAAAAGGCCCAGGATGAAGATTACGCCATAGACAACTGGGAAAAGAACATAACGAAATTCAGAGTCCAGGAAGGTTGAGTCATTAATGGCTCGTATACCTTGACCATAGGTTCCTGTTGTGGCAACTTCATCGGTAGTTGAAAGCAACATCTCTGTTGAAATAAAAATATGCCACCATCAGTATAATGTCAGATTACAACATAAAGCATTCCGGAAGATCTTCTTCTCAAAGGAAGTATTCTCAGTATGTAATTATAAGATGACACATTGTGTAAAATGTAAGTTAACACAAAACTGAATAATTTCCAACTTGTTTTAACTGACAACTTTCAATGGAGAGCTCTCAAATTTCACAAATCCTCACACCATCCTTTAATGTTGTTGAAATGTTGTAAAATGGTTTGTTGCCCAGCCCGTCGATGATGAAAAATGTATTGTTAAATGAAGCAGAATATATATATAACATATTATCTGGGCACTGTTCTGAAACCAGATATGTTAGAAGGAATTACCAAATGACCACATTCTATTTTATATCTCAGAAATTGTCCCAAATGTTTTAGAAACGTGGTTGTCGGTCGGCTGCATCTAAATGAGGATAATGCTACCAAATAAAATCTTCTTGTATAAATCCTACTGACTTGATTTTGTCTTTAGTAGCTGCACTTTGTGATGCTGCTGATTCATTCCATTCTAATGACAGATGTTCCCATTATTTTTCCTCTTTTTTTCCAGCAAACATGAACATAATGACCTACTTATGTGTATGTATTAAAAATAAACTTTCCGCTCTATCAATTGATTAACATTGAAGCTTGCGATTTTAATTTGTTCTTCATGCCCTGATATGACATATTTCTTTTAAAGGAAAAAGTCAACTTACCAAACAGCTTCTAATCCTCCGGTACAACTTGAACCTTCGTA
Organism: Lophius americanus; assembly: GCA_037951165.1. Lineage (NCBI taxonomy): Eukaryota > Metazoa > Chordata > Actinopteri > Lophiiformes > Lophiidae > Lophius > Lophius americanus. The sequence continues at coordinate 2,016,395 of JBBDHG010000256.1, read as the reverse complement.
GCAGTGCAGTTACTGAATGTGCTGGTGTGTGTGTGACAACTTCTGAAGTCAAAATAAAGAAGGTGGGGACTTTTTCTTGTATTCTTAGGAAACGGCCCCTTGTGTCGTCATGAATGTCCCTCTTTAGGCGTTCCGGTTCCTGATCGTTAAAGTGGTAAGAGAAACCCACGTTTGAGCAATCTTTAAGTTCCCCAGTCAGTCTATTTATGCCTTTGAAGAGAAACATGTTTAAGTGTTCTGAGGAAGTGAAGATAACGCCACTTATCTGCAGTCAAGGTTGTTGTTTTCTTCTTTAGAATACAACTAATGAAGAAATGTTATATTAGGTTTAATATGGCAAGGAATCTTTTCAAATGTTGGGTTCAAGGTTATGGGTTCAAGTTCTCCCCATGTACGCCTAACCCTTCCCAGGTCAGAGGTTACCAAAAATGGATGGATGTTGTAGTGGGACTACAACAAAGGTACACATAGTCTTCAACCAAGCTGAAGAACAGAAACTTGGACAAAAAATGTAAAAGCACATGTTTGATTCTTCACTCCAGAAAAACTGAGAATGTACAGAAACTGAAATGTACTCAGTGTATAAAAGCAATAATTGGCCATTTGAAGGACATATTTAATGTCGATATAAGTGAAATGTACAAGCAATTTCACAAGAAATTGCTAACTTTTTCCATTCCAACTTCCATTCAGAGGTTAAAATATATTCAGCATGAATGACCATAAAGAAGAACTGGCACTGGCTTCACGTTTGTGTAGATTCACATCCATCCTGCTCATGGCCATCATTGAAGGTTGAATCCAAAGCAAATGGACTTCTTGTTTGAAGATTAAAAGTTTAAAGTTTAAACAGGAGGTCCAGTGGCTTTTGAATTCAACTGATTTCACGCCTTTTCTTTCTGGACTGTTTTTTCTTTTTACTTGTTTTCCATCCGTCTTGTTTTATTTTAGCCCACCCGACCCTGAACAGGATAAGCGTTAAGGGATAGTAATGATTGGTTGAGCACTTTGACAGAAGATAAAACCTGTTCTCACTGCGGATTTAACAAGTGTGTAGTAACGCAGCATAACCACAAGAGTGCAGAAGAGTCTGATGAAAGAAACAAAGGAATTCTCCAGCTTCAAGTGTACATTGGTGGAGGGATTTTATCCCAGGTGATGCTGTATGCACTGCAAAGACCACCACTATCACTCTCTGCATGGTACAAAAAAAGCCTCAGCCCATCGCTGTGGTCAGCGTTTGATTCTAACTCCAATGCACAAGCACCTAAAACAACACAACCTCCTCCTAATGCCTAGATTAAGGTGAACAGCCCTGCCCAACATCACTGCTGTTATTATGGTTTGCTGGTGGAAAAAGAGAGCAGAATATTTGGTGGTTTTGCTCTGCTTGTGTATGAGACAGGCAGAGCTATTGCTGGGCAAGGCTCACTGAAAAAAAAAGAAGTCTTTAGGTCTTGTTTTGGATGTGGATTAAAAAGATTATACAGCAAATGAGTGAGATTTTTTTTAAGTTATGAAATATCTAAGAAGCAACTAATGACCAAATTTTAAATTAAATATTACAAGTTGATAGAACTCAAAGGCTTGAACAAATTTCCGACTCACACACAAACATTATTCTGACCTGAAGTCACATGACTTGAAAAAGGGGGCGGTAATGTTGAAATGTAAATTAACTGTTGGATCAAATAAAGATATTTAATGTAGTAGCAATATGCTATGTACCTTTTTCCATAGGCTGTACACCTGCCTGCACGTCATCGGATTTCTTGTTTGGAACCCAGTCCTCTATATGCCCTCTAAACTACTGAGAAAAAGTTTAAAGCCATAACATGATTAATGTAGATGATGCCTGATGCTGTGCACTGCTGCACGGGTCAGTCTAAGGAATTCTTCGGCTCAATGAGTGATTGTTTCAGTCCAGGTGTGGAAAAACACGGGGGGAATGCTGCCAAGACATTTTAATGGGATAGCTAGTTATCGCCTGGAAGTCTTCTATACACTGGAGTCGGAGTCATACATTCCTTAGGGAGGCAGGAAGGGTGGGACATGCCTGTGTGAAGATCTTCTTGGCCCATTAATACCTTTTAACAGTTGCTCATTCCTCTCCTCTAGATTCATGGCATTTTGGCTCTCGTTGACATGAAACGCCTTTGCAGGATTTTTAAAATAGGTATAGGATGTGGTTGCATGCTCATGCCACATTCATAGGACAAAGGTCACTTTGGACAAAGAGAGAGGCTGAGAACTGATGAAGAGGTTGTGTACAGCTGCCCGTCTGGCCTGACAGAGGGTTCTTGGCAAATCAGAGAAAGTGCGTCTCTCTCTCTCCTGCAGATTTAAAGCATGCCAGCGGCCAAGGTTGGAGGAATGTCCCCCTGCAGTGAGAAAGAGAGGGCCATGGGAGTGTGAACTATATAAGCTGAGAAATCTGTACCGCAAATATGATATAGGATCTGACAGCCGGACAAGATTTGTAACCCTTATCAAAGGCTTCAGGAGTCTCTATTCTCACAAGCTCTCATGGGACATTCTCAGTATTTCCTGATCAAATCATAAAAACTTGACATAGCAGCACTGTTGCTCAGTGCCTGCAGGCATGCTATGATGGTTTATAATCTTTAATTATGCACAGTGTTATCAGTGCTTGATGGCACTGGATAAGTGCATGTTTTCCTACATGACAAGCTGCCCCACGTTTTGATCCATCAGGGTTACATCTGTTTAAATACGGGTCATAACCCTCTCTGGGAGGACAGTGAATTAAGCACATTAATCCTTATCCCTGCTGTAAAAAGGAGGGTGAAATAGGGGAACTCCAGCATGAGCCACAATGTGTTATTAAATCCTCCTACTCTGGTCATTGTCTATTTCTCACAGGCTCCTTTTGCAGTCACAAGAATATATTTGGGTGACTGTTGACCTGATCTTTGCACTCAGCAGTCTGGCTGCTTACTTGCAATTTTGGCAATCTAGGATTATTAGAGATAAGTGCTATTGCAGCCACTGCAAGTTGTCCTAGAAAAGATAAAGTGCATACATTTCCATTATTGTGATATGTGCTATTTATCAACAAATTCTTATTGAGAAAATTAAAACAAATGATTGTTGCTGGGTATTTAGAAGATATTTGTGATTGGGAAGGAAGTTGGTTTGGACACGGCTCTTCCTGTATATGCATGCATGTGTGCACTAAAACACTGGCTGTAAGAGATTACATTCCCTGCAATCCTATCCTTATGCTTTAGATTAAACTCTATAGTATAAACTCTAGTTGATATGATTTGATGTATTAAGGCAAATTCCCAAAATGACAAGGATTTGCGTGAGAAAACTCTTTCGGGACAGATGAGACATAGACTGCAGATAAAAATCATTTTTGTGTGAATTTCTCTGTTTTGATTTGCCATAAAGAGATGTTTTAATGTGTAAAGCAGTGTATCTGAGTAAATGGTCACATTCTATGGATATAAAGCCTAGTTCTCTTTTACGGAGTGGTCTGCTGGGGCAGCAGCATCTCAGCCGCTGATAGGAGGAAACTGGACAAACTTATCAGGAAGGCCAGTTCGGTGTAGGACAGGAGAATGTTGGCGAAGCTGTCATCTGTGCGGGACAATATCTCCCACCCCATGCAGGACACCATCTCTGCACTGGAGAGCTCCTTCAGTGACAGGCTTCTTGACCCCCAGTGTGTGAAGGAGCGATATCGCCGATCTTTCCTTCTTGCAGCAGTCAGACTCTATAACCAGCACTGCTAGTAACACACACGCGCACACGCCCACGCACAAACACAAACACACACACACACACACACACACACGCCTCACTTGCACTTCGCACTATGGGACAGTATAATATTCAACATGTCCACATTTCAAACTGCACATTTAATTTAATTTAATATAATGTTATCCTATTATATTGATCTGTGTGCTCTTTGCTTCTGTAACCCTGCAATTCTCCCATTGTGGGACTAATAAAGGTTATCTTATCTTATCTTATCTAATCTTCTCCCTCACATTTTGCTTTTAAGACACATTGCCAAATACACAGACATGAAAACGTATGCACACACAGTATTCATACTGAGTAGTCCAATACACCTGGACTTGGACATCCTGCTGTGGGTTTCTGCTGTCTTGGCTTTAAGCCTTCTTTTATTAGTATCTTTGGACTGTTCAGCACCTGAACAAAGCAACACTGTGACTATTTATACCCCCATGTGCCCATTATGTAAAAATATATGATTAGAGTGGCATGGCCTTTTACAGGGGCAGGGATGTTTAAGAGGAAACAAAGGCTTAGCTTTGGGGAAATTCCATGGAGGACTGCTGTAATTATTTGATCATTTAAATTCTCACAAAATACAGTTAAAGTCAGGGATAAACATGAGACCTTTAACATCCAAATTTTTATCGTTAAGTCTGTGCCTTTTATTGGGTTCAACAATGTGCTGCTGATTGGACTTCCGAGCAGCAATCAGGTAGTATAGATATCATTTTTATAACACAGAAGAGTCCAAAAATTAAGTCTATATTTATATCCTCTACCATCACTCTGTGTGTGTGTGTGTGTGTGTGTGTGTGTGTGTGTGTGTGTGTGTGTGTGTGTGTGTGTGTGTGTGTGTGTGTGTGTGTGTGTGTGTGTGTGTTTGTCTAAGATTCTTGACTTGACTTGCCACTTTCGTAAGAGTCAATAATATTATCTATTAAAATATTAATTTGCTGGCTGTCATTTATTATAATGTTTACGGTTTAATTATACAGATAAGCATATAATATTTTAATGGTTTACGGTAAATTATTTTCAAAGATCTCTTTAATTGAGCATTTGTTCTTGTCTTTGATTTGGTCTGTGCTGTTCTATTCTTGCTGAGGCACTTTATTGCGTTAAAGGTACTATATTAATAAAATTGAATTAGAGGGATCTATGATTTCACCGAGATGATTTCAGGCAATTATGTAACTGAAAGACAATAAAGAATTTACTGGCACTTTATAATCATGCAACAATATACAAGACAAACATTCAAGTTCTGTTGCAAGATGACTCCAGCGCAGTATTACATACCCAGGTAGAGAGACGGTCGCTCTTACTGCCAGCTCAGATCGATTCATGTCCATCCATCTTGATTCCAACTGCAGACCCCCCGGCTCCCTAACATGGTCATGCACCGTGGAGATTCTCAGACTGGACTGAGCTGAAAAGTAAGGATGGGCAATTTTTGTTGCTTTTTCCACCCTTATCTGTATCAATCACCTGGTTCTACATCTTGAAACAACCTTACTTTAAGTGGGGTCAGAGGACCAGAAGGCTCGGCAAGTGTCAAATGGGTCCTGAAGAGTTATATGTAATTTTCAAGAGAGTTGTGACATGTCAATACAGTTACTCCCCATACAATTAGAGAACAAAAAACATTAAACACAGTCAAATAAAAGGTGTTTTTAAATAACATCAGCTCATAATTATAAATGTAAACTGTGGAAGTAAGATTTAATAGGTTTCAGTACGCACACAAATAATGGTAATGAATCATGTAAAAATTGAAATATTATTTTATTTATGAGCATCTCAATTTCATTTAGTATGTGGCTGCTCCTTAATGAAAAACCTTGGAAACTATGCACATTTCTACCAATGAGAAGAATAATCAATTTTGTAGTACCGGGAGGTTTATTGGCGTTACAAGGCACATAAGGACATTTTTAATATATATGCCAGTGGGGAAGAGATTAACCACAGTATGCTAATCCGGTCAGGATTTTTTCACCACGTTTGTTCACTTTTAGACATTAACCCTGCTTAAATATGTTATTCATTGAGTTTAAAAATGGCACTTCTCTTTTACAACTGCATTTAAGTGTTGAAATGGGGACTAGACCAATGAAACATAATAGGACTCACATCCCCTGCAGAGAAATAGATTCAGTTAGTGAGATTATATCCGCTCCAGCCAGGCTTCATTCCTCCACCGGCCGCTCTGTGATGTAGGGAGAGAGGCGGGAGAGAGGCGGGACCTCGCAGGCGGGAAGGGCGTTCTCTCTGCGGTCAGACCGGGCAGAGTCATACCGAGGGGTGGGTCCTCCGGCGGCGGAGAAGGAAAACCCACCTTTTTTCATTGTTAAGGACGCGGTGGAATGTCATGGTTTGATCACGAACAAGCAAGGGAGTGGAATATCCATGAGGAAAGAACCGACAAAAGCGAATTTAGACAGCGGGGGAAACCATTGAACGCGTTCCCATCCGTCTGCGGCGGCCGCTGAGGAGGATATGTGGATGAACTTGTCCTCTCCGCAGCACCGAGTCCGCATGACTTCAAACCGGCTCAAGTTGTGGATTTAACCGCTGCTTTCTCTGACCTGACCGTGGAGTGGCTAAGGTAAAGTCTGATTCTCTTTGCTTCTGTTGTTTAGTGTGGGAGAGGGAACCCATAAACCGGTAAAGGTGGTTTAGACAGCGGCTTCCCGAGTTCGGACTGCACAACTCTGAACTGCGGCAAGTTTCTCGGCACCTCCTCCACCTCCCACCACTCGTCCTGCTCGTTCTTCTCCTCTGCTCCTTCTGTAGCCAAAATACAGCATCCATGACTGCGGTAAAATATCCTGTAGCCATACACAGACCATTTCATCTCACTATCTCACTTTTCTTTACACGGAATTTTTTTAGCCGGATGTTACTTGTTGGCGTCTAGGTTCTGTCTGCGCTTTTATGAACACCAGGCCTGTTCAGACGGGTTACTGATCTATGTACCTGTTACTGACAGATGCAGGTTACTGATGGTTACTGATGCAAACAGGTTACTGATATATACCTGCTCCATATAGGTTTTTTATATACTTATTCAAATGTGCAAGTTACTGATATATATATATATATATATATATATATATATATATATATATATATATATGCTATTGATATGCAGAGTTTACTGCAATAGATGTTTTTCATGCTACCTGTAGGTAGTTACTGCTACATACAGGTTATTTCTATTTGCAGGTTACTGTTATACCTGCTTCTAATATATAGGCTATTGCTATGTACAGGATACTGATACATATAGGTTGTTGGTATATAGGCTAATGCTATATAGAGCTTTCACTGCTATATACAGGTTACAGCTATATACCTTTTACTTATCTATAACTGTTAATCTAATGTCATATACACGCTACTGGCATGTGCCTTTTACTGCTATATAGATGCTACTGATATATACAGCTTAGTACAGCAATCTGGTCCTGCTATGTACATTTTACAGATGAATAAAGTTTACTGATAGACAGGTTACTGCCATCTACAGGCTACTGTGCTACTCAGATTACTCCTATGCACAGGTTGTTAGTATATATAGGTTACTGCTACATACAGGTTACTGATTTATACCTGTTACTACCATTCACATATCACTGCTATATATAAGTCACTGCTTTCTTCAGATTACCTGTATGAAGAGGTTACTGCCGTCTACAAGCTATTGCTTTATGCGGGTCACTGCCATGAACAGATTACTGATATAAACCTGTTACTGCTATCTACAAGATACTCATGTAAAAATTAATTCACTTGTTCATGATCAGGCAGACACTTCGAGATAGCAACCATTGCTTTGGTAGGAAGAACGGCACCCTCATCAGGTGACGCCTATGTTTTTCAGCACTCACTGACTATGTTGGCAGTTCTGGTGCTTTGTCTTCATATACTTTCTTCAGTCTTCTGGTAAAAAAACGTTTTCCAAGTAGCATTGTAAACTCAGGATCAACAAATCCCATCAAAGTTCTAATCCCTCGTCTTCTTCAGAGCAGATGGGAAGCATGTCTGTGGCTGTCATCTTTGAGATGAAGGAGGTTGTTGTTCTGGTCATTTCACATCAAACTTACTTTGCCAGCTGCCAAAGTCAGCTATTCGAGTGTTGGACTGTGGATAGACCTTCTTCTGCTGGATGTTCTTTTGATGAGTTGGAACTAAGCCCCATTAGTTCCATCCCACCATACTATTTGATTGTTTTAAGCATGTGTCTGCGGTGGGAACCATCAAAATGTTTCCTTTCTTGAAAATCTGTGTTAAACTTATTAGCTAGCAAGACCGCTTTTGTGTTCAGCACCGGGAAAAGCGTGAACACTGTTTATCCACACAGAATACAAGGGATATTGAAGGCTGGTTGATGTGCGATGTTTATTGCTATGCAGTAGTTCGTCTAAGCTGACACACAATATATACTGTATATGAAAATACATTTTGAGAGTGGCTTAATAATACTAAAGGCTCCATAAAGTCACGAGATGGACATTGGACTTACCAGGAAAAGTCTAGAGGTTGATCTATCCAACAAACTTAGAGTTTATCTCGATGAGGAAGGAAAATTGAGTATCACATGTACACTTTTAATCTATATTAAGAATTCAGCCTAAATTAAATCTAAAACAATAATGATGAATTGGTTGTGAAATGGGTAAATACAAAATAAATATAAAAATAACTTGGTTAGCCTTGAATCGTGACAGTTAAATAATAACAATCATGAGGCAAAACACAAAAACCTGTGAATTGATTAGTAGTATCATGAGTTTAAAATGTTAACAAAATGTGTTGTCAAAATGTGGTGTCAGAAAAATTAAACAATTTGTAGATGTCACATACAGCTTTAGATAACTGTGACAAGCATTTCCATCATTTTCTTCCATTTTGTGTACAAAAAATGAATTGAAATTGACACCTCAAATAATAATTAGTGAAATCAGCCATATTCTAGCAAGTAGTTAGAGCAACATTGTGTAAAAAGGTATGCAATTCTGTTTTTTAGACATGCATGTGCTTGTTTTCTTTCACATGAGTTGGAATGTGTATAGCTTGCATATAAATGACTGACACCCAAACTCTAAACAATTTGTACTCTGTGTATTTTCTCCCAAACAGTACAGGGGGATTGTGTGTGCATGTGTGAAAAGGAGAAAGGCTGGCTGTTGTATTGGAATACTAATCTGCCAGGTGAGGCTTGTAAAGAGCAGCAAAGGGAGGGAAGGATATTGTGGGAACCTGCCTTGACCTGTTTCAGACATGGAGACAAAAAAAAATCACTGATGACTTTCCAGTAAGTCTCAGCCCCCCAGCCAGTTGTAGATTATACCAGCTGAGCTCCCACCTTTTGCTGCTGTGAAGACACTTTTTCCCCGGGATTTGCCTGAACAGGCACACGCATGGTGGCTTGTCATGGTGGTAGATTTGCAAAAAGTGTTCCCTATGATTTTTTTTTTTCTTTTGTGTGTTGTTTTATTCAATTTATTGGCATGGGGCTGCAATTTCTGCAGTCACTAAGGAAATGGTGTGAGAAAGGCAAAGGGAAAATTAATGACAGTAAGAGCGAAGTGAAGAGTGAGCAGTCTAAGTTCTCCCTGATTACTGTTTGATCCATGCGTTTTCAGGAGAAATTACTTACCGAGAAAGGTGTGGTTGCATTGGCTCTCATAAGAGATAATTCCAAAAGAATGCATCCCTTTGAATTATATCCCAGTCGCCAAACTTGATTGCTCAGTTTAATTATAATGATTCATGTTGACACAGTAGAAATACCACCATCGTCAACAGTTCTCCTTCGTGATACTCAAAGTGCTTCTGATGCCAACAAGTCAAAGTTACACAAAGATGGAGTTTGAACCGTCCAGGAGTGGTTGCCTGCCATGCAATGTAATAATAATACCCCTCTCTCTTCTTTTATGACCTGGGCTATACCACGCATGATTGGTTTTCCACTCTGCAGAACGATGCAGCTACCCTCTGAAACTGTCTGCACAGTTTGGGTGAAACCAAAAACTGATCATTATGGGTGTCCAATAAGGGTAATTATCAGGTTAAGCACTGGAAATGGGGATTATGAAGTGACTAAATAACTACTTGTGGGATTAAATTCAAATATTGAGGTTTCTGCCTGGAACAATCAAACCACTGGGAATGTCGATCACTGACTGTAGATGGTATTATTCCTTCCACTCTGCACACCGAGGCCTGTGTGCCTGGCCCCTGCTGTTAGTGTAGGCCCGTCACATCAATGTGCAGTTACAGCACCTGGACATTGTTATCATGTATATATGGATGCCTATCTAAATGGAATTGCATTATGAGTACATTCAATAAGCCTGTTTTACTATCAGAATTTACAAGAATTGAAAAAATAGTTAAACTACTTGATAATCTTAATTTTCATTCTAAGAAAGTAGAAAAGAACTTAAGTTAAGAAGTTATGATTTCTCAAAGCCTATGCCAATTTATTGATATGCTCGTTTTAAATGAACAAAAGTCATCCCACACACAACATACTTTCAATTTTATTATCAAATATCAGAAAGGAAAAATTTAAATCTTTACATTTGTGTAGTTGAAACCGGCTAAATATTGGCTTTCTCTTGGCCAATCCACTTCTCCATCAAACGTTAATGTAATAAAGAAAACTTAAAGGTGTAGTGTCCTTGAGTGTTCCAATCAGCACTTACATGAATAAATGTTTGTCCTCTTCAGCATAACTTTCACTTTCTAATAAGCTCTAACATATAGCTTGGGCGATAGTGGCTCGGGTGGTAGATTGGTTGTCCACTTATCTGAAGGTTGGTGGTTTGATCCCCGGCCACTGCAGTCCAAATGTCGAAATGTCCTTGAGCAAGAAACTGAACCACAAATTGCTCCCAATGGCTGTTCCATTGTTGTGTGAATGATGGCGTGAATGGTTACTGCTCCTGATGAACATGTGGCGCCTTGCATGGAAGCCTCTATCATCACTGTATGAATGTTCGTGTGAATGGGTGAATGCTGACATGTTTTGTAGAAGTGCTTTGGGTGGTCAAGCAGACTAGAAGAGCGCTATATAAGTACAGTCCGTTTACCATTGCTCAGGTAGAATATAGACCAAATCTTGTTGCTGTTAGTTATTATTAGTGGTAGAATCCTTGAAATAATACGGATGAATCATGGTAACTAAAACAAAAGTTTGAGGCTCACCCACAGCCTGCTGTTGTGCATCTACTCGTTTGAGTTAGACATCGCTTCTGTGTATGATGTGATAATGCAATAATGGGCTCAGTATCCAGGACTTAGGCTGATGTTGACAAAACGCAGGCCAGCAGGACCGGCTGTCTGTCTGTTAGTGAACCTGCAAGGAGATGGCTTAAAGCCATTAAGACACTTAAATGAGATTGTCTATGGAGCTGCTGTGTCCTCTGAGGGTGTATTGGAAGATCTGAAATCATTAATTACTCAGTGAGCTGGCAGAAAATTAAACTACAAGCTGTTTAATTGTTCAAATAACTTTTATTCTAAGGATAAGAACACTTTTTTCTCCTTTCCACTGTTGTAAGTGGAATATATATGAAGTTGTTTGTGACACAAAACTAGCAATTTAAAGGCATCGCATGGGCCTCTGGGGAATCACCGTGAGCAATTTCACTGTTTAGTCATGTTTCTTGACATGACAAGTTGATCTTATGTACAACGGTCAACCATAACATTAAAAACACCTGCCCAATATTATTTATGACCCTTTTTTGTTGCTGATTGTTTTGACAGTGGACTAACACAACCAGCATGAATTATTCCAGCTCTGTATGCTACACAAGCTCTTCTATGGAATCAGGCATCATGGGTTATATGTGACTGACCTTATTATTGAGGGTGGTTAAGGATTTCTGTTCTGGACAGGTGCACGTTTCTCCAAATATTTTCTGCGGCTGAACTATTCAGGCCCAGCCAGCCATAACGCTGGTGTAAAGCAGATCCAAACATGTTCTCCACCTAAACAAACGTAGATTGTTGCGTGTGCAACTTGTTAATTTAAATAACAAGTTAATAGCTATAAACTGTCTTCAATTTAAACAGTATATCAATCTAAAAAACATGGCTCCGTAATTTCTAATGAGTTGATTGCAATCTTTGAACAAAGTTGGAAGGTTAGATGGACGAAAAGTCACTTCCGCGAATGCCTTCTTTGTCGTATTCTTCTTCTGGGCACATGTTGTCGGTTGGTACCCAGCTCATCTTATCACCAACTTATCAATTGGGGCATGGATCATCTGACCATGTCAGAAAGTTGTTTCGATTAGATGAGCCGATGCATTAAAACACCGGGTCGGAAAAGATCCCAAGTCATGTAAACAGGCGACCGACAATTGCATTTCGGAAAGCAGAAGAGTGTCCCACAAAAACCTACCTATTGTGACGCTGAGGTTTCTGCAGGGTGAGCAGGATGAATCTGGCCAACTACACTGTGCGTCTTCGAAAACATTTTCATATTATAATAAAAAGGACATTTTTTGGATTAAGAGAAGACATAAAAGTCCAAAATGCATGTTTCACGCAGTGTTTTACCAAAGTTACAGCCTCGCATGTGTATAAGTTCACCTTAAATGTCACTGCAAGGTTCTCTCTATAGATGGAACATTTTAAACACAGTTTGTGTTTCAACTTGCTATTACAAGCCGGTCCTGGCACTTTGAGAATGTTGCCTTATGGGTATCTAGTGCCTGTAACGGGGAACATTATGGGAGTTGTAGTTCATTGTCACGTGCATAGTCATAGCTTTAGCAAGAGAGCGTGCTGGAGAACCTCCGTCCTGTTAGAAGTATATTTTTATTGTCACTTGGAGCCACTCAGTAGTAAAGCTGTATATTTAAACTGGCTGTTAAAAATAAAGAGCTGGATCTCTGCTCCAGAGTGGGCCCGGACTCTGTTTTGTAGCCAACCACGAGCCAGAGCTAAGTTAAGCAAGCTAGCATAATACAGGAGTTTCCCCTACTAGGGCTGAGCTGCCATCATGCAACACAGTTTATTCTAACAAAATTAAAAGGAAATTAAAGGAGAAAATCATGGTCTCAATTTTAAACAAATAAAATTGTGATTCTCATTTAAGACGGAATCACACGGCTCTTTTTTTCATAATATACCACAAATTTACAGACGTAAACATAGACAATACATATCACAAACCCCTCATTCTTGCTCCTGAAGTTTTTTTATTTGTAGCTAAAATGACCAGAAAATGAATCAACAATCAATCAATAACCAAAGTTTCTAAATACACTTTGTAGGATTCTCTGATTTGCATATGTTCAGTTGTGAGAGTAACTGCTTCAAATCATTATGACATGCCGTTTCAAATTCATTTTGGTTTCTGTGAACTTCATTCACTGATTCATAATTTTTTTGTTTTTTAACACAAGACATTTAAGCCTTAAAAAACCATTATGGACCCTTTTTTTTTTTTTCTCATAACCTTTTCTTCCGCAATCACAACCTCCTATTTTTGGTCTCTTGTCTACTGTGTATGTACTCTGTATTCTTCCATCCCCTCTTTTCGCTGCCATCTTTCTTTTTCAGTGGAAGACCAGTGATGGGACAGGTTTCTATGATTTCAGCTGTAGGTTCAAACTTCTTGATCCTTTTGTATGTATGTCATTTCTTGTGTGCATGGAAGTCTGTGTGCCAAAGTACTTTTCCTTAGTGCTGTTGTCAGCCATGCTGATCTGTCATCGGGTACTACAGCCTGAGAGTGTCAATCACTCAGCGAGTAGTATGCACAAGTACATCCCTGCTCCAAGCATTCATATGCCTCGCTCAGGCTCTCGCTATCACATGCACTAACACACAGAGCAATGGAAACGTACTCTCAATCTGTAAGAATTTCACTTCAGAGCAAGACTGGATTCCGTTCATACAACTTGTGCGTATGTGTGAATGAATGGCCCTCGTGAGTCCCCCAAAGCGTGTCAGCTTCCTCATTACCAACCACTCTGCCAGGCTCTCTGTCATGTGTGGTGAAAAGGTCACTTTCTGAGGCCTCTCTGCTCTGATGTTCTGCAGGGGACGATTTCATCGCGGGACATCTTCTCCAACGAATCCACAGGTGCACATAACTCTAATATGTCCAGTACACTGATGTAAACTTTTCCCATCCAAACCTGTCGGAAATGAAAGGCCCTAATCCACAAGAACCATCCGTTATTATTCAAATATCCTTAGATGCTTATAAATCAGAAATCACAGAATTTAATAAGAACACAACCGATTTTGTGAAACAGTGATGGGAGATGAGATGGACATAACTGAATATATGTGGCTGAAAGCATGGGAAAAACATTTGTTCTCCCAAACCTGGAGAAAATTCTGCTGGAAAAATCTGATAAGCTTTCATTACTCTAAAATAGAAGCCTCGCCAAACTGGTACTGAGTCCCAGAGTTTTCCCCTACTATATATATATATATATATATATATATATATATATATATATATATATATATATATATATATATTAATCGGATCTTATATATATATATATATATATATATATATATATATATATATATATATATTAATCGGATCTTATATATATATATATATATATATATATATATATATTAATCGGATCTTATATATATATATTATATATTTATAATATATATATAAGATCCGATTAATCGGTTGATTATTGAAACGATTAATCGACTTTCAAAATAATCGTTAGTTGCAGCCCTAATTGACAGGTGCCATTGTAAGGAGGTAAATGTTATGGCTGGTCACTGAATAGTATCCTGTATTTTCTCATTAATGTCATAACATTCAGCAATAATACAGCATTGTCAGCGACTGATCTTTGAAAGATTTTATTTGGTATAGTGATGGTTATCAAACCTGCTGCTTGAGCAGAAATCAGAACTTTTCGGAAAAAGCAATCTTTTGCTATATGGTTTTGTCCTTAAATTAAAAATCGTTTTAGAACCAAACATGATGTTCATGTATATTTTGAAAGGAAACTCTACGTGGGTTATCCAGGTGAGGGGTAAGCTCTGTCTTATATTACAGAACTTTAACTCAGACCTCTGATCCTACAGTGCTCCTGAGTTTGAATTTCATATTGCCATGTCAGTACAATTGAAATGCTTTTTCTCCCTACATAAATAGAGGTCTAGTAGGCGATGAGGATAGCATGACGGAACAGATACTTTAATGGTACACCAACAGAGAAGTTAAAAACTGTAAAACTAGGTGGCAATAAGCTAAGACATGCCTATGTTGGAGCGCAAACCTTGAGTATGAAGCAGAATCTTGCACTACCCATAGTGCACTGGCTCGAAGCAGATGTATTCTATGCACATCTGTTTATGCTCTCCATTGGTATTATTGCAGACCTGTCACAGATATTCAAACTACCTCCTAGCACCATACTTCAGGAATTTTAATTATTAACACTGATCCCTCCCGCACTGCCCTCTCAAACCAGGCAGCTGGTGACTGAGAAGGTTTTGAAGCTACTGTAGTTGAGAGGGGTGCGTCTAATCAGGTATTCATTTCGGCTTTCCAATCTCCCCCACTTGTTCATCTCATGGGACCAGCTTTTCCATTGCTTGCATTTCTACTTCCACTACCTGTAGGCCAGTTAATTTAGTCCTCTGACTTCACTCCAAGGTTCTCGCGTGAGTCATCTTTTAAAGACTTTTTTCTGTCACGGCCAATAATGGATGCAATGTGTTTAATAAAAAACAGATTTTTTCTATTTCCCTACATGTAAATAATAATAAATCACTGTCTTTCTTTCATGCTTTCTATTTCTCTCACAGCCACTGTACTCCATGCTGAGTTACAGTTAACTTTACAAAGCTCTCCTGCCAAGACTGCACTTGTGGCAGTTAGATATACCCTGATAGCTCCACCTGGTGATAAGGCGTCTAATGTTTAATCAGCAACTGGGCCAGGCTGCCCCACATACTGGAGTTTGGACTTCATGATGTGGGTCATTCTACTGCTGTTTGTTTTACATGCTGTCATTTTGACCTGAAACACATATTTTCTCTTGTTATGGGATTTTCTTTTTTCCTACTGGTTCCTGTTTGGGATTTAGGTTTCTGTTGGCGATTTCAGCCCCCTTTAAGAGGTTTTACAGAAGGATCCCCTCGCCAGTTTGGTTCCCACATTGTACAGGGTCACAAAAATGGCTACTTCTTCATTCCTGCGAAAAGAAAGTGAGGAGAAGGGTGAAGGAAAGAGACATCGAAAGCATGTAGGAGGCACAGCATGGCAGAGACAGGGAGGGAGGAGAGCCGTTTTAACAAGATATTTCTTGTAAATTCCTCAGCCACACTTATTTTTTTAGGTGTTCTCCAGTACAGGTCAATATTTTACCTCTCTCCCTCTGATTGTTATGTTGTCTCACTCATATTACCCCTTTTTTTTTTTGTCTCGCAAAGGAGGACCCCCCTTTCTACAGCCCCCATTCCTGTCACTCCCCCTTGTCTTGCCTCGTCCAAGGGTATTTTTGGAAGTTAATGAAAAGAGAAATCTGAACCACTTATCCTTAAAAGGCATGTCTGGGTCAGTTGGATGGAAACATGTGTTATTAATGTCCTTAACTTTTTCTCTGTGAGTGGGTCATCTGTGATTATAAGTATACATGCGTTTAGTGCTGCATACAGTGCAGGAATTCTGTGGGTTGGGGGACTAGAAGAGAAGGTGGGCTAGCAAGCAGACCTACTTCTTCAGGAAAGGAGGGGGGGATCAGGGGCATATTTGGCATATTTCAGGAGCAATTCCAGTCTGGTTCAAGAAACATTTCTCTTCCTAGAGATCTGAATGAGCAGCCAGACGGAAGATGATCAAGGGAGGGAAAGAACAGTGAACATCAAGTATCTTGTGATGCTTGTGTTGGAAGACGATGTAGACATCACATAACTCGCTTGGATGGAGCAAGGCTAAAAAGAATACCACCTCACGCCACCTACAAGCTGACACAGCTGTGTAACCCACTACCAAGTCTAAAACCTCAATGGCATCCATATAAGGCTAAATGTTGATCCAAACTGCTTCACACAGCAGCAGGGTTTATGTGTCTTGGGTAACATCACTACAATTTGCAAGTGTTTATATGCTAAGAGTTGTAATATATCTCTTTCAACATCTCTTCTGAAGCATTACTGCTTCTGTCCCCTAGAATTTATGATGTTCAGCCTGTTATTTGGAGTCGAACGGCTGCTGACTGACGTGACAGTGGTTGGCAGAAGTTCACCTTTGTGGTGCCTCTCCAGTGTTCAGAAGAGTTGAGTTCATAATGAGGTCTCAATTCTCTTTTGAATATACAGATTCTTTCCGAACAGGCCAGAACTTATTTTTTCCCCTTTAGTTCAGAAACTTCCTCGTTTTATAGCCTCGCCAGTATGGGCAAATAGATATACCTCAGTCTGTCCTTTTGCCCATACATCGCATCAATTAAGGGAATAGTCTATCCCCATCCCATCAAATGCTGATGCACAGAAATCTATGAAATTTCACACCTGGTTTGTTTGTTTGTTTATGCATCTCATAATTGTATAGCGTTTGTTTCCATTTGAGGCTCATTTAAATTCAGACAATTTACATGTCAGTGTACATATTCACCTTTGATAGATGTTTTGGTCTATGGACATCAGCAAAGTTTGAGTTCCCAGGAGAAGGACATCTGTTTTTTCTGGTATTAAATATAAAAAATGGCATTGTCTCAAATCAACACTAAACTAAATCCAAAACTACTAAAAGATTAAAGTCTTTGATGGATCTTATCACTAACTTGTACGCATATTTTTGCTTTGATGTGTAAGGAGTTTCTTGTGGTTTGATCTTAGGAGGAAGTTTTGGATTAGGGAACCACATCAAATGTGACATTGTGAAGGAAATACTGAATGAATTGTTGCAGAATAAATGTAGATACTTCCTGAACAAATGGTTTGATGGGTATGAAAAGTATGTGAGTCTAACCCAAATGAATACCTATGGCATTTAATTAATATTATATCCAAGGACGTTCGGATACCTTTCGTCAGACCAAGCACAAGAATAAATACTTGCATTTTGAGTACTCGGTAAAAGCGTAATAAGTACTTAACAGCATTTCAATTTACTTTCAAGACAGGTTTTCATCTGGTGTAACTTGCTTTGAAGCTGAATACTGAAGTGTGAGCCATCAGGGAGCTGCTGTGTTTTTGAGTGGGGGAGCTTAAGGTCGTTTTCAGAAATAATAGTTCGGTGGACTTAGTTTTGAGTGAATTTATCAATTAAAAAATTCCACCGCACATTATTTAGCATATTTGACCGGATACAGAGGTCAGATCATTTTAGTCCCCTTCGAATCGCCATCTGAGAGAATTCAGTGGAATACACATTATTGTTTCCTCTGGTGTTTATTCTTCCACTTTCACAATCAGATTATGATTGGTAGATATAATGAAAACTGTTTCAACTGTGTTAGAGAAATGTTGATGATCATTGGTCCTGCCGTTCACATGAATTAATGCAGATTGCTTCGTTCACAACGGACGAGCCAAGTGTCCACTGTCTGCTCCGTGCCCACCGCTGTGCCGGGCAGGTACGGGAGACACTGGAGGTTCGGTACCCGGGGTTTGCGTCCGACCAGAGGGAAAGGACCGTCTCACACTGCGCTGTGGGGTTTAATAGTTTCAGCAGGTAGGTCCCACAATGTACTGTGCTTTGCTCCAACTGCCTACACATTCTTACATCATGAGGCCAGGCATTGTCCTGGACAAGGAGGCAACCAGGGTCCACTGGACCAGTTTGTAAGGCCTGATATTGGGTGAGTTGGGCGAGTGAGTTTCATCCTGGTACCTAACAGCAGTCAGGGTACCGTTTGCTAGCCCGTGGAGGTCTATGACACCATCCAAGAATCTGTCTCCCCAGACCATTATTGACCCACCACCAAACCAGTCCTACTGGAAGATGATGCAGCAGCATTACTTTCTACACAGCGTCTCCAGGCTCGCCTGCCACATGACCTCAGTTTGAACCTGCTCTCATCTGTGACGAGAACGGGGCACCAATGAAGAACCTGCCAATTCTGCTGTTCTCTGGTGAACACCAATTGAGCTCCATGGTGCTGGAATGTGAGCATAAGTCCCAGTAGAGGACGTTGGGCCCTCATGCCACCCTCTTGCAGTCTGCTGCTGACAGTCTTGTCAGAAACATCACACCAGTAGCCCAATGGAGATCATTTTGTAGGGACCTGGCAGTGCTGCTCCTGTTCCTCCTTACACTGAGGAGCAGATAGCAGTCTGGCTGCTGGATTGTGTTCCTTCTATGGACCTGTTTAGCTCTCCTCGTGTAATGCCCCGTCTCCTGGCATTTCCTCCATGCTCTTGAGACTGTGCTGGACAGTGCAGGTATTTTAATACAGGTATTAAAATACCTGTAATTCCACAATGCTGACATTGCTGCTCCTCCATCTACTTCATCAACAGAAGGTCGGGCTCCGTTGTCGTATAGTGAAATCATAGTCCCGAGGTGGTAATGGGTGTGGTATTGTACTAACAAATTTGTGCTAAAGTAGACATGTAGTATAACATGTGTTTATGTACAGTTCAGCTATGTGACCCAAAACACCCTGGGCTTATATGCCCACAATGCCCCTCATTTCAAATGATCTGTGTGGCGATGCTGTTGTGACACCACTTTGACTGTTAGAGGGGTACGTACAGTCCTCACATCCTACTGTCTGACCAGCCCTAATCCTTAGATCTACAGGGCGTCTCTCAAAATAAAATTCCTCTTGCAGATTATTTTTCTTGTGATCAGAAAATATACATGGTCTCACAAAGAGGAATGCTCAGCCTCCACGGTGGCCTTGCGATTGCTCACTTCCCCCTCCTCTGTTTCTCTTGTCCTCTGCCTGTTTTTTAGTTTTTAGTGATTATTTTTTTATAACTTAACGCTATTTTTTTATTCCATCTATCCTTGCATCGTCTGTAGCCACTTCCCCTCTACTCTGCTTTGGTTTTATTTTTGAGAGTATCTTTGCACTGCTGTCTTGTCTAAAGGGCAGTTGAGGACGGAGATGGCAATTTTTCCCTGAAATGCCATCATTGCTGTTAAGCTCCATCTTGTGCTAACAGTCCCAACCAGGGGGAAATTAACCAACACAATGTGACCCATGAGTATGCCATAAAAGTGCAGCTTTTTACTTATAGAGACAAACCCTTTCATGTCCAAGGCTTTTGTTGTCCTAACAGGTGATGGGAGAGTAGAGCAACATCTGACATTTTTTTGGTTTTTTAGAGCAACTAATAGTATAGAGACAAAAGCAACGAACAAATGGCATGAATATGGTGTACAACAAAAAGTTACTGGGCAACCAGGTTTCCCCACAAATAAGTATGCCAGTTAATTTTATGTTGGATAAATATAGTGAAGGCATAAATATAGTGAAAAACCCTTCACTTTGTGATAGCCTAGGGTGATTTCTTCAAATTATTTACTTTCTAAATGTCCTGGGTTATACACAAGACCAGGAAAACCAGAAAATCCTCACATTAGACAATCTGTCAACACTAATTCTGGATTCACTATACCATTAACTTACTAATCATTTCAGGGCCTTGTCTGGAGTTTGAAGTGGTCTGAGTCACTAGAACATCTGTGTTAACCTAAACACACAAAATGGCTTGTAGTGATAAAACACATGTATTCTCACATTTGCCTAGAGTTAAGCTGGGAAACACACATATTGACTCGGGTTGTGAGCGAGTCATGGTTCCCCCCAGGTTGCTCAGTCATCTGCCCAGCACTTCCTGTCTTTTCCTCTTTCTGTGAGTCGCTAAGAATTGGCTCACATTTGGATAACTGTATAACAAAAGATAACATTCCAACTAAATGCAAACACGTACCTTTTAATTCTATGCTTTTCTTTACCTTTGTGATCATCTCATTAGCCGGTGTAAACTCATCATGGGATCATATATATTAAACTTCCAGACCACTAAATGTCAGTTTAATTGTGTGTTTTTGTGGATTTATATGAGGTATGTGAACACATTCGGACACAAGAGCCTCACAGGAATCTCATAACACTCCTGAGTTCCTGAGTGGCTTATTTGTGCTCTGTGGAACATTGTGGAATACCAGGCATATTTTATGATTCAGTCTTCAGACGGCTCCCTCTTTTTCTCTCAATGTCTGGGTTATAGAAGCCAAGACAGCTCCCCCTTTAGCAGGATATATAGACATTTTATACATATTGCTGATCTCTTTAGTCAGAGTAACTCAGAAGTGAGAGGGTGTAGTATGCTCCTCTAAGGAACACTGAAGAATGAGCTTGAGGCCAGTTCGTAGCTCTAAGAGAAGTTTAGTGCTCTATGTGGTTAGACAGGATCATGTTTGTCGGTCTACCCTCCTGCGGACTTGACAAACAGACCTGCCCCATATGGTTGTGTGTTTTGACTGCCAGAACAAACAAAGGCACACCAGAACTCAAAGCCTTTGGCAAAGAAGGTTCACTAGCCCACGCTTTTGGAAAAATTCTCTTTAGTTTTTACCTCCCTGTTTACCCCATCTGGTCATACATTTTTTGACTCTCTGTCTGTCTAAGCCTCTTACTTCTTATAAACTCCAGTTGCCTCTATCCTAACTGCTTGTCTTAAATACTCTCCACTTCTCTCTCTGACTCTCTCTCTCCCTCTCATTCCATCTGTTTCACTGCCTCGCTCTTCCTCTTTCACTCTCTAGGTGTGGACTGCTCATTGGAATGTGTCTTAAATTAGTGTTTTATCTCTCCTGCCAGCCATCTGTATTTCAGCCATGCCACGCTTGTGAGACAAAATTGACCTTAAAAGGAAACAATAGTGGCCTATCAATTCTGCTCTCCCTGTCAGGGAATGGACCGCTGCTGCATGGCCAGCGCCCAGTGCATAATAAGAAGAAGTTTCTGGAAACTGAACTTTTGAGGAATTTAATGATTTTCTTATTTATTTTTAATAAAACTAATAAAAAATCATAGTCAAGATTTTAGTTTCATGGGGTTCAAATGTTGTCATTCGAACACAACCCTACCTATCCTCGAAAAAATACGGATGAAATTACTTTTTTTTCCCCTATTAAAAGGCTACATTTTGTTAAAAATCAAATCCACACCTTAAGGAACATAATAGTGGTGGGTACATTATTAATTTCTTAATTGTTGGCCTCAAACTGGTCCAATATAAGCATATTGAGCTGAAAGATTCAAAGCAAAAATCTAATCAATTTAGATTATGATTCAACATTCAGGTGGTTCCCCCTCTCTAAGGGAGAGAGTTAATTTCATTAATGTAGCCTTCTCCCTCAATCTTTTATAATTCAAAAATTGCTAGAAAGCAACATAAAAATTGTAACTAATATGAGTTTATTCAAACACAATCTTATTTGTCTTAAGTGGTAGTACAAAGAATTTGCTGCACTACGCAAACAATTAATCGGTCTACGTCAAAACTAAATATCTTTGGGGTTAAACAATTGGTTGGTCAAAGCAGAATCATCTGAAGACATCACTGCAGTCCTCAGGAAAATGTGATTTTTTAAAATCTTCATTCATTTTATGAACCAAGTTATGGGGCAGATAAATGAATAATTAAAAAAGGTTTTAGCGTCAGCATTAAAGGCCTGCTTAAACCAACAGGCGTGTTCTGTGGCATTGGTGGTTGTTTATTTACTGAAATTTGGATAAGTGAAACAATCAACATTAATTCAAGTTTTGAGATGTTTGTTACCCAGTTGTACAATAATAATAATAATAATACATTTAATTTATATGTCCCATGAAATTCTTTGGTTGAGAGATTCCACAATAATAATCGAAGAAGCAAAAATTAAAAAAAAACAGAGTATATAGAATAAAGGACAATGTTTACAAAAATAAGATGCAATGCAATATCAATTTTAGTTAAAGCAACAGCGATGGCAGAACGGTTCATAATGTACATTGATTGTCAGAGTTGTGTGTGATGTCTGCATAGTCAGCAGCTGTGCGTGTGAATGCCTGAGCGGTTGTTTGTGTAACAGGGAGGGCCGGAACGCTGTAAGTCATTAGATGCTAGGACAGGTTATGCAGGTTTACTGGGAAGCTAACGAGTTTAATTGTAGACAAAACAGCTTGTAGTCAAAGTTCATCCTCCATTTTGCCACTCAGTTTGAAATAAAGCAACAGGAGCAATACTGTTCATAGTGTTTGGTGCCAGTGATTGAAAATATCACAGGTGGAGGGAACCCCTTTTAGTTAGTTGAATCGCTCTCTGGATCTATTCTTTCCTGAATCCCTCAATTTTAGTGTTTTGTAGAGTTTTTGTGTCCACAGTGGTGCTGTTGTGTTTGACTTAGGCTCTGAATAATCCATAATGTTCATGTTAATGGCTGTAGATACTCTATGCTTTCCGAAGTGTTTATCGGTCAGTGGGGTAAAGGCTTCTTCTAATAGCAAAAGAAGCACAAAAAGATGACTTTATTAACAAGAAGAGGTCAAACCTAAACAATGGTGTGAGATAAATGATTGAATGGATATGGAATTTTGGGTCATCCTGTGTTTTAAAACACACATGAATTGAATCTTTTAAATAATTCTGCAAAAATGATTCAGGTTATCTCAATTAATCGCAATCAGACAATTATGTGGTTATTTTTAAGGGCCCATTTACAAATCCTGTTCACGGCAGGACTTGTGTACCTTTATTTTGCTGGACGAAACCGATTTCTATAATAAAGGTGTGATCCTTTTATATGTGAGAGAAAATCAACCGAAATGAATCAACCTACTATTTACCGCTAGAAATGTAACATATAGCCCATTGGCGCCAGATTGCAATGTCAAGTAAAACCCGCCTAAAAAACTGAAACGTAACATTGGCAACACAGAAACACAGCCAAGCATATCCATTACTTTTATGTAATCAATGGGTTTTTACTACGATGTCCTGAAAGCATCATGTTTGATCGGCTGTCGTGACCGAATCTGACTTTGGATATGCCTGAAGTGACACAGCCCAACTTGAACCAGTAAATCATTTCTAAATAACTTTTTAAACCTGGCCTGGGTCCGAGAGACTATTGATCGATCATGGCCCAGATCTGGCAGGCCTTCTGTTACCTGCATACAAACCCATGAGACCCACCAGGCTTCAGCTGGGTATCTACACTCTATTGCGCACCTCTTCCATGCTGTTATTTGCGAAAGAGATTAATAGCTGCCGTGAAAGAACAGAGAAATAAAGCAGAAGATAAAAAAAGACGATACGAAGAGGGAGTATAAGAAGGACATGAGACCACCACTCCTGTTTCTGCTTGTGTTACGAGATGTTAGCTCTCCGGCACCTACTCGGGAGAATTCCGTATTAGCACTATGCCGCTAACTTAGTTTAGGCAACTTAGTTTAGACAAGCCAAAGCTAACTCTACTTAGCAACTCCTATAATCCCCCTCGGCAGAGATACAAGATACCAGGCCATGGTCTGAAAGTCCCAGACCTCGCTTGTCGAGTTTTACTGCAGTTCATGTCATAAATTAAAATGCTGTAGAATCGGCGTACTTAATTACGTCGGTGTACGTAGAAATTAGATTGTGTATACGTCTGAATCAAGATAGTGATCTTATTACGATCAGTCGCCCAGCCCAGTACATCATGCCTCTTTTGCTTGCACCGACATGGTATCTGTTATCTCACAACGGGGCCAGTATGCCATTGTTGGTTTGTTAAGTATAAATAAAGAAAGGTTGAGTAGGGAAGTGTCTTCGTTCCGCTGATATTGTGCGATGCCCATGTGAAATGAGCTTCTGTCTCTTCTCCTTCTCTCTCCAGGCTTCCTGTTCACTGTGTTTGATTTGGGCATTCCTTTCCTCCTTGAGCAGACAAAACAACCCCAGACCTCTCTGGACTGCAACCCCCAGTATGCATAAACACACACATACGTACACACACACATATATGCACACTACGCACACGATCCCTTCTGCTAATCACACACAGGAAATGGGCTCCCATGCAAACGAGACCCGCCTGGCCAGAGGAACCAAGGATGGAGTTTCAGGCGTAGAAATGGTCCAATGGTCTCCGGTGAAGGATATTGAACAAGATCTCTTATCCCCCTTAATTCATTCTAACTTGTTTCTTTTCTTGTTTAACCCGACATGGTTCATCTTCCTATTTTACTATGACTCCTTTCTCACACTACACCCTTTGAATGCATCCATAAATCTTAAAAAAATAATAATAATTCTGACCATTCAGACCAGCTAATGGACATACAAAGATTTTTTTATCTTGGAAGAACTGGTGTACACATTATGTTATTAAAATAGTATGCTTGATGGTTAGTAGTTCAAGGGTCTTCAAAAAAGCACTCAGAGCGTGAACTTCCGCCAAGTCACGAAGGTATCAAAGGTAAATATAACTGCATAAAAATTTCATGCAAATCTGTTCATTAATTTCGGAGTCATTATAGGAGACAAGATAGGGTGGGCCTGATCACGCAAAGGTTAAGAATATTTTTATTTTATTTTTTTCTAAATAAAATCACAAAGTGATGTCATAATAACGGGGAAAAGATCGGATCTCTTAATGCAAATCCAGCATTACGGGGTCAGGACAAGAAGTGAGTACGCCAAGATTGATAAATATGTAGTAATTATCTTGTTTACATTTGGGCTGAAATTTTCTGAAAGATAATTTCATCACATATTGATTTGTGACATTGATTTAAAGGAATAATAATTTTTCCTGTTTAGTAGAGCAGAGAACAAGTTCTTGTTTGCAAAAAGGACTAGACATAACATATTAATTGGTGGAAAGCATACAACAGTACAATCTATTTCAAATTTGGTACTTCAATCATAAAAGATGGTATAGGGTCATCTATTGCATATGGGTGAACATATCAAAAATCAGAAAGAATTTAATGAAATGGTGAAATTGAGTGTAAAAAAATCCAAATATCAGGGCGAGACAATAATTAAGCTTTTTTTTTCCTGTCCGTATGTATTATGGTTATATAATTAGCATGTTTTGTTGTTGCCTGAGCTGTGATCTGGTGCGCAGTAGAGGAGTCAACCCGTTAGTGCCTACGTATATCTGGGTTACATAAGGACAGCACATTCCGCTTTTTAGTTTCTCATGTACATAACAAAGTGCAATATGATGTAATCTGAAGTAAAAGAATTCTGAGTTAAAGAATCTGTGATTCTCATTTTAGCCAAAATGGCTCAGCCCTAATCTTTGGTATACGTTCATAAATTTTCTTCATCACAGAAAAACTATGCTAAATGTAAGCAATGGGTTGCATGATAGCACAGTGGGGAGCAGAGTTGCATCAAAACAAGTAGGTTCTGGGTGCAGTGTTTCCCCGTTCTACCCGTGTTTGCCTGGGTTCTCTCGGGCTTCTTCCCACGGTCCAAAAACATGCAATATCGTTGAATTGGTGAACCCAACTGTCTATAGGTGTGAATGTGAGTGGCAATGTGCCGGCCCTGAGATGAATTGGCGAATCGTTCAGGGTGTACCCCGTCCCTCCCTTTATGTCAGTTGGGATAGGCTCCAGCCCCCCGTGAGCCCAAACAGCTTAAGCTGTTACACATAATGAATGAATGAATGAATATATGCAATTTAGTGGAAATGCTTTGTAAAAAAAAAAAGGTGTTAGCTGAGCTGATGACTGTTTATTATGTAGAAAATAGAAACCCTTGAGGAAGTGCCACCTCACACTCCGAGTTTATTCTGCCGAGTAGCATAATTAATCTTCCCCAGCTTGACATGCTGTGTGTGTGAGTAGAGGGCGGCGAGGGATGAGAATGAGGCGGCTCTTTGATGTTTCTTTTGGTTGTGTGTTTCGGCGGGTTGTGTTTTCCCTCCACACAGATACACACAACGAACACAGACATGAGCAGGTCTTGTCTCGTTTGTAAAATGATATTTGAATAGTATGCTAGCTGTTGATTCAAAATTATACATTTCACGAGGTTGACCATGGAGGCTGTGTGTAGCGTGAGAATGTGAGGAGCTTCATCAAAGCCTGTGTGCCGTGTGTCGTTTTGCTGCCGTCATATATTAAACACCATGGAGCTCAGTGAAGAGCAGCAGGGCTTCCTCCTTCCGGTGTACATAGGATGTGTCTGATCAAATGGCAAATATGACAGAGATGGGAGTTAAGCATGTCAGGAGCAACTAAAACACTGATTCTTTCTGTCCAATAGACTTTACGTGATCAAAGGGACTTTAAGCACATTGCTTGCCTCGGTTTTATATATTTTTTTTTTATAAATTTTTTCTATTAAATTAATGAGAGACTCCATAACAATCATAATAAGGAAGACGTTAGTAAATATGAGATTCCCAGCCATCACTGCATGGTAGATTGTATAAAGCTGTAACATTATTATTAAATAACCACAAATACTCAAAATTAAAGTACCTGTACTCATTGTGATGAAAAGTGGTTTTGGTGCATCCCTTACAATCAGTCAATCAATGTAGAATATATACTTCTTTATCATAGATAAATATTTTTGTTATTATTTGTGATTCCGGTATCTCAAATGATTTGCATTTGCTTTTGGTTTGGTTTGAAAATATGAACGCACTAATTGGGATTCCAGTCTTTTCTTTTTTACTTACTTGGCCTTTTTCATTAGAAGATTGACTTAGAATTTTGTTGTTTTTGTTGTTATTATCAAAGTTGGTCTGAGCAACTCATAGGCACGTTGGTTTAAAAGATGAGCTTGGTATCTCATTCTTTAATCAAAGTCGAATGTTTTCTGCACCGGTCTAGTCGCTACTTACAGTTCGCAGGAATGTTCCTGTTCTCCTGCAGCCCCCCTTACCTCACTTCCCTCGCTCATCCTTTAAATTCAGTCCAGACTCCTGTCTTAAATCTCGATTCCCCGTGTTTAACCAAACATATGGAATGCTACTGTAGTGGAATGTACTAAGTCTGGCTTGTTTTGTGCATGTGGGTGTGCATGCATGTTTAACCATGCACATGTTTTGAAGCAGATGAGAGCTTCTATGATGATGGTGATTATTATAATGACGTGTGTGTGTGTGTGTGTGTGTGTGTGTTTTTGTGTGTGTGTGTGTGTGTGTGTGTGTGTGTGTGTGTGTGTGTGTGTGTGTTTGGTACTTCCCAATTGAATAGGGCCTTCTGTTGTTGTGGCCAAACACTGCTTGTCTGCTCATGCATGAGTCTATTGCAAAAGCTCTGAATGTGTTCCATATCTGAATAGTTAGCTCATTCTTAGCCTGTTAGCTTAACTGTAAACGATCTCCCCTACAGTGGGTGAATTGTCAGCCGGGCCGCAAGCTCAGGGTTTTTGCCAACTGCCAAGTATAACAACGGCTAAAGATGCCATGGGAGTGTGTGTCTTGATGTTGACAAGTGAGTCCATTTTTGCTCACCTTTTGCCCTCCTTGTTTCTTTTTAACCACAGAATGGAGACTTTGGGAAGATGAGCTTGATGTGCATCAGACAGATGGATGCATCTAAAATGTAAGTTGTGCCTTATGATGTTTTTGGTCTTTGTTGTTTTATTTCAGCTCTTTTCTGATTGTGCACCTAATTGTGGCGTCAAATTCAATGGGATGTGCTGTAAATCCAAAAATTGCAGATTTCTTTTCATGTATGGCCTAGGGTTGTGAAACGTGCTGCTATAAGGATATCTTAATGGTTGTTTAAACCATCATAAAGTTTAGACTGAAGAATGAGTGAGCAACCAGCATCAGGACCCAAAATACAAGCGTCAGCCTCACCATCCATGTCCTTAGACTTTTGTTTGGGTTTGGTTTTTCAACATTTTGGTTGATGTAGAAGACTACTACACAATCGGCTTATTTCACCATCTTTGAATAAACTATGGCCGAGAATATGAAGAAAATGGAACATTTGGGGGAGCCATCTGTCAATGGCCTAAACAAACCAAACTAGCACAACAAAAACCTCTCAGTAAACTTTGGCCAAAAAGTGCCTTATGACAGTCATAGCAACAGATGGCAAGACATAGGACATAGTAGCAATGTATCGCATCTCCTTTGTTTAATATATGGAGCTTTGTATCTTGCTTTTTAAGGCAACTTTGATATGACCACAGTAATCTGGAATGTCACTTCGTCTGACAATTGTTCATCAACAAATTATACTGCTTAACTGTGACTCGTAAATATTTAAATATTATACTTATGACCGCCCCCACTCCTCATCAATGTTGGTCTTCATCAAATCTGATGGGAAGCATGTCTTTCGATATCATAAATATTAGGAGCTGTATTACTGCAATTTTGTTGTAATACACTTTTTTTTTTTTGTTATATCGTGGCAGCAGACGGCTTGTAGCCAAATTACCCCCACCTGCTGGTGGTACTACTGCGTCATTTTGACGTGTCAAAAACAGCGGGAAATGACAAAAATATACTTTTTTCATAACTGTCAGACCTCAAACTGAATTTTTTTTTTCGATCATTTTGATTTTTGCTTTAATTCTTAACACAAGAGATAGTCAGGTAATTATCCTTTGCTTCCAGCAGTAGGAGAAAAAGTTCAATGTAAAGATAAGCTAACCTAATTGCCACCCCCTCGGTCCAAAGGACCGACATCAGAACGTGCATGGAATTCTCCACGGATCATTTAAGGAAAACTCATGTTATGCTATGTTATGAGACAAATCTGACTCATAGAGTAGTTTTATGTCTGCTTGCAACTAGGGAGTCGACAAAACCAAAAATGACA
This sequence comes from Lophius americanus, assembly GCA_037951165.1. Taxonomy (NCBI): domain Eukaryota; kingdom Metazoa; phylum Chordata; class Actinopteri; order Lophiiformes; family Lophiidae; genus Lophius; species Lophius americanus. The sequence goes on along the minus strand of JBBDHG010000256.1, from coordinate 1,986,867 downwards.
AAAACAAATCCACACATACCTCTTTATTTCGTTGGTAAGTGTAAATAGTTTTCTGATGAAATATTAAAACAAAGTTTTAGAAAAGATTAATGCTTTGGAAGTCGGTCTCCCTAATAGATGAACTTTTCATTTTGTTGGTACACTTCATTGTGATAGCTAGAGACTGTTGATAGGTTTGTAGGTATCGCTTGAAGTAAATATAAGGACGATATTAATAAAGTTCTGACTGTCAGATATTTTGTTCTATGTCCGTTCATCTCTGCACATATCTTGTTCTTCTCCTCATCATCCATCCACTGTGACCACCTTTCCTTCCCTTCTTCTCTCCCTTCCCTCTCCTCCTCCTCCTCTTCCTCCTCCCCCTCTTTCTCTTTGCTGTCTTCCGCTCCTCCTCTGCTCTTTGTGAGCGTTTCCCTTTGGGCACAAACACCGGCGCCACACTTCCTTCCCTGTAGCCTCAAGTCACAGAGGAGTGGCACACATGCATACATATACTGTACTGTAAATATTCTGTGGCATATGGATCAGTGAACTCATACACATTGTGTGTGTGAATGTGTGTGTTTTTCAGGCCCGGTTAGTCTTCACTGCCGTTTTAGCAATATTTATTGGACCATCTGTTTACACAACAGTTTAACAGTTTATGGTCATTATATGGCCAAGGTGTGTTCTGTGCACCATTGCTGAGTTGCAATTTTCATTACTCCGGATGCTGGTTCACATCTTGCCCGAGCTGAATTCACCCAAATTAGTCCAGGACTAAGCAAAACCATGAAATAGTGAAACAGGAAATACAGCCTCTCGTTGGTGTCTTTTCATGTCGCACCCCAGGTTTTGCATATTAAAGATGTCTTTCATTTACATGTACTGCTTTTCAGGAAGTATGCTAGATAGGTTTAGGATGGATGCTACTTATGTCTGTTTGCTAACTAAGTATCTTGAGCCAGGACACACCTAAGCCTCTTTTATACTGCTTGTTACGGCAGGACTGGTGTGCCATTCTTCTGCCCCACCTGTCTGTATGAATACGATGAAGGTGTATTTGAAGAAGAGATAGTAAATTGTTAAAAGAATCAGAAATCTGTATAAACACGAGGCAGAAAGGTTAGAGAGTGGTGGGACGTGTTGACAACTATTTGTGTCGGAAAACTTAGTTAGCAGCTGTTAGCAGTTAGCGGGCAACTTAAAGAAAATTAACTGAAAATATCAAGTAGTGGGGCTCCTGAGCCTGTGTACAGAGGACAAGATCAACTGCCATGTAACGATTTTGCCTTTTCATTCTATCGTTAACAGCTCGCTATTCGAAATCCCTCACCGAAGCAGCGTTGCCCCTCTATAGTTTACTCGATGCACCACGATGCAGGTGGTGTAGAGAAGGGTCTTCATTGTGTCCATGTGTTACGTTCTTTGTGCAAAAGGGCTTTAGCTTCACTGAGCCTGACTTAGTTGAGGGCATGGTAAAGACTGGCAGCAGGTAATATCTCTATTAAAAAGATGTTCATTAAAATCAGCGTTGGGAGGTGTTTTTAATGGAGCATTGGTATTTGTTTCCTCATACCAAGCTGTCAAAAGGAAATTTCTTTATTAAGAAGATGCTTATTAAATTCAACCTTAAAGTGTTTCACGGAGCATTGGTATCCCTATAGTTCCCTCAGTAGTTCACTCTCTCCTGACTCTAGCAGTTGAATTTAAAAAGTGCAAACGTGTAATTTTGCCAGAGTCTCAATTCATTTTAGAATTTGAGTGACAAGAAGATTCTTTATGTTTTACACGGGTGTGATTTCCGGTGCAAAAATAAAAACAGAATTTCATGTACAGTAAATGGTGATACCACTTTTATCTCCTGGAATGCTGCTTTTTGTTATTTTAATTCTGTTAGATTTTGCTCTTTATGCAAACACATAAATTCTTTCTTACTCCAAAGAAACCATGCTGATTTTTAAATTCAACTGCCCCAGAGTTATAATACAGATGTTAGCACCTCAGTATGCCTGCAATGAAATGTAATAAGAGAAATCAGCTGATCATTTCTTCCCATGCCTTGAATTATATTAACGATCTAATATTTTTTATAGTAATTTAATTATTCTGGTTCATCATGCTTCTTTATTTGTCAACTTTATCATTTCTTCCTCGGTTCCCTTCCCTCCTTCCATCCTGTAGCCAGCGCTACATTCCTGCTGCAGTAATCCACTCTGCCAGATACCTGCTCTGAATACACTCTCTTCGTCCCAATCTTCTCTTTATCTTTACCTTCCATTATTTTCTGCATTTTTCTGCATACGCGTACTTCGTCTAAGCTGCTACCGCTTTCTCTCACTCTGCTGTTTCTAACTCATCAGAGACCCACTCAGGTCTTCATTCAGCCACAGCAGGCAGCTTATCCTCCAGCTCAAGCTGAGGAGGTACTTCCAAGCTCTGCCAACCAAGCTGTGTGTATGTGTGTTGTAGGATGGAGCAAAGATTGGAGCAGTAAAAGCACATGAGTCAAGCAGCAAAGCAGACTGTCGAAGGGCTGTTTGTTAAGAGTTATTGGAGTTTTTATTTATTAACAGCGTTTCTGTGGACTTCAGCTTTAGGGGAGGGGCCAGCCTGGTAAAATGTCCAATACAGCATCACCGGAGAGATTGATGAGCTGCTATGATCTGCTCGTCTCTTTGGTACCAGTGGGAAGGACACATAAATGTCACAGGAAGGCAGCTGATGTGGGGCATTGGAAGGAAACTGATGTAATGCAGCAGGGGAGATATTTAAGGATAAAGTTGACATTAGCCTGTTTTAAACATATATTTCACAGTACCACTGTAACAAAGACCCCTCTCTGTGCTGCATTTTGTTTATTTACAATGAACAAACCAACAGTAACTTACAGCTGCTCCGGGTAGTGATATCAGACCATTTCATTGTCTCCAAACAGTATAACACAGTGGCATCCGTGGCTAGTGTGGAATGTTACATATATTTCAAGCAGCACTTTGTAGATAACGAAACAAACTGACAAAAACATTTACCTTCAGTGTAACATCGTTCTTGGTCTTTTGGAAATGACTCCCTGACCTCATGGATGCTCTCCAATTTGAAGATGTTTTCTTCTTCTATGACTTAGCTGCTTAATGTAAATAGCTCATTTTAAATCTCCCAGCTGTGAGTAAGCCACATCATTTGTCAAAACGTCATCCCCACATCCTGTCCCACCACCTTGCAAACTCACAATATTTCTGCAGATGTGGATTTGGCTCCATTACAACCTCCGCTGTCGGCTCAGGTGAAACAACAGTGACCTTCATATTACGCCGTTGTCACCGTTGCAGAACATTGTAGTGAATAAAGGCACATTTAAGCAGACTCTGGTATTATTATTAGAAGATGATAGCAACACACTGATAGTAAATTGAAGAGAAACAGAGTGAGAACAAAAAAAATTACCAGTTTTGATATGGTATTGTCCTTGTCCTTTACTGGAAGAAAACACACACCTTTCACTTCAATATCATGTATTTCAAATGTGTGACAATTGCACCACTTTCACAACATTCAACTTACTCTATTATTGACTGTGCAGAGTTGATTTCATGATTTCTGTGAGAAGTTCTGAACCTCTCTGCCACAGCGTTTGCTTGATTTAGGCCTTTAAACTCGGGTTACTGAGTTTAAAGGCCAACTGTGTTGAGTATGTGCAGAATGCATGTGAGGTAACTTTGCCAGCATAAATCTCTGCCCCCTATTCCGCGAAGCCTGATAATGCATTCTGCGCTTTGTGTGATCTGGTGTATGGTTTTAAATTTCTCACATTTTCAGTCTTTTCAAGAGGCTCTCAATGTCAAAGGTCAGCAATAGTGCCCACTTTGTGCGGCCATGTCATCCTTTAATTGTTCGAGTTCCGGTCAATATCAGGCTAGTTGTATTATAGTGAAAAGAAATTGTGAAATTTGTTGTCAATACACAACATTTGACTTAATTGTGCTATATTTTTGAGATGCCCTGCTACCTCTCAAGCCATGTCTGTCAATTTTATTCTACGACACGAATATTGTTGGGCATTGAGATATTGTTGTATCTCACATTTTTTACATACTAGCTTCAGTAAACCTAACTGATATTTTAACCACAATAAGTAGCCGGTCTTTTTAACATTTTGATTTTTTTTTTCTGAAAATCTTTTTAACTTTTCATGGAAATAGGATTTTAAGGTGATTCTGAAGATTGGCCATCTTCTCCAAGGCATAAATCAAAAACAATATACACCACTCTTGACTCACAAAAGGAGTGTGCCTCGCCCTTATTCTGCCTGACTCAGACTTATTCATGCAGACCATGAGTTCCCCTGTGTTGACTCTGACAAGTGTCATCATGTTGTGATGATTTCTTGCCCTCTTATCAGTGTAAAACAGTGACACACACCTCCCTTGCCTTGCAATTCTCTGTTGCACATCTGTGTTGACTCATTTAGGCATTTAAAGATTTTGCTGACATCTGCTGATACCTGAGAGTGCTTGAACGGCTATTAAGCTTAGCTTTAAATAGGTATCTACTGTTAGTTCCGGCAGAAAATAGGAGATTAACGAGAGGACCAAAAGTTTCTCCCTGAGATGAATTATTCAAAATGATACTCTTTGAAGCTAACCAGATAATCTTTCAAAAATCTTTCTCGGCAGATGGAACTTGTTAAGCCTTCATGAAATCCTTGAATTCCTGAACAGGAAACAGAGTTATTCATAAATGCATTTCATTTATCATAACAGTGCCTATAAAAGTACTCATTTGACTTAGCATCGCAAACCTGTTCCATCTCAGACTGATGACAGACACTGCCAAAAATGCAAGGGTTTTTTGAATGCAAGTAACCAGGGCGCTGCGTCCTTTTACTTTTGGCATTCATCCTCTTAGTAAAGGGCATTTTTTGCCTTGAATGTCATATATATGGTTTGAGAATGGATTTCCCATGTATTGCTGGTTATTGACAGGATTTATTCAAGCACATCGTTCCACAGCTCCCAGGGTCCTGACTGCAAACTTGTGTCTCACTTAGCCAGACCCTTCCAGTATGTGTAAGCATGTCCCTCACACTGTGATATAACATAACATGTAGTCATCCATAAAATCATAAATTATAAAAATGATTATGTCCTGGGACGTGCTTCAAGAAGGGCTCAGGGGAAACCTCGAGTTGGCCTCAGATGAGAGAAACTGAGGGTTTTCAATTTCAGAAAGCGGGATAAGTTGAGCCCTGACTCAGTTACCAGGGTAACTTATTCTGCGAACATAACCTACTCGCTGTCTGCAGTTTTACGTCAAGGAAACCCGAGCTTGCTCCCAACTCCTCCTCCTCCTCCTCCTCCTCCTCCTCCTCCTGAGCCTGAAGCAGAGCTGATAGACGGTCCAGTGTCCGTCAATCATTCGTCACGTTAATAGATTAACGTCTGGAGAGGACAGAGAGATTCAGATTGAACCTGCTTTTATCCCATTTATCTGAATGACGTTCTCAAACCGTACGTTTCAATTATATTACACCATGGGCGTCTCTCACATTCCAGTTAAGTCTTTGCATTGCTCTGCTTCTTTTTTTTTTTAATGCTAAAAAGCTTCTTCCACAACATCGGTTGACTATTATATATTAAAGCCACTGATAAAAGCCATTGACTGATATTCAAATTATTTTAAAGTAAGATATAATGATGAATCTATCTACCAGCCATGAAGTTTATTCGGATAAAGTTGATAAACTTGACTGCTGCAGTAGCAGCAGTTCCCGCTGACGTCACGATCCTCTCAGGCTCATCCCGGGGGTTGGTAGGGGAATCCCGAAGCCTTCTCAGATGAAATATAAAATTCCTCCAGTGAGTTCAATGTCCACCCAGGATTAAATCCTTATTTGTCTTTCATTTTTCAGCTGCCTTTGCGTGCGCATTCTACCACCTTGTCGCATATGATATTCGGAGAAAATATATTAAAACTGGTAGATAAATTCACTCAGGCAGCAATACTCTCCCACCCGAGTTTTCTCTCCTCCCGGATGAAGCTGCCTCTTTCTTTCTTTAATAAATATACATATGCATTAAAGCTCTCTACTTAATCAGCATGATGTATGGCGACCATAGCATCTCATTGGTTGCCATGGTGAATCACAGTATCTGAGCTCCACTGATGACGGCTTTTTATAGTCCGCGCGTACACGTTCAACTCAGTGTTTACTAACTCTGAGTTCATTGAACCAATTCATATCAGCTGTTCTGAAACGGGTTATCCCGAGTTTCCAATCTCAAACTTGGTCAAGCTCGAGCTCAGTGCCTAACTCAGAGTATGTTAAGCCCGCTTCTTGAAAAAAAAACCTGTGTTGTTCGATGTTGTTCGTTGGTACTTGGCAACTTGAGCTCTCTCAGAATGAGATTCCTTCACTCATCTAGCCTTTCAGGGCAGGCACAGTGCAGAAGAGAGCCAAGGACTGTCCAATGCAGAGGAAGTTTAATTATTTCTGCCGTCACAAAACTGATAAAGTTGGCTACATTGGATTAATATCCATTCGGGACAATTTCCATTTCAGGACATTGTGTTTGGTTGTTAGAAATCCCTTGTTTGTCTACATCTTGCTCTCTTTTGTAGTCGTCCAATGTTATCACAGCTCATATAAATGCCATTCTATGATGGGACAGTTTCATCTCCTACTGGACTCACCCGGTCCATCGCTTCACAACTGGGCAGTTTACCCGTTCTTCAAATGAGATATAAGGTTGCAGGTCCCAGTTGCAGTCTGAATGTTTACTGACTCACAACAATGTGGATAAATAATTACCGCTTGGTCCGGGAGCTTAATGCTAATATATAGCTGGAATTGGAAATACATGTCTTTGCGACCATAATCAAACACTAAACGAGTTTGTAAAAATAAATAATTTCATTAATCATGTATTTGTCGGTTAACTTGAAAAAGTATTTTTTAATGAGAAGCTGAGTTCTAACGCTACAGAAATGACCCAATGCAAAGTCTATATTGTTCAGAAGACATTAATTATGAGTGGCTGTTTACAGAAAACCCCAGCTTTTTGTTGACATTTAGTTCTGTAGGGTTTAAAACATTCAGAGTTGAATACATCCAAACCACTGAGCACAACACCTGTCAGAACCATGTAAATACAATGTCATGAAACATATATGTAGACAGTTATGTTCATAATTTAAAGATAATCAGGGGTGCTTATTGTTAACTGATAAGGGGGAAAGAATTGTGGGTTTTTTTCACTTTACAGTGAAACTCAGGTCTCTCTTCTTTTTGTTATTATTACGTTTCAGCAATAAAATTGTCAAAACATGCCAAAATTGCTATATAATATTATTTCTACCTTAAGTTGAAATACAACCAATTCTGTTAAATGGGTACATAATATCATCTGAAATCGATCCCAGGCCCCTTAATCGAATCAAACAATCAATGTATCGTGGCAGACTTTGTGATATCGGCACCCTATTGTTGTTCAAATAATCTATATAATATCGTATTGTGATGGAATTATACCCCCTGGTAAGAAACCAAGGGATATTCCCCACAATTGCCCAGTTTGTACGACACAATAGACACTCCTATGCAAGGTGGCTGACCCTCGCACTGGTGTTTCTTCTGGGCCCATCAATGGGCCAGCTGTGTCACAAACAGAAAAAGAATGCCCCACATGAAGTGAAATGTTCTCTTGGTCATTATTCACAGATCTCCATCATGGCAACACACCCATTCAGTCACATCTTTGTGTTTCCCCCTAGCCCTTGTCCTACACAGTTACAGACTGATGGCTGTCAAAGTGTAGGACACATTTAATATTGGCTGTTTCTCCAGTCTCTTATGGCTGCAAATAAGGTGATTATACTGTATTAAATGCATCATCATGTTGCAAACATGATAGTGACCAAATTTTCTTAGTCACAGATCTTTTCATTTAAAGTTAGGCTATCAGTTGCACAAATATCAAATTGCCAACATCCCAGGTGCCAACATACAACAATATTCGGTAACCAGGATGCTAATATTTATCATGTATACAGGGTTGTAAGACATGTCAAGGCCATGATCTCAATATGATCAAAGCCAGGAGAAACCTCATAACTGGGAAACGTGTGTGTCTGTAAAAAGTCTATAATGTGACCCACTTACGCAGTTCAGCTCCTCTTAGTTTGGCCCAGCCACAGTACAAAACAACCTAATCTGCTCCTCTAATCAGGAACTCACTTCTGTTTGCCCTTGTGTTGTGTATGGAGTGTTTTGTATGTCTACTTTGTCAGTGATTTCTGACCCCAAACATTTGGAGAAGAAAAGATGACAACATGCTAGAGGAGAGTTGGGAAATATTTTGTGCAAACATACCAGAATGGGACGTAGATCTGTGTGATTATTCCAATAACAAGAGCATTGCCAAACTTGTGCACTCTCATATTCAGAAAGGAGTGCATATGTTTCAACATATTTCAATCAATTAAAATGTCCTGATTAAAGCAGTAGCAGTTTTAGACAAAGTGTCAAATTAGTGTCTGATGTTGAGATGGAATAAACTAACATTACCATCTTTTTACATTTCTGTAGAAGTCATTTGCAGATGCTTTTCCTACTCAAAAAATAATACTTCTACTTCTAAATAAAATACAGAATCAAAATGTTTCACATTGTGACACATTAGATAGAGCACCGTTTCACAAACTTTCTTTTCTCCCAAAATCTATTGTCTTTATGCCTCTTACGGCTAACATGCATATTGACAACACGTGGTCATGGAGTGAGAGTTAGGAGACTTGCCATCAATGGGAAACCTGAGCCTGGGAGGATACAACACAACTGCTCTATGCCTACAGAGATGGATGAGAGGCAGAAAGGGAGCTGCTGGTCCACAGCCCTCAGTCGCTCCCTTGTGGGTTTTCTTTTTAAATTTAATCTGGAAAAAGCTGACTTTGACCAAATATGTTTGCAGAGTTCAATGGTGCTACCTGAAACTATTAAGTACCCCTGCCAGCAGTGGAGAGTCTTTCTCTGACACATAAATCTCACCACACTCTCGCTGGCTAGCGACAGATGATTTGTTGTTGGGTATCTTTAAAATTAGTTTGCAACCATTTCCTTGTTTGACAATTTCTTACCAAATACCGGACGCAAAGGATGACTGTTGGCTTCTACTTCCATCAGTTACCATCAGTTATCAGTTTTCCGTCAGTTGAATGATATTTCTGACTCAAAAGTATCTGATTCTGGAGCCCTTGTTTTCTTCAAAAAACCCAGCAAGCTAGTCTTCATGCAACACTATAGTAAATGAATGTTGCAGTATCTAGGATTACTTAGTCATACGAAGAAGAAATCCTTTATTGATCACATTCAGCCATACACAGTACAGCAGAGTGAAATTATTTTGACTGCAATTGACCCATCCCTGAGGGAGCAGTGGGCAGCCCCTCTGAAGTGCCCGGGGAGCTAGTATTTCAGGGTCTTGCTCAAAGACCCTATGACCAGTAGATCCTGGTGGGACTGGTGGGAGACGGGCACTCAACCCAGAGCTACAGCCTGTCACTGACAATAGTACGTCTGACCAGTCATACATTGATTTGTGACATGGAGAAAAAGGGCATGTGACTCATATTGTGATGATGTGTGGGTTGGATATTCATCTGAATTTTCCTAAGTTTTATTCTTTGGAACTGTATTTAACTCTAAGATCAACAGTATTCAACTATATTTGTGACACCCCTCACAATGTGACATGGCAACCCAAAGAAAAACTGATTACTAGGAGATGAATTACTTTGTAATGAACTATATTTAGTGCAGCCTGTCAAGGTTCAAATAGATTTAAACAGTTTCTTCACCGTCAAAAAGACTAGACTGAAGACAGATTTGTTTACTTTTGTCTCCAGCAAAGATAAGGACTCCCCACCACGTGATCCAAGCTCATTTGTTGTAGCCCGAGCTAACACAAAGAAAAGAGCCAAGACAAGCAGAATAATCACGAAAAGCTTCCCAATGATGTTACGAAATTCTGTTTTTCTCTTTGATTCAATCACGTCAAAGCTAGATCCACATTAGGGTCATTTACAGATAAGCCAAAAATGTAGTACATGTATTTGTACAGCCATCATACTTGAATGAAAGCTGACAGTTCACACACTGTAAACCCTCTGACATGTCTCTCTCACCGTATCATGGCTGTCTTAGCCTCTCTTTAAACCTTCTGTTGTATTTTTCGTCCCGTCCCCATATTTCCCTTGGTCTCATCTAGTTATCATGCCCACTCAAATAAGTAGGTCCTTGGTTAATCCCCAGCAACAAGAATCAGCAGGGCAGGAGGGGAGCAGTCTGTTAGGAGAGACTATGGGTTCTTTGGCAAAGGACAGAAAGAGAAGTTTGCTTTTTAGGCCAAACATTGAACACTTTTTCTTTCTTTTTTTTTACAAACAGGACAGCTACTCAGAAATCCTACATGTTTAGTGGTGTCATTCAATAAAAATTTAATTACATTAATCTTAATAATAGGCTGTGAATAGTCATTATTGGTCACATGCTAAGAAAAGAAAACTAGTACTTTTGGAGGGAGATAAAAGAAACACATGACAAATTAGACACAGAGGTTAGACTTTTTTTTTACTTTTTATTATCTCAGCTTAATTGGATTATGTTTGTAGGCCCACATTCATAATGAAATGCAGACTTAATCATCAGACAACCACATAAAGAACAATTCCAGAGTCATGTCCGCTACAAACAAGCTTGTAAATTGTTTTTGTAAAGCAAATCTCACTAAAAGCTTGAGACAACAGTTCTTTTGTGGGTGGCTGGTATGTTGGGTGATCTGAGTAATGTCCTGGTCTTCAAAGAGGTGTTTGAGCTGAAGATCGTTGTACATCAGACTGATTTAGCTTTAATGGGAAGGCTGCTCATTAGCCGTTAAAGGCAAATGTTGGGGGGACGTCTCTGTAGTTGGAGACATTTTTGGCTGATTCCGAATTGTTTTGTTTTTTTTAGTTTAAAAATCATAATGAGTAATGTATTTAAAGTGCTCTTATTTTGAAAGATTGCAGTGGAATTAACAAGGCTAGTCTGCATTGTGTTATGTTTGTTTTATGTTTGTAAGTATTCTGACTGAATTAATCTACCCTCCTTCCGCTCTGCCGTGTGTTTCTTAAACTAATTGCATGACATTTCAAAGGGAAAATTAAACTTTGTAAGCGTTGTTCAGTCCATTATATGTTACATGTTGTATTGGCTTTGTCGAAGGACTTCAGGTTTCAGGCTTGTGGCTGGCTCTGAGCTCCCGCTCGCTTTGACCGCTCTTGTAACGTTAGCTTTTAACTTGCTAAATTCCTCAGGTGATTAAATTGGAAATGTGTGATTAAGTTCATTCTGGGTTTTTGTGTCCTTACTGGTGTTATAAATTGCAAGCTTTTTATTTTTCTGGTTTATTTTTGAGATGTTTCGAGCCGTGGGAGCTCATGCTTGGTGTGCGTGTGCGGCGCATGCGTTCATCCGGCACGTAACCGGCCTCCAGTGTCTCTGCTCGGCCTACTGCTGATTTAACAAACTTGGCCTCCCGGCGCCTGTGATAGAGGTGAACTTCTATCTATAACTTTATATCTGTGTCATTACGATAACTGCGTTTGTTCCACAATTATTACTACACTACACGATTAATCCACACTGGAAGCATAAGTGGGTCAAGCATTGTGATTTCTTTAATTAGAATTAAGCAAAATTAATGTATTGTGGTCTGCAGTTTAATAACGATTGTTAATGTGTCGATTTTGACATCTGTAATATATTTTTATAATAAACATATTGTGGTACTCTATGGTAGTAGTTGGCATCTTTGCCTCAGAGTAAAAAGGTTTAAGTTCAAATGGATTCACGTAATGGTGACTCATCATTTCCTGTATGTGTGAATGATTATTTGTGTCTCTGCGTCGGCCCTGTGATAAACTGGTGACCTGTCCAGTGTGTACCTCACCTCTTACCCAGTGTGAGCCCCCATGACCCTGAAAAGGATAAGAGGTTACAGAAAATGAATAGATGTTACACAAAGTGCTGTTAAAAAAGATTTGACCCCTCTTGGAAACTTCAAAACAAAGGCAACAAGACTGACATTTATTTTAAAGTTTAAAAAAAAGAAAAAGGTATTGGATAAGGTTATCCAATACCTTTATCATCAGCTTGAAAAAGTACTCAGCTCCCTGAACTTAATAGCTAGATGTGTCACCAGAACAACTTCAAATAAGCGCTTATAAGGCAATAACTGGAAATCAGTCTTTTTGTGGTGGAATTTTAGCCAAATCTTCTTTGAAGAAGTCATTTATTGCAGCCACGTTGGAGGTTTGCATATTAACTGGATTCAGGTCCAGAATTTGACTAGAACACTCCGAAGAGTAAACTTTATTGCTTTTCAAAGTTGGAGTGGAATTTCCACTGACTAAGTGATGATTTGACATTCTCCTTTTTTTCCCCTGGTGGACAGCAGAAATCCTGTTTCCCTCAGTAGGTGGGTTTACATGGACAGCCTAATCGGAAAGAAACAGCTGCATGTAAAGGTTTAATTCATAAAGGAGAAAAGTGTCCCTGGTAAACCCACCTAGTAATGAGACATCATAGTTTTTTCAGATTCATTTTCTAATGGGGTACATATTTTTTCACTCATGCCCGGTAGGTGTTGGATAACCCATTTATATGATTAATTATATTATGTTAAAGCAAAACAAAAAAACAACATTTAGAACAACAGACACAATTTAGAATAAGATATTCATGAAAATAAATCATCATAGATGATTAGATTATATGAATAGATGAATAGATCATAATGGAGCAAAACTGATGTCACAACATAAAAATAGAAATAACTGGTGGAGGAAAAATAAAAATAATAGGCACAAGGTGTCACTCTTGATTATTGGGTAGCACATCCCTGACAAGTAGATTGCTTCCTCTTTGCCACTTTCGTTTTTTGTCACTGGTCCTTTTTTAGATTCCATCCAGAATTCTAAAGGGAAACCTTAGTGTAAGATTCCCATCACATAATAATCCAGCTACATGACCTTTAGTCCTTATCCATTTTTCTGCTGAAATAAAACACTGCCTTTCTTTATTTTTATAGTTATTTTTACCATTATTCTAGAAGAAGAAAAACTGAAAAGGTGAAAAAAAATGGAAACCAGGAAATGACAAACTGAACATTATGGGATGCTGCTTGTTGCTTTCTTAGAAAAATGGAAAAGTACAGGCCAAGATTCAGGTCTCCACCATCTTGTGGCTTCCACTCCCTCGCCAGTATCCATCTACTGCATCGTCTCTCCTCATACAGACACACACACACACAAAGTGTTTGTCACAAATTTATGTACAAAAACTGGCAATAATGCTGTACATAAAGATGTGGTTAAGGCATTATGATTGGACTCAAGCCCTTTATTAACTATGCTTTACGAGGCATAAGGGCTAAAACACAAAAGTTCCAACATAATGTCAAGTGCAATAGAGAGGAGAGTTCTTTCAGTTTCTTTCCTTCCTTCTCTCTTTCATAGAGAGAACAGAATGTACTGCAGGCAGGAAGTTAAGTGGCTAAGGCCCTAATGATATGGTGTATGATTGTAACCTTGGTGTGTGTGTGTGCGTGTCTGAGGGAGAAAGCAAGCGAGTGAATGGACCTCTTCCACTGAGCTTTACTTCAATTTTGTTTGGTGTTGGTGGTCCAAGAGAGAATGAAGCCCTCTCTGTTTTTTGTTTTTTTGTCCTTCCTTTCTGACTTTCACATTGCATCTTCTCATGCATGTCGGTCCTCCATTTCTCTCCTTTGATATAAAACACTTAGGCGTGTAAAGCTAACAAACTTCACCTTTTGCAGGTGCGAGAGGCTTCCTGCGGACAATTTTGTCAGTGTGCCTGTGGTCATCCCACGACTGCCTATAAAGCTAATAAGTGAATACTAATACAAGCTGATAAAACTCTTATTTGCATGCAGTGTGTTGCCTGTGGCAAACAGACTGGCATGTGATGGTTTCTGAAGCAACAGGCTCCAAAATCAGATTGCTCTGATGATAGAGATTTGGCGTGATCATTTCTACTTTGGGAGCTATTTTTCAATGTCCCCGCTAAATATTTTGGGCAGGATTTGTTGCCAATTGGGGTTTTGTTCTTGTGTGATCTTCGATCCTTACAAGGTAACGTGATTTGGGCCGCAGAAATGAGAGAGAGAGAAAGTGGCGGTAATGCACCTTCAAATAAGACCGGAAATTCTTGTTCACATTTAAAGCCTATAAGTTTCGATTCTGAAAGAATTCTAGTTTCATAGTGTTAAGTCTTAACTAATCTGGGGCGTATGTTCAGGATAAAAGTATAACATAGTTTTTTCTGATAGCAAGCGCTGGTTTTTCCTGAAGCCCTGAAACTGAACCTGATGGGATAAACCCAAAAAAAAATAATTTCAGTCTTGTTTCTGTTTTGTATGTTCATTGTATGTATTGTCAAGATATTTGTTGTGGCTTAATCAAGCACAAATAGTTAAACTTTCCATTTAAGTAATTTGTTTCTAAAATAATAAAGGCCTTTGAACTGGATTTTCACGACTGCTCGTGATACAGGCATTGCCTCAAGGATGCCTTTATTTGACTTTTTATTGTGCTTTAGTGCTGCATACTGCATAAATAAACATGTTTTCAATTAAATCACCACAAACAAATTACCAGATGTTGAATGTGGTGCCAGAGGGATCCCTGAGGTTCTGGGGCCCCAAAACTTTTGCCTGCTTTGGCTGGATGGTAATCCCATTTTGTGTTGTTTTACTTTGCCATGTTCTTGAAACATTTGTTTCATTCTGCAACTTTTCTGAAACTACCTTTTCTTTCTTGACCTTGAAAATCAGTTAATCCCAACACTGACTTTACTATCCCTCCACATAGTTTCAGAGACTGAGTCATTTTCGCAACTATGGCGGCGGGGCTCAAATGTTTGAAGTTTGTCACAATATTCAGGGGGGTTGTATTAGTCAGGACAATAATTGCTAGGACAAATGCTGCAAGTTGAAAATATAGTACTGTTTGGAATTAGTTTGACGTCAAGGCTGGACCTCAAACTATCCCAATCCATCTAAAACTTTTGCTTTGCTTAATTCTAAAAAGAAATCTTCTCGTTTACTCCCTGTGCCTTGGCCATTAAGCCTTGTCGTTGCCTTTGATAGGAATGGGCTGTGGAGATCAGTGGCCTGGTTAAGAGCAGACAGCACCAGAGTATGGGAATGGCAGTGCCCTGATTACTTCATCATGAATGTGTTGCATGAAGAGACCTAAGTTTCCCTGTCTTACTGCTCCTGACTGTGAGCTTCAAGGTTTCCTTAATTGTCAAATGATACACAGGGTAAGGCAGTAAAACTCTGGTTTCAGTTTGAGCTAAGCTCAGAAGTCCTGCTTCCCTTGCGCCTTTCTATTCTTTGAATTTCCAAATCCTTTTCTTGACCAAAGAGCTCAACTGCATTTGCTTTTCTTGCCATAGTCTTGAAGATGAATAATGAACTTAGGAATGCCCTCTTGTTTCATGAATATACAGGTGCAGGAAACCTTAAGCATGCAGGAATATTAGGGTTTGTTAGCACTTATCTATGCAGTCCTGAATGGAAGAAATCGGCAGTCATCAGAGAAAATACACTATTCTTTTGATCTAAGTTCTTGTCTTTCCTTTCTACTGCCCCACATCTTCTTGTATTATCTCTTTTCATACTCAACCATTCCCTTTTAATTCCCCCCTGTCTTGTCCCAAATGTAGTTAATGAGGCCTCAGCCCTGCAGTAAGTGACTCAGGTATGTTGATTGGTTTGGCAGAGGTGGGACCTTGCCATTGCAGCTTTGCATGCACGGCCGCCCCTTAAAACCACCCACTTGGCCATGCTGGTGTGCGTGTATAAGAGAGATGGAAGGGAGAGATGAGGGAGGGAGGTAAAGAGGTAGTTGGCAGAGAAATAAAGGGAGAATGAAAGGAAGGTAGGCGGCATGCCAAGACAGGAGTAGCTGAACCTAGTGAAATCTTCATTATTAACCAGGACCAGGCTTAACCAGAGTTCTTCTCAGTTTTGTTGGATTTCAAAAAATTCTGCAGGGGCACAAAATCCAACACCAAGATAATCAGAATAAATGTTAAAGGCAAAGAAAATGATTACTGAGGTGCACAGAAGAGTGTGATAAGCTGTGTTTTTTATGCAGGTTTTATGCCACGCTTTTTACCTTCAGTAAATATTTGAATTCCAGTGTCTACTTGACTGTAACAGGATCTGTCAAGATGGGTTTGCTTAAATTCAACGCAGCATGACTTTGACCAAGGTGTTTTGACATTAAAGTGGACTGCTAGGCCAACTGATTATACACATCTCTTTTCGCTACTTATCTATTTTCCTTCTCCTTCTTCAGTTATAGTATGCTAGAGTGTTACTAACCACTAGACCTCATGAAAGGGTAGAATAATTTAAATGCTACAGCTAAATGCTTTGAGTTCAAATTGTGTGTTTTTTATAATGTAATCCTTGCCATATTGACTTTCATAGCTTATATTCTCACGGAGACATTTAGTTAATTGTTGGAAGAGCAGTTTAGCCGTTAAGCACCAAATGAAATGACCAAAAATATACGAAAGTCTGCTGGAGTAAATCAAAATGGCAAGTTATACCTTGTTGTATACCATGTACCCACATAGTTCAGTGCCTAGATAAAAAATTGTATAAATGAACTGCATTGCTTGATGTTTTACAGCAGTACAATATGAGGGAAAATTACAGGCGTCTTTACATGTTATGGGTTGTAGCATCAGAAAAGCTATGTTTGGAGAGACATGGGTATTAAGAGGATGTATGGAACTGAATGTCAAGGGGCCAATAATTGACGATGCATGCAGATGTTATATCCTCCCCTCAGGTCGATTTTCCCTCGAGGTCAGCGAGGAAGCGTGGCAAGTTGATGGGGTGAAGGGGAGCAGTAGGACTTCGAATGAGAATGACAGCCATGCTACAGTTGTTTAATTTATCCCTGTTTTTCAGTCACAGATGAATACTAGTATAAACGTATGTGCAACCTCTGAAACAATTACCCTGACCGTACAGCAAAGGATAACACAGCTTCAATTTGCATCATTGCAATTATGGTGTTTGTCATACATCTGATGAGAGGTAAGTCATTATGTCGCCGTAGCGACCATTAATGATTTGGCTAGCATATAATAGAGTGTTTGCTACAGTGAGAATGGCTGTCTGTGTGTACAGATGGAGGACTGAAGGTGAAGAAAGCTGGTGTAGTTTGAGAAATGCTACTCTCAGCTGAAGCAATGTGGGCAGCATAAATCGATGCTGGACACAACAGCAGGGAGACATAAGTGTGGTGTGTGAGCCTGTAAACCTATGGAGGCATGTTGAACCCCCCCTACTCATACACATACCTATGTTTAAAAAATTCAACCCCCATTTCCTTCTAGGAACAGGCAAGGTGAAATACAAGGACAAAAAGGAAGCAAGATGCGATTTGTATGAGTCCACACGTAATTTGGTATCTTTGCCATGGAATGTGGAATGTTTATTGATGAATTTAATGAATGGAGAAAATCATTTGTTATATGTACAATTGCTAGAAAATGGAGCCAAAGGTAACATTTTCTCGTCCGTATTTCCTTTTATCCGTTTCCTATGGTTTGTATCAAAGCAATTACATGTAATGGTTAAGTCATTCAGCATACGGTGTGCTGATTGTGCAGTGTGTGCTACAAAGTGTAGTGATTTTCTCACTTACTTATTCAGCTCCTGAGAATGTAAATGACTGTCATTTTGAAGTTGTGGATGAGTAAGTGTTATTTCCTCTTTCCCCACTACAGATGACAGATGTGCCTCCTAAACACCACTGCAAAGGAACCTCATCATCTCAAAAGGCAGTCATAGACCTCAGCAGATCACACCGAGAAGAGAGGATTTTGCCTAGAACCTGAGGGACTTCATGTCACTACTTCACAAATGTGGACTTCGACAAACATCATCAAATAATCTGAACAAAACAAAAATAACTAATATAATACACAGAACTCTATAGAAATGTCTGATCATAAAGACATGACACATCGCCATCTGCGGCACAAGCTACAGAGTCTTGGCCGAAAACTAGAAGAACTGGAAGAGGCAACCAATAAACTACAGAAATCGGAAGATGAGCTAATGGAACTGCAGGTCAGTACTGGTTGACTTGTGATTGTGTGTTTGTTTGTTTGTGCATACCAGACGCAGAAAGAGCTGGGACAGCAAACCAATGCATTAATAGATTGATTACTGGTTGTACTTTCTTCTCAACAGGACAAAATAATCCAGGCAGAAGGCAGCAACTCATCCCTGCTTAGTGAAGTGGAGGTCCTGAGGAAAAATCTCTTAAAGCTCCAGGGAAAGGATGAGGAGGTACGCAAAGCTGAAGACCTCTGCCGCACAGTCAGAGAGAAACTGGAAGAGGAGGAAAATCTTACAAAGGACCTAAGGACTGAGATTGAACGCCTACAACGGAGAATGGCTGAACTGGAGAAACTGGAAGAAGCTTTTGGGAAAAGCAAGTCTGACTGCAGTCAGCTCTGCCTAAGCCTCAACGAGGAGAAAAACTTAACGAAGAAGCTCTCATCAGAGCTGGAAGCCCTGAAGGCACGATTGAAGGAGATGGAGGGAACTGAGATAAAGTTTGAAAGAGCAGAGCAAGCTTTGGCAATGGAGTTCGAAAAACTCAAAGAATTCACCCAGACTTTTGTGATTGAGCGTAAAAGGTTACTAGAGAAACAGAGAGAGGACGAGAAGACAATTTTAAAGCTGACAGAAAAGCTGGAGCACCAGAAAAACCGTCTTGGGATGTCTGCAGACCCTGGCCATGCAGATTTCATTAGATCACGGATTGAGGATGAGCGTTCTTCAACAGGGTTCCTCTCAAGTAAGCTGGCAGGACGCAAGAAAAGCCTTGATTTCTTGAAAGTGGCTGATGCCAACATCGGCCTTGTTAATAAATCTGAGAATAAGAAGAACAGGAGTCTTGAGCACTCGCAGGAGGAGGACAACAAAATAAAGGAACTGACCCAGGAAGTTGAGAGGTTGAAGAATCGTCTGAAAGACCTGGAGATTGTGGAGGACGATCTAAAAAGTTCTGAGTCCAAAAATGGCGAACTTCATGAGAAGTTCCAAATGGAACGAAACCGGACTCAGCAGCTAAGCGAGCAGGTGGAGAACCTCAAAACGCAACTGGGCGGAAAAATTGGAATTGGAAGAAATGGAACCGGTAATGTGGATAAATATGGCAATGGAAACACAAACATTTGCCCCAGCAACACTGCTAAAGTTCTGGAGAATGGAAAAGCTGAGAATGAAGATATCATTGTTAAGGGAGGTTTCAGACAAGAAAAACCCAAAAATAGGAGTGCGGCAGCTTTCTCAGAACCAAGTTCTCCCAAACACAGGAATAGGGAACTCTCTCCTCAGCATAAGAGAGAGACCAAGTTGAGGAGCAAAGAGTTGAGCCGCTCAGAGGAGAGTTCTCCTAAGTCTGTCAGGAGAGCCATTAGTCCCACTCACAAGAGCAGAAGGACACCCAAAACCCCAAATACTGCCATTTCATCTGATAATGGAGTTAGAGACAGAGGAAGAGGTATTGAGGAAAAGACAAGAGAAGACACTGTCTGCTCTGTCAACACGCCTTGTAGTGACATTAAAAAAGCATCTGTTCTTAGTCGCTACCCTCCAGCGGCCAACGACCAGAAGCCACTTAAGACGGCGAACAAACAGACGGATGGAGAGACTAAAAAAAGCAGAGTAGAGAAGTTCTCCAAATTGTATGTTGGGAGTGATAGTGAATCAAATAATTCCGATATAGTGCCCGACAATTCCAGTAACATCAACAACATCTCTGCTGAGAAAGACATAGCGTCCACCTTGGATCAGGAATCGACAGAGCAGGTTCAGGAATCTGACTCTCTGTCTGTTGCCTCCACCATGTCCAAAGCCAATGGATCGTACAAAGCCTACAGATCCCAGGTCAGTCCACTGCTGCCCAGTGACCAGGGATCAGAGGGTCACTCATCTGCCTCTGAAACTGAGTCTACTGGTTCGAGGCCATCTGAACCAGAGCCTGTTTCCGAGGCAACTATTACATCTGTAAGCAGTAGATCTGCAGCATCTAGATATCCTAGATATTCCCACCTCTACGACTCACATTCAGAGGGTTCCCCTACCAGGAGCTTATACGACGAGGAGCTGCACAGCAGAACACTGTCAGCTGAGATAGGCAACCAAGGGCCCACAACCACAACCACTGAATCAGGGATCGCGATCCAGCGTGTATGCAGCCCACGTGAAGCGCTGAGGTCAAAAGCTGTCATCAAGCCAGCGATTGTGGAGATTGACAGGAAGGAAATGATGATTTCAGAGCCATTGCCTACAAATGGCAGACCCAAAATCTCCTCTAAACCCATCGTTACTACCACGAGTAAAATGACCAGTAGTATAACTATTTACCCCAATGATCCGAACTCTTCCAGAACCAGCAGTCGCAGCAGCAGCGTGTCCAGTGAACCCTTACCAATTAAAGAACGCCACACCTCCACCAGTAACATCCTCATAGGTATGTTTTCACCCAAAACAGAATCAACAAAACAAAATCATAACATAATTTTTCTGCAAAGGGACCATTTCAATATTTTCAGCTTGCAGATTCTCAGTATATCAGTTTCTTTATTCACAGAGATGTCAAATCTGGGGTTAAAAAGACCAATAAGATTGTAAAAGGTGAAAGGTTATTTTCCTTTGATGTGGGTCAGTTGAGGTAGTGTTAGAACATGCATTGATGAAATATTCCATATTTCCATATTACATAAAAATGTATAAAATGTTATACAGAGAAAATATTATAGAGTTTTATTTCTCTCCAGGCCCCAGCAGTGAGCACCATGGCAGCGTCTCCATCCCGTATGAGATCTCTATTCCCAGGAGCGAGATAACCATGCGTTCGTGCCAGGACCAAGACTACGGAGTGGACGAATACAACGATTCTTCCTCGAGGTCCAAACTGCACCACTCCTGCAGAGTGGATACCACCGCCAGCCACCTGTCCAGCCAGCGCAGCAACCTCAGCCTCCAGTCCCCAGAGAACAGTTCCACAGACTTTAACGACACCGAGTCGGGCTTTGAAAGCAGCAGCAGCACAACAACGGTCACCAGCTGGAGACGGCAAAGACAGAACCGTGACTCACAAGAAGATGCTTTACCAGACTTGAAGAACGTGACTGTCAGGAGCACCTGGAAGAACAAAGGCTCTCCATCTGGGGAGGACAAAAGCCAGGCAAGAGGGTGTACAAGGTCGATGACCGATGGTGGGTCAGAGGATGAAGCAGAAACCGCCACAACATGGAGGGCTTACCGGGCGACCACATTTGATACCGAAGAAATGATAAACAGCAGGACGGGAGCTGCTGGGAATGCTGACGCCCAAAGGGGAGTCAAGCCGTCCCCCGCAGAGGTGTGAAGAGCAATTTGCATGAGCAAAGTCTTAAGTTGAGGATGAATATTAGTTATTGTATAATGTCTCTCTTTTGCGTCACTTATTGTCCCAGGTGTACATGCGTAGGATCAACAGTGTGATTACAAACACAAGAGAAGTCGAGGAACCAGGGCCTCAACGAGGAAAACACTCACAGTCTGCCAGCATGGATGCAGGAGGCCCGAGCAGGATCGTACCTCACGCACCTGTTACGTCTCAGTCCTGGGGCCGATCATTCACTCAGCAACCACTGGTAGGAAAACCATCTCTGCAATTCTCTTAAGAAATGTTCTTTACAAATGATGAAGCAATGTTAAATATGGATGTAAAAATCTGTCTGGTGATATTACAGGCATGGAGAGAGTGAATGGTTAACGACTCGCATACAATACAGGAGCAGGATTTGGACCCGAATACCCAAATCCTGTCTGTTTATCTCTATATTATAAATATTTTCTGAACAGCCATAACATTGAAAGAGCCTCCCTTTCAGTTTCTAGAGCCAAAAAATGCTCTCTGATGCACTTTGTGTTTTGACATCCGATCTATTAAAACCAGCATTAAATGTTTTAACTATTTATGCTATATTAACTCATACATGGATTTTGAAACACGCTTGAGTCTTTATCCCTGATGACCCTGTCAACAGTTCACCAGTTGTCCTTCCTTAGACCACTTGGTAGGTGCTTACCGACGCAGACTGGGAGTACATAACAAAACCTGCACTCTGTTTTGACAAAGTCGTCTAACCATCAGAATCTGGGCCCTGTCATAGTCACCCAGATACATTTGCCCATTTTTTCAGCTCCAACACATCAACTATGAGGACAAAATGTTAAATTGCTACCAAATATCTCTACCCACTGACAGGTGCCATTGTAACAAAATATTCACTGTTATTCTGACTACACCTGTTAGTGGTTATAAGGTTTGGCCGATCAATGTATATGTACATGTATACATCGTCTCCCATGTTATAAATGGGAGACAAAACTAAACATATATTCAAACTAAACGTATATTGATATCTCTTTAAAAAATGGTCCGGCGTAAATGTCTCAAACACGTCTGCCCTAAAACAAAGCTTGAGCGCTCACTGCTGGATGTGCCTTCAAAATCAGTCTGTATCGCTACAGGTGAAGGTGCAATAGAACAACTCTGCAAATAGTTTGCGTTGATGTTAAAAGCCCAGAAAGTACATCTGCAGGGCCGAGCTCCTGGTGTGTCCACTTTGCATGAGAGCTCAGCTTGTGTTTTTCCCTGACGCCATGCTCTGCAAACTTCAAGCTGAGCACAGCAGTTCTGTAGGCCCCGCTCCTGCTGCCCCAGTAAGCACAAAGGGAAAAGGGTGGGACAAAAAGAGGGAGGATGGAAATGAAAAAGACCTCAACAGGGGAGAAAAGAAGGTTCGGAAACCTCAAGGAGAAGAAAATAGCTTTCTTTTATTTAAATGGCCCACCACATTGCAGTATTCAACCCTGCCAGCCAGCATTGCTATTCTGTGAAAGCATTATTGAAAATAACCGTTGAAATACTCACCTCCAGCATCATTCGCTCTACCAGAGCTTATATTTATGGCTTTAATTTGAAGCTATTATAGGCAATTAGTTATTTTTAGATTTTTTTGCTTCTCTTTTCAGGTTTATTATGACATGACTTACGGTTTGCGGGGTAAAGCAACAACTGTCTGTAGCTAGAGCCCTGACTGAATGGTTGCGTATGTTGACTTTAATTCATGGAGTATGAGACTTTCTTCAAGTCCTCAAATATATGAGGTGAAAACTACCAATGGGCTACAATAATACATTACTTGTCCCTCGATACTTATGTAATATATTGTCGAATGGCTGTGGTGATCTGACCAAATAGGCTCCAGGGCTGCAAATTCATGTCAGTCGGAGGGCTAGAGGCCTTCGGGTTGTATCCGTGTTTTCCCTGTAAATAAATTGGATGTTGCCAAGGAGAAAGACACCCACATATTTTATTATTTGCTGCTTGGAGTTAAAACAACTTCTGCACACAGATTTACTGAGAACGAGGTGCCTCAATGAAATTATCTGTCTAAATTTAAATCCGTAAATATTTGGTTTCCTCTGAGTAGTACATAATGCATAGGTTCTTTTGTTTTTGTTTTTGTAGATGTTGTGGTCATGATTTAAGAGGTCTACATTTAGAAGCAGAGCATTAAAGACAACAAAGACGTGCTGTGCGGTTGTTAAAAGGGCACATGGTGGGCTGGCTTTCTCTGAGAATTTTCTCCAAGGCTGGACGTAAACCCTTTTTTCTCCAGACCAATTTTTCAGAAATAAGCATGTGCCACAAAAGTTTGCTTTAATTCCATTATTTGATTCGAATTAAATCAAAATAAATGTACGCAAAGTTCCTTTACGTCAGCCACCATATTCACTTTTTTAACATTAAAGATGCTTAACGATGTGTTTTTACGCCGGTGCTCATTCAATCTCCCTTCTGCCTAAGTCAATAAGCCCCTCCTCCTCTGCTGCACAAGCGAAAGTTCTCCATTCCCTCGAGCCCTAAATGCTAGCGAGCACATCAGAAATGAGGCACTGTGAGGAACCAAGGTTGTTTGAAGTAACGCTAATTATCTTAAGGTTATCCACTGACTACAGTGCAGGCAAACACTGGAAATCATGGTGGAATCCTGAACTAATTTTGTATTTTCAAAGGAAAAAAAAAAACAGTTCAACACAGGTAACCACCTTTGCTTCATTTTTTGATGGCTCAAATGTATACACCAAAGCAGACAGAGGTAGAAAAGCAGGTAGAAAGAAAATAAGGAGACAACATTTCTCTCTGACCTTCCTTTCTCTTCCTTTCCTTGATTTTTCATCCAAGTCCTGAGATAAACAGCGTGCGCTCAAGTCACTACACATTTTCAGAGTAAACAGCCGTTTATTCTTTATCCACGTCATAAGACTTCCTGTGTATTCTGACCAAGCTATCAGCTGCCAGGATTGCTCTACTGCCTTGGAGCAATCCTTGCAGCTGATAGCTTATTGATTAGCTTAAACCTCATGTATAAATTATTTGGAGGCCATTAATTCAAACCGTTTTAGAGCTTTGAGGATATCTTTCCATCTTGTTAAAGGTTACAGTCAAATCATCATGATCTCAGTCCACAATATAAATACTGTTTAACCTTGACTGGCGTCACTCATTTATCTGAACTTACTCAGTGGTCAGTTCACTGTGGTCCAGAGCGAAATCTATCAGCCACTTATTGCCTTGAGATTTTGTGCAGACACTTATGGTGTCGAGAGGACGAAGCCCAATGACTTTGTTGCTCCTCTAAATTTCAGGATGTTGTCTTTTAATGTTTTGGTGAAATGACTCACCAAGGAATGGATGGATTAACACTTTTGGTACATACTGTATATCCATGGTGCCTAGACGTTAGATTTAAATCTTTGTGACCTCCTGATGTTCCTTATAATGCTTCCAACGGGTCAAAGGTTTCAGTTAGACAGTGAAAAATATCTCAACAACCTAAGGTTAAGGCCCAGGTATTCTTTTTTTAGGGCCCATAGGCATTTATTGATAGATCGGATAGCTGAATAGAGAGACATGGAATTGGGAGAGAGAAGAGTGTCATCACAGGGTGGACATTTTCTTCAGAGAAATTCAACCTAGTGGATTCCCTAAGGATTCATTATAATAACCTGTCCTTCAAGTTTTCACCTAGGGTTATCAACTCAAATTGTAATTGTTCTCATTTTAATGCTTTGATCATGAGTAAATGTCTGCAAAACATCCGTTTTTGATCAAAACAGAGGGAGCATAGAGGACTACTCCACAACTTACTTGAAAATTGAATGGAATGGAATTCTGATTTAAATGACCCTTCCAGGTCAGTGTGAAAATCTATTGAGCTTATTTTCTGTGGCAGTCGCTCCAGAGCACAAGGAATAGAACAGAATAGCAGTGTAGTGATTCCTCCCTGCTGTCCCTGTGGGAAACTCCAGGTTGGACATGACTGAGCTGTGAGCCGATATAACCAATGAGTGAGATCCCAAAACATCCTTTGTTGAATCAGAAACCAGTGGCAGCAAGGTTAATTGTTGTAGTACAGCTGCTCCATTATTCAACGTTTGCCTGGTGTGACCCAAACAGAAAAATAACCGTCTACTATGGGATGTTTTCATTTGTAGAATATTACACTACAGGCTCTACATGAGAAGTAATAAAAGAATGGCTTTGATTAATTGTACCAAATAAAAAGATTGTCGGGCCACTAAAATACAAATTTCATCTGGGATGTTTGAAATTCTTCTCTTGCTTGAGAGTGGATTTTACCGTTAGATTTGGCAGGAACAACACCGTCCTTAGAGCCTTAGCATTGAGCGACACACCAAGAGCAGAGGGACTCAAAGAAAGGGTGTAATTTCTTCTTCAGAAGATCTGACACATTCTTTGAGTGATATATTCAATCTCCACTTGAGAGGTTTCTTCTCACAGTTGTCAGGCTGATTTTCAGACAGTTTACACAAAGATAGGTCGAGAAAATCACCCAAACCTTTTCATTTTTAGACTTGAGTTTCTGAGCTTAGAGGTTTTCTCATATTTGAACCAAATCAAGATAGCTTTCCCCCCTGTCTCTTACAGTCTTTCCTCTCTCTTGGTTCTGTTAAATCTGTACTTTCGTTTTTTTTACTTGGTCACATAAGCCCGTTAGAATGTGTTGAACAATACACGAACCTCCGGCTGAGTGTAGGGGGAACACTGGAAGTGCTTTACGGCTAACTCATGAAAGCCCTCGGCCTTGCAGCAGTGGCATACCATAGAAGGAGAACATGCCACTCCACCGTTTCCTCCCCTCGGTGACTGGAACAGGAAGTTACCGCACTGAACAGGCCTACTAGGCAGGGTTCGCCGGTGACTTGTTTTCCTGTCTGTTACCCCTGGAGACTGAGAAATGCAGTCCAGCAGGGTTCCATTAAAGCCAATTAGTGTGAATGAATTCTAAAACTGCACCAGAAGCCAACTCCAACCCACCAAATGTCACTAATTATGGTGCTTTTTTAAAGCTGAAATTACAGGACCGGGGTGCTGTTTCTGTGTGCTTTCGGAACTGCTTCGTCATCTAACTCTCGCTGTCTCAGAACAGGGTTACTGAGGTTATGAGAGGGGACGTGCTGTTGTGGCTGCCACAGACTAGTAACAGCGGGTTTGTTTTCTAGTCGGCCCACCAAATTATAAATCTCTCAGCTTGGGGTATGTTTGGGGTTTTTGGTCGGGGATTTTTTGCCCTGGCGGAAGTCCACATGGCAAACTTTCCTTGTCACACACCAGTTAACATAAACACCATGTATCAGACCCAGATCTCCTACACATAACTCGGGAATATGAACTGGATTGAACTGAGATCTGATGCTTGTGTTTTTTCTTTTACCAAGCCAACCCCAAACCAATCCACCTATCAATCCAGGACGCGCTACAGCTGTGATTAAGACAGTGAACAAGAGATTTCAAATATTTTCAGGGTGCTGACTCTGTGGATCCCAGCCCAAACCAGAGCCACAGCCCAGCCTCCAGAAGGCAGTCTCATCCCAGCAGCGACTCTCACCACTACGGGAGCTCTTACGACCGGCCGTCCAAGACAGCAGGGGATTCCTCCAGAGGGGAGGTGTGGTCCAGTCGGGGTCAGGGGTCGGGGGCTAGAGCTGAAGGGAGGAGTGGAGCGGGGAGTAGACTGTGGAGCCATCGTCAAGCTGAACATCATTAGACAAACGGGGCCCGAGTAGCAAACGGACAGGTAGGTAAGAAGGGACAGGATCTTTTCTTCTCCCTCCTGGTTCTCCTTATTTAAAGATGACTCATGTTAATTAGCATTGTTTTAGGGTTTAAGTCAAATTTCTGCTATTAAGTAGCTGACATGCTGTGTGCATTTCACTTCATCGGTCCAGAACATCCTTGACTGTGTCAGCAATGCTGTGTGGTGCCGAGAATATGTCCTTATACTTCAATGGATTTTAAGAACACAAATTATTTAGCACTTATTATGAGAAGAAGAAAAAAAGCCATATTTAAACCCCATTAATCATGATTGTGTTATGTTAAAGTTCATTCACTTTTCAGCTCTTTTTCTTCTCTTTTTTTCTTGCTGGAAATATACCAACTTTTCCTATTTAAGAAAGACTAAGTCTAACTCTATTTCCTCTGTAATAAGTCCGAAATTGTCTCATTATTTCTGGCAAACTTTGCAGGAAATTATGGACCAAGCATGTTTCATTTAATAATGTTGTATTGAAGTACAATAGAATAACTAAGATCGCTCTGTTTTTCTTAACAGCACTCTTTTAATCTCTCATGGGCACGAGGAGGAACAGACATTAGTCTTCAATCATCTAGTGGCTACGCCATTACCGTCATCTCCAAATGTCAACATCTACAGCTTTTAGAACAGGCAGAGAAATGAATAATAGCAGTCGCAGCCATACAGAACAACAAACCACAGACTTCCTCGCTCTGACCTTGAGTGTACGCTGAGACGTGAGCAGCTCTTCCTTTTTGGATCTCTCTCTCTCCCTGCAGGGGCATAAACGGAGAGACAGTGCCAGTACAGTGTTGTGGAGATGGTCCTGCCTCACCAGCCCACGTATCCTCTCCTGCTTCTTGTGTTGGATGTATTATAGTGTAATTCCCAAACTTGACAAGGGAGAGGCTGGTGTTCTGAGGACAGCTGAAAGAGGGACTGAGATTGGCCTCCTGAGAGGAATGCTACTGAGGCCTCAGTGAAGCTGGACACATTGCCTCTGTATCAGAATTTCAACTGTTCTTCTGCACCCATAATGAACAACCCAGCCTTCAGTCAAAAGCAATACGATGTAAAGGAGGCATCTTCATCTCACGGTACAGAAATTTTCACAAAGAAAAAACCTCTGTACCTTCAATTTGACCAAATCTGGAAGCAAACACCACAGTTGCTGACTCATACCTTAACAGTCACTTCCTCTTACTGAGTTTCTATTGCTTTGACGGCCATATGTATTTTTTTTATCTGGTTTTGTCTCACATATGAGTGCTGACCAAGAAAAAACAACAAGAACACACATGCTCCTTTTTAAACCTTTGTTGTATTTTTAGCCCCTCACCATGTTTCTTGCATGCAGCCTCAGATTGGATTTAATTTTGGGTCTTGAATGCTGAGCAAACATGTGCATGTTCCCAGGTAATAACTGAAGAACACTTGAAAGACTGTGACTCAGCATACACTCAGCTTACGGGATTGCATTCAAGGACCACACACATTTTATATCTGACAGACTGGGGCTGTGTTCATGTTTTTTGCCACTTTCACCACTTATTCTGAATTTATTTGTGATTTTATTCCTGCTCTGCATTATTTTCTCCTTTCTTCTGCTCAGTCATATCAAGAGAAAAAATGACATTTTGCACGCAATGAAATGCAATGTAAAAAAACAAAACATGAATGGGCAATAATGCAATTTACACTCGGTCTTCTTTGACGTACTTTGAGAGAGTCATGGCAGCATGAATATTTGTTCAAAGCGAACATTGGACTTTTGATTACCAGCAATCTTGGCCTGGCACGGTGGACGTGTTTTCAATGCTGCTGTAAATACTGCATACATGCCAGACCGTCACCCAGCTACTAACAACAAGGAACTAATGAAATCGACACGAAATCTGTCCCATCTCGGGACAGCTTCTCATTTCTGCGGAGGTGTATTATTTTGCTGCACCACAAAGTAACCTGTGGTCCCTGGTTCGGTGCAGTCCTACTGCAGCAATTAGATTGCCATAGAAACGGGTTTTAGCAGTGGCCAGTAAAAATGTGACAACTTGGGACAAATAGGATCTGCTGATATACTTGGGTCTTTGGAGCTCGTGACCTTCTCATTCCTCTGCTGTTATGAATGTCAACGCTGCGTTAGATCAGACCATGGTGGACGTCACCGGGTTTTAGAGTACAGTCCCCCTGCATAATTCCAGCTACAATCCAGCTGTGCTATTTTTTTTAGTCTGCATATATGGACTGATGAGCCGGGACGATTGTCACTTTAATTTTTATACAAGCGGATTAAATGCATTAAATAGTCCTTGGGGTGTGTCTCTAACCATGGGAGGAAATGTCTGGTCCAAACTACAGGTTAAGTTTAAAATGCTCAGTATGCCCGCCTATGTCACGTTGTTCATCTGTGCCTTGTGCAGAGAGGTAGACCGCTCCCTCAGAGTCAGATTTCCACCTTATTCTTCCACTTGCTGTGCAGATAAATTACACGCCATACTAATTGGGAGGTCGTGCTTTAAAGCATCATCAGAGGGTTGATTTGTGGAACATCACAGCTGTGTTTTTGTTTAGAAGTGACTCTCCCTCAGAGATGCCAAAACAAGGTTCTATGAGGAAAAGCTCTCGTTTTAGCGTCAAAAGGGAACGGTGTCCACACCAGCTGGATTATGTCATTTGGATTTCTCAGTTACTGTCACGGTGGAAGAGAGAAACGAGCTTGTTGGCTCAAGCTCATGATTGAGTCACTATGTTGCTCTTCCTACTGTCAACTTCATATTAGTAATAAGAATTTTACTAAGAGGCCATTTCTCCCCAAATTTATTATCTTTTCAAGTGATTCAAGATTCACTTTTAGCATCTTAGTGGACATCCCATCTTTCCCCTTTCCTCCCGTTTTCCTCCAAATACTGATTCTCTGCGTCTCCTTGGGCTTATTTTCGGAAGTCCTCAGCAGCAGTGGTGTGTTTTGTTGCTTCAGAGAGCCTTGTATTTGGAAGGCAGAAGCCCGCCACCAGACAGGGATGGCCTGCTCCCCAGGTCTGCGTCTAATCCTGTCATCACTCAGGACCTCTAAATACAGAAGAGGAGGAAGATGGACCGCTTGGCAGCAATGTACACTTTAGCTGTAAGTAAGACAGATGAGGGTTGTGATAAACGTGGCGTGATCGTTGATCGGTGTGTGTTGTCACTAGTGTCAGCAGAGGCTCGACACCTGAACTGGAGTGTCGCAAGTGGCTGCAGCCCCCAGAGTCAGAAGGAGCTGAATGACAGTGTTTGTCAGAGTAGGAATGTGCGGACATAGATTGCTTTATTAACAGCTGATGGTGACATCCCCTTGGCTCAGGACTCCTCTATATAGCAACTTGGTGATGTAAGACCCCTCCTCAACCTTAATCCTGCCATAGTGGCCACATGAAGCTCTTATGTCCCCTCTCGACTCAATACATGAATGAATCTGCACTGTGCACCATTCACGGGCCTCTTTCATCACGCCACCCCTCTGCACACTCTCTCACCCCAATAAGAGTTTTTGAGTCAGGGGTCGCAAAGAGAGCTCAGCTGTGGGAAAATGTAGGTTTTATGACATGTTGGAGGGTTTTCCCCCTAGAGCCTTGATGCACATGCTGTAAGGGCAATGTTAAAACCATCCTTCAAGGCCCAAATAAACGCAATCCCATGCCGTACATCTATATCCGGATACTGGATGCCAGGTTGGACAGCTAAGGCTTCCATCCAAACCCTCCCTTTCTGCTCAGATGTTATAGGTGTTGTTTGCTGCTTCCAGTGTCGACACGCTGGAATGCGGCAACTGCTTATCTGGAGCTCAAGTGAAGATTTTTCACGTTTCAAGAATTCTACGGCTTTTTGTGGCGCCATACAGAAAGAGGTGGGGTCTCTTCTTTTATCGTTTACTCTCCTTAATAGTAGGTTTTTTGCAAGACATATATCAAACCGCAGAATGGTTGTGACAGTTGTCATGGGAACATTACAGTTTGATTATTTCTGCAAGGATGAGGGGCCGCTGAGCAGATGAGGAGAAAAATATGGCTGCTTCTGCTTTCCTACTCAAATATCATGTGAAGAGTTGACGGACATCCTCTTCAGCTCTGCCGATGTATGTCTGAACATGCATGAGTTACTCTTGCTTTTATATCAAGTAGTACAGAATGCACTGGAGTGGTGGGGCAGAAATGGCTGTCCTCAAAGGCCTCCATTGTGAAGCCAGGGTTGTGGTTTCATTGGGCGGCGTAGGCTGTAATCTGTACTTAACCAGCACTTAACATTAAGACCTCAAACGACTAGTGCCCCCTTTAGTCCCCTTTGTCCAAAAGTTTCCTCTTTTGTGTCTCAGCATCATACTTTATCTCCGTTCCAGTTGCTTTTGTTTAATGTACAGAAAGATGGACATGTTTTTTTGTTTTTTTCAACCAGCCAAATTACAGGATCTGAGAAACACATCTCCCCATTTTCGGACAGGAAATTGTTGAACGCAGCGAACGAATCATGTTTCGATATTTTCTAAATAAAGCACCCTGTTATGCCAGCGTCTCAACCTTGTGACATTGTGCCAAAATCATTCCATAGTATTTCCAGTTTATAGTTAGAAGCGGTGCCAGTGTTCCCCCCGGATGGACACCCCATCCCTAAAATACTGACATTAAAGGGGATTATTAATTTGCGGGCGCTTTTTTTTTTCTGCTCATGTATGTTCTTTTTTTTTTGTGAAACAAAAGATGTCTTATTTTGGAAGCTATATATCGGATAGATGTTATTTAAGGAAAATCTTGTAATTTTGTAAAGTGGGCCTTATTATGAAATATATTAAGTTTTTGTTCATTATGATTTTAAGAATTTTTTTTTTCTTTTTCGCAAGATAATGTATCCTTCTCATTGTTCTTACACTCCTGGAGAGTTCTTCTTTCTGTATTTTCTGTTTATCATTTTAATGCAAGACATTTCTCTCCAACTGTGGACATGATGGCAAACCATGGATGGGAGAGCATTTAAGAGAGAGAGAGAGAGAGAGAGAGAGAGGGGATGGCCAGCATAGATTAACAGTCATAGAAGAACGAGATCGACTAGATGGTCTGAGGCGCCTAGTTTCAACAGGTTCATTCAGTGCTCCGGCTCATTAATTTGGGGTTTGTACATCTTTTCTGCTGTATGTTTGTTTTATGTTGCCAAAGAAAGAAGAGTGCAGGCCCCACACACGGACACACACATATGTGTATTTGTATAAAGCTTCATGAACACACTCCAATAATCCTAATGGAATGAAACAAACGAAGACTGGCTGGATCTCCTCTCTCTCACACCTCAAAGACTTTCAGGCCTGTACTATCAG
The DNA here is from genome assembly GCA_037951165.1 of Lophius americanus. NCBI lineage: Eukaryota > Metazoa > Chordata > Actinopteri > Lophiiformes > Lophiidae > Lophius > Lophius americanus. The sequence continues at coordinate 1,954,222 of JBBDHG010000256.1, read as the reverse complement.
CTCATCAGTTTCTTTCGGTGCGTGTTCATACATTAATTCTGTGTGCATTGAGAGGAGACCAACAGAGAGTGGTGTCAAACACAAAAATGTGTGTCATGAAATCATATAAAAAGGGTTTTAATGGTGTATCGTTGCTTCTCTGTTTCAGCCAAGCGAGGTGGACTGAACAGGGAGGTCACTTTGTCCTGTTTTAGATTTAATCCATTGTGCATGTTTTAACCGTACTGTGGCTGGCGCACTCTGCATGTAGGTCTCTCCAAGCTGCCAACTGTACAGCAAACCATATGTATTCCAATAAAAATAAAAACCAACCTATTTGCAAAATGTCTCCATGTTGAAACCTGTGTGTGTTCCAGTGTGCGTGTGTGAGTGACTGTTTTCAATGCTGATGGTGTCCAAAATTAAACCACGTATCTTAAGTTTTTCTTTGATGCGTTTTTCTAAAGGAGCTCAGCGAGTTCAGATTTTATAGCATGCATACGTGAAATCTAGGTTCAGTGGTGCTGAGAGAACAGCAGCAAAAGTAGCAGGCAGCAAATTAGGCAAATTGGTCAGGTACAGAAAGGAAAACCACAAGCTGTTGTGGAATGCTGTTGTCAGCACACAAAACGTCCTCTACTACAGCTTTGTGAAAACCAACACTTCTCTTTCTGCAGCTCCATCTTAAATAGTCCTCTAAGCTAGTCAGACAAATCATGTGAAAATAACCAACACCTGGTCTTCATATATTTTATTTTGCACAAGGATGTTCACTGCATGTCAGATAAGTCTGTAACCGCTTGCATCAAACTGCCTGGTTTTATACTACATCAACCCAGAACTCTTTAGGATATAGAATGATCACGTGACCTTTATTTCGATCGGGACCGAATAATAAGCTGTTCAAACATGCAGGAAGTATATCACCAAGGGAGATGGTCTGATGCATTAAGGGCTTCTAGTGGAGACTCCGCACTGGTGGTGGTGGGCAGAACTGGAGCTTGACGTTGAGATTACTTCATGGAAGGAGATCTTTTGATTGCAGATGACAAGATGTTCCAGGTTGTGGCGGCGATGGGTTGTTAATGGGTTTGAATGACAGCAGAGAGAGGGGGATCATATTTAAAGTTTAGCAGCTCACTACTGATTGGCTAAGAGCAGGGATGTGACCGGCTGTGATTGGGTAAGAGAAGAATGAGTTCATGAACCCTGCCATCCAGGGTGTGCATCAAGAGATGGCAGTCTGACTGAAGTGAAGATGGAGAAAACTCCTATTGCATTGACGGCATTGCATTCTGGTCAAGTCTAGTCAAATGTATTTATGTTGTTGTTTTCAAATAACAACAGATGTTATCTCAAAGCAATTTACAAAAAAACACCATCTCACTTTCCCCTTATTCTACAGAGCCCTACAAATTTCCCACATGAGCAAGAACTCTGGGACAAACAGCAGGCAGAAACCTCGAGGTGAGCGTCCTTCAACATTGATCAGTGGGTTTGAGTGAGAGGTGGGGAAGTAACAGAGACATGTCCATCAAATATAACGGATATCTAATTGAAGATATAGAAATAGGTTGATTGTATCAACAATAGCAATAATAATTGCTTCTGGAATAGTGCAATCAATAATAATAATAATAGTAGTAAATATTATCATCGAGTGGCTCCAACCAGGTCTGTAGCAGGAAGTCCAGACATCATCATTAGCGCCCTGTGGAATGAAATTATTAAGATTACGGGGAGACGTCAAATCAGTAACATAGATTAATGGGAGCTGGATGTGTAGAGAAGATGAGAGAGGGAGTTACAAATTATATCAAACATTTTATTGGCTGTATTTGTATATAACTCCTTCATGAACTAGAATGAAACGCAAAGTTATGAGGAAGGACGGAGAAATTCAGAAAAAAGCCCAATTACCGAGTGTTGAGTAAAATGGAGAAAATTATCCTCGATTGGTCCACTCATTCAAATGTGCTCCAAAATTTAATGGGTCCTTTCAAGCACCCTCCTCCCAACAGGATGAATGGAAATGCGTCCTATAGTTTTTGCATAAACTGACCGACCCAAATATGATCTCCTCGGCGAAGGTAATTAATACACAAACAACTGTACGAATAATAATTGAATTCCAGAACATAAAAACAAGTGCTGTCACATTATCTACTGTTTTACTTGCACAGGAAGATCTACTTTCACTTAAAATGTGCGACATGAATCATATAGACCTTATTTCCACAGCAGTATGTTTGTCATGAAACGACAAGAAAAATAAGTCATGTCGTTTAATTCCATGGAAGGGTCTGGAGATTGTGTGTATTATCACCAACGACTGTGGTTCAACTGCCGGGATTAGTTATAATGTCTGCTCTGTTTAAAGTTGACCATGAATCGCAAATACTTGTGATCTCAAGGTAACTCTGAGAATGTAATCGAGTAAAGAAAAATGTGAATGTCGGAATTTCATGGAAATCAATCCAACGTTTGTCAATGATTTAACTCCAGACCTAAAATGTCCCTATCATGATCAACAATAGAGGAAAGGTTACATTCAGTGGTGGGCCGTAACTAAGATTTACCGAAGTACTACGAGTACATATTTTTGTCACTATCTCATTATTGTAACTGGGTGGTGTGAGTACTTTCACTTGGTATTAGTACTTCTACTGAGGGATCGGGGGACTTCGTACAAGGCTGGTCACATGATCACGGAAGTCAGTAGGATTCACAAGTCTTGAGAATCTAGTCAATCATGATGGCAGAATGTCTAAAAAATACCAAATGTAATCATTTCTGTTTGTCTCGTGTGCGATTAGTGCATATTATATTCTAGATACTCATCAGCATCATGTTTGTACCTGTTTACCACCCCATCTCTACTAGTCACTAGAGATGTGTTCCGAGACGCTGTTGTCTCTCATTAAGAGAATTTTCATAGCCAGTAATTTGACTTTGTGTGTGTCTCAAAGTGTGTCACGTGAGCTCCAGGCCATGATAAATAGCCTCAGCGTTCAACACTTACACACAGCTCCTGCTCTGAACCAATTGTTCCCCAGGGAGGTGAAAATACCAATTCTCTGCCATCCAAGCCTCCAGCTCCGATTGCTGTTACATCAAACATGTCCCCATGATGATAATGGCTGCTTCTATGCAGGGAAAACAGTGCCAGTGATGTTTAAGAGTGCATGGAAACAAGAGAAGCCCCAAGTGAGGAAAAAAAAACTAATGGATGACAATGTTACAATAATTCACTCTCTGAGGAGCTGCAGCCAGGGAAACGTCTCTCCTAAATACTTATCTAGTACTACACACATGGGGAGTTATCCAGGACCGCAGTGACAGAGGGTCACATTGAGGGTCATAGAAGAAGCTGCCATGTTCCTTTAGCAGATGTACGCACACAGCAGATTGAGAGCTAGAGAGCCAGCTCCGTGGAAATCCTCGACCTTTTTTCTCTCCTATATAAACACACTCGACTCCAAGAAGCAATTTCTCTGTTTTTTAATAACAACTGTTGATGTAAAAAGTATGTGAAGACAACAATAATAAAATACTTAAACTGCTATGGAAACAAAAACATACATCAACATGATTTGAACATTCAACACAAATTATTTTCACCACACACTTCAGCCTAGAGGACGATCTGAGGGGGAGGCATGAAGTTACAGTCCAAAGCAATATTTTAAGACAAAAAAGAAACGGCTGTGGAGTGACACCAGAGGGAAACTTCTTTTGCTTAGATAAGCAGAGTGTGTTGGGTATTTTGAGACATGCGCTGTGGAGTTTGTCATCTGTCATATGATATCTGCCTCTTAGTTGTGTGTACGTTTAGGATTTAGACAGGGTCACTTAAATAGATGTTGGCTTTTGCAAACATAGTCTGAGTGGTTTTAAATAGACCGGGTCTCTCCAAGCCCCAAAAAGCCATGCTTCTGGTTTAAGACTAGTAAATCACACATGTGTAGACGCAGACAAGTTATTACATAATATGTAACAATCCAAGATTAATTACTCATTCTTGATGCCAGTCTTTGTACAGGGTTACATTTGTCTCAATGTTCTGGTGGAAATGCTTGTTTGCATACTGCCCAACAGAAGTATGAGAAACTGAAACGCTCCAGTTAAAGGATCTCAATTTCACATCGTGTGTAAAGCCGGAAAATAAATCTTCATAGTCATTATGTGAGTAAAGGCAAAGTTGTGTGGGAGTCTTCCAAGACTCCTTTACGTACTGAAATTAACAGTTTATGGGTAAACGTTTGTATTTTCTCCAAAAAATACTATAACTGGTCCAAAAAGTTGTTTTCAAACACTGGGTGTTGGCTGAGCCTGCTGGGGGTTGCTGGCGGCTGTGGGTGTGGCCTGTCTGGGAAGTGTGTACATGGCACCGAGGAACTGATCGGCGATGCGTCCTGCCTCGCGTAGCCCGCTGAGCAGGGCACCATGAACTGTGGCGGGGTAATTCCTGATGGTGTGTTCTCCAGAGAAAAATAGACGAGGGACAGGCTGAGGAGGGAGGAAAAACATTAAATTAGACAAGACATTAAGATTGATGTTGGATTGTCCCAACATGAACAGGGATTTGAAAGAAAGGAGGTGGTGAAGTGAAGTGCCAGAACTCATTAGGCAACACTTGAATGGGTCTTGTTCCTATCAATCAGCATGTCAAGATCAAAGAGCCAAACAAACATCTGTGTTGGGAATATACTGAAATGTTTTGGTTAAATATTGTGGTTAGGCTGGAGTACGAACCCCCCCCTCATAAATAAACTCACGTCCTTACCTACACACAGACTCAGCAGTCACGGCTATTCAGTGTTGTGTTCTTACCTGTGAGGCTCCTGGAATAGCAGGCCCAGGTGTGATGGGCTGAGCCATGAGGTCGTAATCGTTTCCTGAAGAACCTGCCGCGACATAAGAATAGGAGCCTCGTGCCCAGGGGTCTGCGCGCCAACGAGTGACCACAGTTTCCTTTGGCTGTAATGACAAGAAACAACATTCATTACATTGAGAAGTTTCCATGGTGACACAGGAGGGACCTGTAAACAGCTGGAAGGCGAACAAATCCAACACTGGCATCCATTCCTGAGATCTGATTCCATTTGGAATCATCAGTAAAGTGATTTATAATGACTGGTGGTTTGGATGCGGCTCTCTGATTCCTACTCTTGTGCTGGTTAGATGGGTGGAATAAGGAACACATTTGACATTCCATTTAAAGTGGTGGAAAACCCGGGAAAAAAACACTAATGATGGAGCATAAATGAAACCACCCACTAGGGTTAGGTGGTTTTGACTTAGTATCAATATCAGGTTATTTATCAAAAAGAGGAAATTGTTTATCATGACTAGTACACGATTATTTCATATGCTGTACTATTTAAGCTAGAAGATGTTTCCTTCTGCTTGGTGTCATCTTCAACGAAACCAAAATTAAGGGCAAATTTCAGTCAGCCATTAATTTAGATTGTCAATTTAGAGGCAGAATATATTTAATAATGGCGACAAACAGATCTGTGAGTTGATGTATAAGGTTACTGGAGGGACCGTCTGATATTTATGAGGGGGAGTCAAGTGGGGGGTGCAGGCACTTCAGATATTTTTAACCACTGAGGAGGGACTTCGGGTTGTATTTTGTCTTTTTTTTCTACTTCTCAAATTATGTGATTAACCACCATGTGGTGACTGGACTCACTAAACTGGACAGCTTCATCTCCTTTGAGCTGTCTCCCCTCAAGAAAATTAAATGAAAGCTAATTTTTCTTCCCATTATAAATAGACTGTAAAACCCTGGATGTTTGGTATTCACAGAAAAACTTTTACGTTTGTTTTGACTTCATTTCTCCAGTGAACACAGCAGCTGTGAATGCAGTGATTAAGTTTTTGGTTTGTCCCGTGGACAACTGCCACATCAGCCCACAACATTTGGAGGCTAGCCTTGCATATTTCTGGTCCTCAGAAGTGGTAGTTTATGCAACGGAGGAAAGGGGAATATGCAGCTCTTGGTAACAAAACTTCCTGCGACTTGAAAGCCGACTGACCACTGGCGCAAAATAGGTAGAGAGGGAAGATGGCTTCTGGTTGAAGCCTATAGCTTAGCTTTGCGTTTTAACTTGGGTCCTCGGTGCAGATCAATGAGAGGTTTCTATTGTTTAACCAGCCCTTCTACCATCAGTACTTTTATTTAAACAAAAATTATATGTATTTGGTTGGGAACCAAACTGTCAATAGAGGGACACATCATTTGTTGTGTCGACTTTGTGTTAAACTATGTTTATGAAGTATTTAATGTCTTCAAATTTAAGGTCAAGGTGAAGAAAGATGGCAAACAAATCTTGGGATGAAGATTGATTTGTCGAAGACAAGAGAAAATATTGAGAGCCATGTACCTGTGGTACAGCACTGCTTCCGAAAATTCCTTTTAGAATGGCCAGACAGCGTCCGACAATTACATCATCACTGATATTCTCCATGATGCCAGCGGCCTCACCTGCCATTAGAGCAAGAAGGATCGGGGCTGCGAAGAGAGGAGACAAATGACACGTGAGAACAGGATTTATTTCTCAGACCTACATAACTCTGCATTTTAATGATTTAAAAGTTTAAAACTTAAAGAATCTCCTGTCACCTTTGTAAAGGTTCCAGAAGAGAAAAAGTTCCCCTCGACTTGCTGTGGTGGAGCCGACATGACCAAACAAGTTGACACTGGGATCCCAGAACACACGGTCAAAACACAGCACAACCTTGAGACAGGGAAGAACACAAGAAAAAGTCATATCTATCAAAGTATTCATTTTAATCAATGCTCAGTAGCCTGTGGGTGATGAGGGCTGAACAGCACACAGAGCTGACAGCAATGAGTGGCAGAGCTCCCTCTGCTGGAGATGCAGCACTGGTGGCTCATATTGCATCGGAATGCAGTGTTCTTCTATACTGCAGTAGAATTAACTAATAAAATACTCTCCTGTAGATGATGCTCAGCAACACACTGCAGAAAATGGTGGGTCAGGAGTGACGAAGAATGAGCACTCCGATCGGATTACAAATGCACATGCAAAAAGGATGTTTCCTTTGGTTCGCAAGCAGCCTCTGACTGTCTCTCCCCTCTTATACCAAGTAAACATTTGTCACCCTTTCTGTCACACATCTATGGCCAAATGTAAACCAATATAACATCCCCTATTCAGATTAGAGGTTGATGCTGTTGTCTGAGTTCAGCACCAATGCATAAGTACAAATAAATAGGGATTCATTGAGGAGGAAATAAATCCGGAAGGACATCTCTTTACGTAGGATGCTGTTGGGATGGAAAAGGATACATGACCCTGCAATAACAATGAAATCCTTGTCATTATTTCTCTACTCCACTTTAGCAATGGATGCCTGCATGATGACAGTGCCGCTGTACACTAGCAGGGGGTCTCCCTGAGGAACCAAATCCAGTGTCCTGGCAGAGAAAAACTGCATGATTTAAGGCCTGATTTGAACATCATGACTCATTTCAGAGTGGGAGTGTTTCCAAAGCACAAAATTATGGAGATCACACTTGGCACACATCATCCAGTAGAGGACAAATCAGAAACAGATCATGTAGTTCGGTGAGCTGGATAAGGATAGAGGAAAGGAAATATGATATGCTTATTTAGAGGATTAACCTTGTTAAGGTTGCCAAAGCCCATCCTCTGGATCGCAGACGTCTTCCACTCTGGCAGCGGTGGAACAAACTGCACAGCAGGGGGCTGCTGCTTCAACACACCGAGAGGCAGGGTGCACAGCACTGCATCACACTTGTAGATGAAGGTCTGCGTTGTGGAGCGAGTGTTGACTGCTATGACCTCACAGCCTGCAGGAAGACCAGATGAATGATTGACTGTTCCACATAAATTACACCCAGATAAAAATGAAATGCATAGCAAAAGTTTTGATATCACACACACACAGTCCTCTAATTGTACCTGAGGCTGTGTACCGGACCTGTCGCACTGCTGTGTTTAATTTTATGTCCAAGCCTTCAGCTAGAGCCACAGGAACACAGGAGTAACCATTCCGTACTGTCAGATGGCTGCCGGTAAACTCAAAGTCATCATCCTGTTGAGACATTAATCACTTGTTACTACAGCAGTCTATGAAGTACTTATAGTGTTAGATATATATCTCACAGCAATAACTTGTTATGTAAATGGGATTGAAAGAGACCTTTTCAATCTCCCCCCCCCTTTTTTTTTTTGGGTCAACAGTTATGTCATCTTAAAAGTGGGTACATGTTTATACCTGATCCCAATGTTTGAGCGACAGGGTGGAGAGTGGTGTAGCGTTGGCAAACTCTAAGTTAGCAAAGTGCCAGTCTAGGATCTGCCGATCCCTGGATGACAGGTAAACATCACTGTGGGAAAAGAGACACAGTAAGGAGAGATCGAGATGTATACAGGTGAATGCTCAGACACCAGAGGAACAGGTTTATTCATACAGAATATGAAATGCTTGGAGTCAGAGGTATAATATATAATTAAACACATAACGTGAACAGACAAACTGCAACAGAGGTAAACAGTTGTAGCTAAGGCCTGATTGACATGAAGGGCATTTTCATAAGGCTGAAAGGGTCTGGTCAGAAGGCTTCAGCAGGTCTGGATAAACAGTTACATCACATGCTAATGTGTAAACACAGGAGCTTTAATGCTCTCCTAGGGTTAAAGGGTGAGTTTAAACTGACTGTACTAAACCATTCCACATCCTGGGATGTTTTCGCTTTCAGTTGTCAAATATAGCTTTACTTTTGGGAAAAACAATGACTTTAGTTTGGCAGAGAAAGGAAACAAAATGTTAGATATACACACACGGCAACTACTACTGACAACACAATCTCCAGCTAAATGAGACTACAAAATTATATCATGGTATGTATGTAGCAAAATAAATGGTGCTCCAATGATTGTGAATGGAATGCTATAAACCTCAAACATCTTTATGAGTTATCGAAGAGCATGCTCAGACTAGCTAACTATTGATTCTAACTTTTCACGTGTTTTAAACAAAGAACAACATATTCTACCCTACAATAATTTGGAGTTCTTTGGTCTTTGATTAGAACTCTTTCATTCATTAGTATATCCTGTTTCTAAAATTTTCAGTGAGAAATGCTTTTGAGATTATTTTTACGGGTGTAGGGAGAACTGATACAGCTTCATCACATGGTGCAGCAACAATCACACAAAAGGCCAAAAACGCAGTGTGTGAGAACCCACTGGGCTTGACCACTACAAAAGTTATCCTTAGCACTCATAATGCAACCAGCCCCATTTATCACAAGCAGGAAGGCATAAAAAAAGGATATAGTTGAGTTGACCATTCTTAAGTTTCAGAGGGGTTACCTGGGTGGATTGGCCTCTAACTCCTGCAGCTTTTCCTCCAACTTGACCTGCATCTCCACCAGTTCATCGTACTCCTACATGAGGATGAGGTCAATGGCTTTAAGATGTATGCACATGTCAATTTGATATATATGGTCTCATTGCTGGGAAATACTGAAACAATAACAATTCTTTTTATTTTCAAGACTAAAGCGGAAAAGTGACATTTATTTTCATTTTAAAACACAGCTAACATGGCAATATGGCATCATTGTTTTTCAAACTGAACAATAATCATACAGGTGAAGCTGAGGATGTATTTATGTGTTGCATGCTTTTGCAGGTATTCTTAAGGTTGAAATGGTTTAAGCTCATGTAGAACGAACAAGAATTCCTGATAGATTGATCGACTCAACCTGCTCTTCAATAGAAGCATCTATAGTTAGGTAAAGTCCAAAGATCCAGCTAGGCTGAGTCAGAATTTTAAGGGTGCCTTCACACTTGTTGAAATGGACCGCTCTGACAGAGCTAACATAAGAGAGATTGTTTTAATCAAACAACACTTGTCAAATACGATCACTGTCATCCGAACCTTGGTGTACACCAAACTAGACTGAGTCTCCATAAATAGATGTTTTGTGTCCAAGGACATAGCACATTGAGGCCAGCATAAAGCATCGTTTTGGAAAGTGGCATTAATAAAGCTGCTAGATCAGATTGCAACAATATCCCTCTATCTTTTGGTTTGATTTTGAAAATGCCAGCATGAACTTTTAGTGAACTGGGACTGCAGTTTATTTTTGAAGGATATAGAAATTTCTGCATAAGTCTAGACCAAGAGAACCAAACTATAAGTGTGAACATGCCCTTGATGACATCTCCGGACAAAAGATGACCTGAGGGAAAAACTAGAATAACAGGAATACCAGGAATTATCCAAAGATAGCCACTCACTTTCCTTTTGTCCTTAGAGTCTTGTTATATTGTGTAGTCATGCATGTCTCCAACACACACACAGACTCATTTAAACACTCGTTATGTCTTGCTGAAAAAGTGTGTACACATCCGCAGACATAAAGACAGTCAGAGCGTGATTCAGGACCTTGAAGTGGTTTCTCAGTCAGCGGATGGAGAGCAGACAAATGCAGTTCAGACACCAGCTGTGTTTAAACCAACTAAGACCTCCGTCTTAAATACACATGGAGTAGGAATGGAGGCGATTTATCTGAACCAAAAACAAAACAGCAGCTCTAATAACACATCCGACTGACCCATTGAACCGCTTCAACAGAGCCACGCCTTGTTTACTTGGACAGCATGGCGGTAAATTCTGTGAGGTATCAACACTGACCAAGAAGTCCTTAAAATATAGACTACGACACCCAATCTGAACTCTCATCATACCTCAGAAAATATACGAGTTAACTTCTGTCCTACAAATTGTTCTGGCAGGTCTTCAGACTTAGAGTTACAGCTAATTAGGAACCGGGGAAATACAGTATATCGCTTCAAATTAGTTCATAATTATAGCCACAGAAAACACAGACATAATACCCACACCACCACAAACACAGTTGGAAATGGTTTGCCAGTAAATTTGTGTGCTTTAACTAAATTATTCTAATACTTGCAGGCCTGGTCCAAGACATCTGAGGAAGTGGTGAAAGTGTACGTTTTAACATCTACAGAAGGTGTAAGGGGATGCAAGATCAATCAAGTAACTTTCTTATTGATGATTCAATATTTTTGCGAGGGTGTTTGAGCTAACCTTGCAGAGTGAGGTGAGGTCGCGGTTCTTGCTCTTCACCAGGAACTCAGCAGTTATATCTCTGGGAGGTTTGACTTCACTGGCCTCTTTGTACTGCTGATGCAGCTCCTTAACCTGCTCCTTAGTGGTCACCATCTACAAGGTAGAAGAAGCGGTGGGAGAGGCATGAAGTCATGAGAAAGTGGTTGATGATAAGTAAGACAACAGAAAGCAATTTGTAGCTTGGACCAAATCATTGTATTTACTGAAATCAATGTTATTCAAGTGGTTTCTGAAGAACAAACTGAGTCCCACTGCAGAGTCAACTTGCTGGTGGTTCATGTCTAAATTTTAGTCCGACATTGTTTTGTGCTTTTGTTCTTTCTCATCTCTCTTTACGCTAAACACTTTTCATTTACAATCTGCTTTGTTAAGAACTTGCTTTAAGTGTCTAATTTAGCTCTTTTAGTTGAGTCTGTGAGTAAAATGGCCTTCATCAACTTGTAATGATATTGGCCGGTCTATTCCGAACCAAACTGTCAGCAGGTCATTACAGCAACATTTTGAATTGAGGGAAGATAGGATTCCATCTCCAGACAAGAATTTTCATCTCAGGGTTACATACCTCCATGCACCAGGAAAGTTTTATTCTCTATACATGTCTATTTAGGTTGGCATATTATAAGCAGTTGAGAGTTTGAAGGAGTTACAAAAAGGAAACTCTTGGATAAATAAAAGTTATGACTCGATTGACAGGTATGGAATAGATCTACACGGTCACTAAAGTTAAGGTAAACAAGTTTGATATCGGCAAATTAGTATCTGACCAAACATGAAACAAAATCCGATTCTCTCCTTCTGCTTCAGAGTTTTGCCAGTGTACAAGTTGAGTTGACCTTCAGACATACAAGGTCATGATTTTCTACTAGGTCACATTTGTGTAAAAAAAACTGTCATAAACAGCATAGCCATTTTTGGGGTTGGCCAGTAAGGTATTTTGCAGTGTTTTATTTAACTTGACATTTAATCTCCACAATCTTGCTTGTTAATTTTTGCATTAAATAGGTGTTTTAGAAATTAGCTTAGTGTGTTCCTGACAGCAGTGTTCATAAGAAAAACACATAGGTGTGATCTCAAAAAGTAATGCCTCCGGTCATGGTGAAGGCCGGCCAGAGTTATATTTGCTTTGCGTGAATTAGGTTAGAAGTGGCAATATTAACACCAGTATTGACGTGTTTAATCCAAACGTCTATCATATGATTTTGTTTACCACTTCAAAATGTAGAAGTCTACCATAAAACTTTTCATTAATAGTCTCGATTGAAATAGTGAATTGAGGTCTATTATATCAAGTGTCTTTATAACTCAAGTCTAGCATTATGAAATTTCTCTAGAATTACTACTAATCCCAGAAATATTTGCTCACCTTGTTCAGAAGATCCCTGAGATCTTCCTGCGTCTTTACAATCTTTTTCCAGTGTTCTATCTGCTCGTCTTTCACATGTTTCTCCTGCAGCCTGCACAAAGAGACACGAGCTTAGGATCAGTATGCATCTCTTCTTTGGGTACAAATGCCAAACCACACTGTATCGATCACTGTGTGTTAGCTTCTGCAAGGTATACAATACTCACTGTATGACCACCTCCAGCGCCTGTCCCAAAGAAACGGGTTTGTTGTTGAGGAAGTTAAAGTCCAGCTGGTGGCTGAGGTAGGATGTGGCCTCTAGCAATCTGTTGAATTCTTGCTCCACCATCTCATCTTTTTCTTTTGGCACCTGGATGTGCGAACACAGATTAATAAGACCATCAGTTAGACAGTTATTACTGCAGTGGTGGAATCTATAGATAATTTAAAAATAAATAAAAATCTGATTTAATACAAGACGGCTCAACATGAAATGTTTATTTCTAAATCTGCTATATGGATAACAGATTTATTATTTTACCTTTATCTTTTTTATCTAACATGGAAGTGTCATATACATTTATAATCCATTTTACAAGAGAGAACTGGCCATTGTAGCAGTCAATCGCAAAATTTAAATATGGTGAAGGTACGCAAAGTAATATCAAAATGCATGGAACTGAAATGCTGATTTTGGAAAAAGAAGAAAAAAAGTTCTAAATTATGTAGAGAAAGTATTAGAGAAAAACTAATACATACGCTTGTGCATCGTTCACCCTTTAGACATACACCCATAGATGACCGTGGAGGTGATTGAGAAGACAAGAGGGGAGGGGGAGAGAGCAACAACATATTAAACACACACTTTCATATTTAAATAAGAAAATCAAAAGTAAAAGAAACATTTTACTTGTCTTTTGCAGAAGAAGAAAAATACTTATTGATGTTGCGGATGCTTGAAGTCTGTACTCAAGTGGAAGTGCCCTGAACATGAACGTAAACATCCTACTACTGTTGCTACGACTTGACAGACGGAATAAATGTCAGAGGAAAAAAAACATTTATTCTAAATGTAATTGAGATGGAAGTTACATTGCAAGCTCGTTTGTGGATACACTAATCTATCGCTAGACTGCTCTGGTGGTGAATTATTCTTTAAGTAATAATAATAATAATAATAATAAATTTAATTTATAATGCACTTTACATTTGGATCAAATCTCAAAGTGCTACAAAGTAAAAGCAGATAAAAGTATCAATAAAAAATAAAACTAACCTGACCAAAGCAGCAATGTTAATTAAAGCTATAGGTTCTGCTAAAAAGGAAAGCTTGAAGTCCTTTTTTAAATGTGTCAGTCGTCTGTGGAGCCCTCAGATGGTCAGCGAGGACATTCCACAGATGAGGGGAAGCAGAACAGAAGGCCCGATCACCCATGGTGCTGAGCTTAGTCCGGGGGGAGATGGGAAGCCAATGAAGGGAATGAAGAACAGGGCTGATGTGTTCATATTTAAGAACTCTCATCAGGATCCTTGCAGCACTGTTTTGAACATACTTTAGTCTTTGAAGACTTTTATCAGGAATCCCGATAAGTACGCTACAGTAATCCAGTCTGGAGGAGACAAACGCGTGAACCAGCTTTTCAGCATCACTCAAGGTGAGTGAAGAACGGAGTTTGGAAATATTCCGAGATAGTGAAAGGAGATCTTGCAGATGTGTTTGATGTGGGATTCAAGAGTGAGTTGAGGGTCAAATCTTAAGACGAGGTTGGTGACTGATGAAGAGAGGGGAATGTCGTGACCAGAGAAGGTAATACTGGTTATGGAGGAAGACTGGGTCTGATGTGGGGTGCCAATTATATTGCTTCGGTTTTGGAGCTGTTCAACTGGAGAAAGTTGTTTTTCATCCACACCTTTATTTCCTCCAGGCAAGCGCGGAGAGTTGACAGGAGAGATGATGATGACGATGAGGGTGGAGAGGCGGCGGAGGAACATGTGTCAGTTTTTATGTAGATTTGCGTGTCATCAGCGTGGCAATGGAATGAGAGCCCATATCGACTGATGACATGGCCAAGGTTGAGCATGTATAGTATGAAGAGAATGGGGCCAAGGACTGATTCTTGGGGGACTCCACAGGTGACTGTGTGTGTCCGGGACCTTGAACTTCCAAGGGAAACGTATTCGGTTCTGTCGGTGAAGTAGGATTGAAACCAGTTTCGGCGTTTCAATCTTAAATTAGCTGTTTGCAAGTGTACTTGACATAATCCACAGGAATTCATGTCAGTATGTAGTTGGGTTTTTTTTACCATACAAGAAGTCTTTGAGTTTCTAATCCCTTCCCTCTTATCAAATAATTTATTTGTTTTATGAATAGATCTGGGATTTTTCTTCAAAAAAAGAGGAAAAAAATCCTTACAGTTCACCCAAATATTACATATGACATTGTTAAATAGTGGAATCCCTTTAGGTGTAGGGCAGGATAATGGAAGAGAAGAAAAGTCAATACACTGATTAGGAAATGTATTATACTTACAGCCTGGCCATTGGCTTCATACAGTGGACACTTCTGTTTGATCTTGGCCAGCTCCATGTTAACCTGCTTACTAATCACTGCCATCGGATTCCCTCCTGGATACAAAAAAAAGCACACACAATGAGGACATCATTAACATGAAAACACCATCTACAGGTAGATTTAAGTAACTTTACCAAACAGCAGAACAAGACTCCAGGTTAAGCGTAGTTTGCAGCAAATTCAATATCTGAGCCCTGTTCTACTAACCAATCATTCTGGGAGTTGTGCTAAGAGAGTAAGTTAAGATAGTTGTTGGCATACGAGCATCAACATTTGTTATTACAGTGTAATTTCCATAAAGAGGACCTGTGCCTGCTAAACAGTTTTGCTTTAAATGTTCATTAAATATGAGTCGGGATCACCTGCACCAATGTTTTTAAATTTTTTAACTGAACAAAAAAAGCTTTATATACATCTGTACTACTTCCAAATCCAAATGTTTTATGATAATTAGAAACAGAGGTGATGGTGACAAATTCTAGTACAGTCACTAACTGTACTAGAATTTGAAACCATATTAACTATTATTATGATTTAAACATCCACACTTATGTCAAAATAGAATTAAAATAATCATAGCAATAAAATATCAAAGAATAAATGGTGATTAAAGCTTAAACCATGAATGATGATGCTAACCATGGCTTCAGCTGGGTATGGGAGGTTAATGTGCAAATGGCACCTCAATAGCACATCTAAAGACATTAAAGGTTTATAGTTTGCTTTAAATTAACGATGAAACAGACTCTGGAATTCAGATAAAAAGTCTTATAATCTTACCCAGCCCTGTGACCACCATAGCCCCCAGATCAGCAACATAATTGCCCTTTCTAAAGGTGGCCACTCTGCCTCCAACACGGTCCTGCATGGAAACATTAAGTTAATATGGTAAGTTTTGAATGACGATAAACTTATAAAATGAAAAAAAGAAACACAAATCTAGGTTACATGACTGGTTCTCTTCTAAGAGACCACCTTTTGTGTATATTCTCTGTTAGGCAGGAAAGATGCGGTTAGTATCACTGTTGCAACTTCATCAACATTTCTCAGGAGTGAGCTTGTA
This sequence comes from Lophius americanus, assembly GCA_037951165.1. Lineage (NCBI taxonomy): Eukaryota > Metazoa > Chordata > Actinopteri > Lophiiformes > Lophiidae > Lophius > Lophius americanus. Next base: position 1,938,103 of record JBBDHG010000256.1, on the reverse strand, counting down.
CGGTCACTATTTTCTGACTAAATTACGTTTTCACGAGGTAAACAAATTTTTTGTAATGAGGTAGCATCCACAAAAGCTAAACTCATGCAAATTATTTATGAAGCTTAAGGAGAGTAAAGCGTGCAGTTGTAATCCTAAATAAAACTATTTGGGATCAGTAAGTGACCATACACAAACAGACATCACCGACAAAAAAGGTTGTTTCAATATTGGAGGGAAAAAACTTGAATGTATTCAACTATTTTGCCATATTAACTTATTTTAGGATTTAAAATGATTCATACGAATACATAAACAGATGGATAAAAACTGTTGGTGACTTACCCTGGCCTCCAGTACTGTAACATCCATTCCAAAGCTCTGCAGCTGCCTGGCTGCAGCAAGTCCAGACACACCTCCACCAATAACTATAACTTTCCCAGTCTTCTTTGCTACAACAAGGAGCAAGAGGTTCGTTAATTTGGTATTTCACCAATATATAACAAATGGCTACTTTTATTAATGGTGTTATCGACAGTGCAAGGAATGAAATGAACTCACTGGGTAAAGGCTTGACTCTCTTGTAAATTCCAAAGTTAATGAGACCATGCCTTTCTAAGTAGCTGTGTATCCTGTGGACCAGCACAGCATCACCTAAAAACAAAAATGAACTCAAGCATGATCTTCTCAAGAAAAAGAAAGAACATGTAAAAAATAAAGAAAAATAAAGCAGTGCTTAAGTTAATGTCTCACTGTTGTATGGAGCTTCAAGTTGCTGTGCCGTTGCCTCAAATGTTAACTGGATCTTAGGGTTGTCCAGCCATAGCTGGAGCTGGATGAAGTTGAAAAGAAGAAAGATACAGATAATCGTATTAAAACAATGACTAAATAGTCTGGTTTGGGTTAAATAAAGTGTTTACATTGGCACTTACTGTACGGTTACGGATGTAGAGAAAAACCTTCTGAGTTTGCTGTGGCCCACTGATAATGTCAGGGAAGCAAGCAGCTTCCTGAGAAGTCATACGGTCATGAGGTAGACGACTCTGGAAAGCAGCTCCTTCTACACCTAAATATAAAATGATATATCACTATTAGATGTGCAAAGTTTGCAATGTTATAGGCCGATCACCGATTTCTATAAAGTCTGACCGGCCGATACCAGCTTGTTTTCTTGAACGTTCTAAACCAGCAAAGAATTACCTGTACTGAGGCAGCTCGTCCCATCAAAGATCATATCAAAATAGGAGGATGGCTGATCGATCGTTGAACCTCTAATAACTATTTTATCAAGCACATTGAGAGTAATTTGAACCAATTTTAACAGAACAAGGAGCTTTTTCATATGCAATGAGTTCCAAATTCAAATCCAAGACAGGCTAAATTTTCACGACGGTGAATGAGACAAGATTGCATGTCCCTTTTTTTGCTTTAACTTCTCATTAAAAAAGATAGAAACTTTATTTAACTTCCTTAATATGAAGCATCATGTTTCAGACTCACCAGATGGTTCCTCTGGTTCACTGTCATTCTCTTCTTCTACTGGTGGAGCTGGTGGGGGAATGACCTGTTTCCTCTCTTTCTCTGCCTTGGCATTCCTCTCCTCCTCAGAGTAATATTCGTCCTCTGACAGATTGGCTAGGCTCTCGTCCATCTCGCGGTACTCCACCTGCAACAGTAGGCACAATAAAAGCATCATTAAAACCAGCATTACAAGTTCATATTTTTTTAAATGAGTTAAAAGTGCCAAAACTATGTAGGGATGAAATAAATGCCATGAACTTCATGATGCAATAACATTATTATTTCAGTTTCTACTTAAAATTGGACACATACTCTATTATGAATGTGTGACTTGATATGTACCAATATCTACTCTAAAAGGATGTGTGGTAGGGTGACCAGATATAACTAGTGTACCGGTTTAGCAGTATGATATTCGAGAGATTACGTATTGGCTTACGTTTCACGAAAACTGTTGCCTTTCGGACAACTTCGTTAATAATCTGTAACTTTCGGATTTGGCCCGGAAGTCACCACTCCATAACACCTGTTTGCACTGGAAGTCATACATTCCTATATCCCGACGTTGGCAGTTTGGACTTTACGAAGAGTTTGGTCACATTTTGGTCAAAGACGTTCACAGGTACAGTTGATAAAAACATGGTAGTCGCAAAAGTCGACCGCATTAAGTCACCTGAAAAACGTTGTCAGTCGTCGTCAACTGAGAGTAAAAAAGACAGGAAAGAGTGAAGGATTAAACATGATGACACTGACAGTATACTTTTGAGGGAAATACAAAACAAACTCGGGGGATTTTGGTTAAAATAAAGCATCTATATTGATGTTACTATTTACAAGTAAATCATAAAGCATAATAAAAATATTCTAAATAGTAAATACATGATGTATTGCCCACATTATTTGTGCATGTAATGTCATAACAGTAATTTTGCAATATATTGCAAGGTATTGCACAACGCAAATTTACTGCAATACCCAACCCTAAGGTGTAGGGACCCCATATGTAAAATTGTCCCTATTCGTCATTTTGGCACAATACCCTCCTCCCTGAGGGTACAGGGAGGGAGCACAACCCTAAAATGTTTACTTTTGCTCGCTTGCGACGACTCGTTCTGCGAACTTCTGCCGAGTCTTGGTCTACCCCTCCAGGGCCAGCTTGGTGGGGCAATGGGACTCCTCCAGACTCCCCACTAGGAGATGACCTCTCCTTCTTCTTTGCATCCATAGGGCCCGTAACTGAGGCGGACTGACCAGTCTGTGCATCAGAAACTGGAACCCTATCACCTCCCACTGCTCCCGCAGAAGAGGAAGAGGAAGAGGAAGAGGAGCCAGCATCTGACTTCTTGCTCGACAGCATCATAGAGGATGTTGGAGGCCTCTCCTGAAAAAGGTGGAATAGAAATTAAATAAAACTCATTAAAATCGAACATACACAACAACCCAAGTTTCATTCTTTTAAAGTGAAATGGTTGAAATGTGAATGTTCAAAATAGTATAATAATAGTACTAGGACATATGGAGTATGGGTTATTTTTGCTGAAAACAATCATACAAAAAAAAGTGCATAACCGTTTATATGACAGTGTTGCAAAATAACATTGAATTTGTTGGAACATTACAGCCCACAGCCAGTGAAATGTAATCACATCATCAAAGTCCATGCCAAACGGCTATTCCATAACTTACTAGTGTACTTTCAAAACGGCTAGAAACCACTAAATACAGTCTGGCAAAAGGATATTCTTCACCTCAAAATATTAAATTTCTAACACTGGTTGATTTAAGTGACGGCAACTGTGCATGAATGTCATGGTTTATGAAATGAGGGCTCCATAATTACAGTAGCATTGTCTTGTTTTACCCATTTCTCCGAGCACCTTGTAATATCCATTCAAACACTAAGAGATGAAGACAGAACCAGAGATAAGATTACGAAAACGATAACCTAAAGATAAATATTGGCTTATTATGTCACATCAGTTGAGATTTATATAAAACATTTGATTGCACTACTGAAAGCACATACGCAGTAGCTCATGGTGAAAAAATTAGCTGACAAAGTAGAGTGATTCTCATCCACGAAAACATGAGAAGGCTGAACGTAGGCCCATATGAAACCTGATATTTAGTTAACTCGAAAAAAGAAAAAAAGCCTTAAGTCAGATTCATTGATTACGATGAGAACGTTAGACAAGCACTTAATCCAATCTGGGAGGCTTTAGCATGAGTTAGCTGCGTAGCGAACAGCAGGGTTTTATGATTAGCGATGTTAGCTTGCGTTAGATAACGGTTGGATACTGTTCCAAATATAGACTGCTGCATGCAAATTAATATTATATAGACCCTTAATTTCCCCTAACACGCAAGCTGTAGTGCAAAAATAGATCAGAATATCTCAAAAAATATTTCCTTTCAGTTGTTTCTTATGAGACCATACTAGCTTGCGCGGCTAACAATAAAACATGGCTAGCATCGGCACAGTAGCAGGTGCGAACTGCTGTAAAATAAAGGGCCACTTGAAAAGGGCAAATAATGGAACATTGACTATTGTGTTTTAGGTTAACGTCTCCACATGGCGGAGAATTGATTTTGAAAATAAAGGTGTACGCTAACAACGAAAATAATTATAGTACCTCTCAGTCCCCCCGAAGACGTCAACACAAAGACGGCGCAGCGGCACGGCTCACTTCATTGAAGTCTTACGTGAGTGGTTGATAGATGGTACGCAATACTCTTCACCACAGCGATTGGTCAAATCACCTGTCCATCAAGAGGGTGCGCATTGCTTTAATACGCATATTAGCTCTGTTACTAGTGTTAAAAACACGTGAAAAAAGTTAATGAAAACTAGTAAAATAATATAATTTTTTTTAGGATATGCGTCACCGCCTAATTCATTTTCAATTTACAATATGTGAAGGAATGACAAAACTGATACTATGACTGGAAAGACTCGTGACGTCAGCATGTAAGAGGAGACGATGGGCTGGGCGGGGAAACCAGGTGGGGGTAGACAGGTAGAAGTGAGACGCCCCGTCGCAGATGAATACCAACGACTTGTTGGATCCTCTGTTTCTCCATTTTGAGCTGATCGTTTGTAAGTAATACCTATTAATCCCATTTGAATCTTGAATATATGTTAGTGCTCGATTTGAGCAATTTTTATTCACCTGTGAGGTTTTAACTGGCCAAAATCCTGTCCTGTTGACTAATTTATTCTCGACCTATCTGTGTTTAGGTCGACGTGTAAGAGCAGGGGGAAATTAAAACTTATTCATGATGGTTTTACAGAGAGTTTTAGATGTTTGTCATGACTATTATATAATGCACTTAAAGTATGGTAAATTGTATTTAAAACACATTAACAAACCATTTCCAACAGAGCCCCGAAAATGGTGAAGCAGGAGTCAGCCAACCGGCCTGACAACACTGCTTTCACTCAGCAGAGGCTTCCTGCATGGCAGCCAATGCTCTCTGCTGGTATTGTCATCCCAGGGTTTGTCATCATCGGCGTGGCCTTCATTGGTATAGGTGTCGCTCTTTTTGTCACTTCAAGGAAAATCCAAGTGCTGGAGGTATTACCACCTAACACAAATCATTTGGTCATTTTTGAGAGTATGGGTCTATGTCATAAGAGAGGAACAGGGAAAGTAGAGGACATGTACAGATGTGAACCAATCACAAGTCAATTTTGTTTTCAATGTAATCATATGGGGCGGCATTAACTCAGTGGCTAGAGTGGCCATCTCCCAATCGGAAGATAGTCCAGTTCCAGCAGGGTCTACATGTCGTACGGGTCCATGAGCCAGACCCTGAAACCCTAGCTCCCAGAGCGCTTCAAAGGGATCCCCCACTACTCCCTCAGGGATTGGTCAAATCCAGAGAAGTAATTTCACAATGTTTTATTGTATATGACTGTATGTGATCAATACAGGATACATTATTATTATTATGTGGAAAAAGGGTCGGTTTCTGCACTGTTTTATTATTGAACTTACAATTGGAAGCAAATATCACACTAATGAGTGCTATATGTTGCGGTATTAGTAACACTTGATGGAAAGTGCTTCAGCCGTCAATACCTAATCTATTTTTCTTCCACAGTTGGACTACACTGGGGTTGCACCATCCTCAGAATGCTTCAGCTGCTCTCGCATAAGTTTCGAGAAATGCACTTGCAACATTGTCTTCACCATTAAAAGTCTATTTGAGGTTAAAATGGAACATTCACACACTCACATGTCCTGATTTTTTGAATTCTACTCCTGTCTCTGACCCTTGGCTGTGTGTTTGTGGTTTATTGTCTTCTACAGGGACCAGTCTTCTTCTATTATGGTCTATCAAACTATTTTCAGAATTACAGGAAGTACGGTGTGTCCAGAGATGACAAACAGCTGTCTGGAGAAAGCTTAAAAGTAAGTGTATTGACACACACAAATCTCTGGTTTTAATATCCAATCGAAAAACTATTTCCATAAGTTGTTGATTTAAAGATTTATAGATATACAGAGTTGAGTAATGTAAGATTAAAACCTTGGTTAAACACATTTGTGTCATTCATATTCCCATCGCATTATGTTTTTGTAAATGTACAGAGAGCTACTGAGGTTGTAACACATTCTGATAATAAAGGATTTTATTTGAGCGATGCATATACTGCTTTTTAATCTTTTTGTTGTTGTTGTAAGAGTCCCAGTACCGACTGTGCGCCCTATCAGTATGATGGCAAAACACCAATTGCGCCATGTGGATCAATAGCAAACAGCATGTTCAATGGTATGTTTGATCATTTAAATTAGAAAGAAATTTAATGAAGTCTATTTGCTGTTTGAGAAAGAACAAACTAATGTTTTTTTGTTGTTGTTTTGTTTTCTAAGACACCTTCATACTGTATCAGATCATCAAAGGGACAAAGAAGCTTGTGCGCTTCGATGGAAAAGGGATTGCTTGGTGGACTGACTACAATGTGAAATACAGAAACCCCCATGTCACACCTCTCAAGAAAGCTTTCGATGGTAGTAACTTCAGTAAATTTTGATAAAATACTTTGCTTTTAATAAATAGTGTTAAATGATGAGTTAAACATCATGATGCGTTCACACAGCATAATCAGGTGATCACATACAGTAGCTTACATGTTATAAAAAGGTCTTCTTGATGGAGTTGAAGTTTTGAGGACTAACTGCATTTTATTGCAGTGGATAGTGGGTTACATGGGGAATTTTAGATCATATTGTTAATATATTTTCTGGAAATTGTGATAATTAAAGCTTTCAATTACAGGTACTGCAAAGCCCATATTTTGGCCCAAACCTGCTTATGAGTTGGACTCAACCGACCCTGCTAACAATGGCTTCATCAATCAAGATTTCTTGGTGTGGATGAGGAGGGCAGCCCTTCCGGATTTCAGAAAGCTATATCGGCGAATCACAGAGGGTGATTATGCAAAGGGACTTCCAGCTGGAAACTATTCCCTTGAAATTCAATACAGTATCCTAAAACAAACTATTATAATTTGGTTGTGCTTGAAGGTATGGCCAGTTGTGTTTCTTATGCATGAGTCCTGTATTAAAAAAGCATCACTAGTCATTATACACTTCAACATTTTATTAACTTTAATGCCTAATGAACACCAGAACAAGCACATTTTACACAGCTTTTTACGTTTTCATACTGTAACAGGGTATTCTATATTTCCCATTTTCTGCACAATACACAATTGTAATCAATCTGTTGCAATGAGTAATAAGATATGGTTCTTTCCCAAAACTTTGGGAGGATTTTCAAAGTTTCAGATCTTCTTAAAGGGGTCTGCCTTTGAATTGACCATATGCTTTGTATTATGACACAGCAGTGTAGTATAACAAATATTCAGTGTTGGGTGTGGTGCTGTTAGCTAGGCAGAGTGAATACAATGACATGACATTCTTTAGGTGAGGAAAGAAACAAGGAAGCATCTGGCTTAGACGTGCAAGATTAAAAAACAATTCCAGACATGTTAGTTTTCTATCTAATAGCCTGATATAGTTTATTTCAGACATTTTACTTGAATCTTTATACAGCTGTGAAAGTAAATAATAATACATACTTGTTTTTTCCCATTTCAGATCTAATATTAACCAGATTAATTTAGTTTGTGGCAGTTTTTTCCCCCAAGTGGTTCAGGCTAAGGTTGCTTTGAATTTTTTCTATACACATAGAAAATCAGTTCACAGAATAATGATCCTTGCTTCAATTTTGTAGTTAATCCTAATCCACAGTTTACATTAAGTCTAAAATTGTTTCAAGATTACATGATTATTAGAAGTTTCAAAGAAGTTAGCGATCTTCTTTTGGGCTTCTGTAAAGACAATGATTAAACCCAGATGGATCGTGCAGCTCCAAAGTTTCACGTCTATCTGATTTTGATACAACTCTGAAATTGATGGAAGCCAATGCCTGGAAAAAAGATAATTATTTACCAAATTTACTGTCTATCTTTGGTGTCAACAGCACAACGTTAGTATTAAACAAGCTACACCAAACATAAAGAACGTTTTTTATTACGATATTTATATGTGTGTTTTTGCTGCATTTCCTTGACATTTTCCCCCCAGATTATCCTGTTTTAAGCTTTGACGGAAGAAAGAAGGTGGTTCTCAGTACTGTGTCCTGGATGGGTGGCAAGAATGAGTTCTTGGGTATTGTGTACCTTGTGACTGGTTCAATGTGTATCGTAATGTCCATAGTTATGCTCATTGTCTATGCTAAATTCAAGTTTCCTGAAGAAGATTAAGTGTGTGATCATGGAGGTTTGCAAAATGTATCTCGCCTATCAATTAATTTTCCAAGTGGGATGGCAAAAAAGTAAATTGCATTCCTAGAATCCACCTACTGAACTGAAATTACATGTTATACCTGCTCATTCTTATGAGGAAGGACTGGAAAAAGTCTGATTTTCAAAATGTATACGTGTGCAAAACCACTGCAATGTAAGTTGTTATTCTTTGCTAGTTGAACATCTGTTATCACTAACCTCGGTTGTTGGTTGTTGGTATCTCAACCTTGATTGAATTGTCATTGAAAGTGTTGTTACTGTCATGCCAAGCCAACTTGAGTTATTTTTAAATAAATAAATATAGCAATACTTCATTTCTGGTGCCACGATAAACCTCTGCTATTAATGATCTGGAATTGCTGAGAAGGTAGACTGGCTATGTCAATTGAGAAAGCAGATATCTATCAGATAAAATGCAGTTTATGTGTGCTCCTGCTTATTGGGTTTATGATAATTTAGTATATTTTACAATACTTGACTCTGGCTGTGTTTCTCTCATGCTTTTAATATTAAATGTATTCAGGTTTCATAAAATGAGGTGCATCACTATTTTAGGTCAGTAGTAATGTTTTTCTTAAAGCCATAAATGGTATTTCTCTGTAAGCTTAACGCTTGTGACCTTTGTTGCTTAACTTGGAAATCATGCGTTTAATGTTGGAATATGCTGCTTTTTAAACTCAGGAATCTGGTTTATTTGCTATGCAACCTCATTTAATCTTCTGCATACTGAAATTTACTTATCTACTATAAATGTTATTTATTTAATAAAACAAATAATTGCTTTATGTTGCTCTGTCTTTATTTTGTAATTAATGTTTCAGAAGTAGTGTAGTGTCGTGCTAAGTTTTTCGTAATTTTGAAAAGTTTAGACTCAAAATTGAAACTTAGGCTCTCAGTACCTTTTTTTCTTTCTTTTTATTATAACTTTGTAGGTTTCAAATTACAGTTTATTTTTTTGACTTAATATAATATATAAGTGAGGTGTCCGTCAATGCCTCAAATTTGATAATCTGCATTTCAGGCCTTCAAAAGTCGCAAATATAATCGTCGTTAATATGTTTAACATGCATTAATCATCCATACGATTTTGGTGTACACACGGTTCTTTAAATAAGTAAACCTACATTGCAATTAACTGGAATTTCACTATTGTATCTTTTGTAAGCATAGACATGAAATTGATTTGTAGAAATGTATTTGCATGGTCTTAAAAAGTATGAAATCTTTGATAATGAAACCTGCATGGTTATAATGTCTGAATTGCTGCATCATTGGAGAAAACTCCCTCTCTCCCCCTATCTGTCACACACTGTCAAAACGATAGAGGGAAAATGTGAGGGAATTTAGGGTATTGTAGTTTTTGTCTGAAGTATTACATTGAGATGCTAACCCGTAAAACTACATCTCCAACAATCCATTGCGGAAATAAATATGACGACATTGGTTGTGTCGTTTTGACATTAGCCACAACAGTCAGTCTCTAGTCCAGAGATACTGCAGTAATTCCTGACTAATGACAGAGGTGGTTCGTTCTCTGCAGCATTTCAATCGATCGTCGTTGACTGTTCCCAAGCCTAATTATGTCTGACGGCGGGGGGACGGAGGAAAACGCCGGCACCATGGAGGTATCAGCAGTCCAGACAGTCGCTGATAGTTCGGTGCTGCAGAAGCACATTAGGAAGCTGGTACCGCTCCTCTTGGAAGATGGCGGCGAGGCCCCGGCCTCACTGGAAACCGCCCTGGAGGAGAAGAGCGCTGTGGAGCAGATGAGGAAATTTCTGTCCGATCCCCAAATTCACACTATCCTCGTCGAGAGAAGTGCACTCAAAGGTACATTTGATTGATTGACATCACCCGTCCGTGTTCGGTTAACGTCAAATTAATTTAAATTCATCGTCTGACATCTAATACATTTCTCATGAGCTTAATGCCATTCAAACCAGTATTGGCTAAGTTACAGGTGTTTGTGAGCGATTTACTAATTTTGACATTTGATTAAATAAAAATATTTAACTTGATTTCTATTTCAAAATCATGAAAATAGTAAATTGTGACGTGACACACTGGGTGGATAAGGCAAAACAGCTAATGACAACGCAATAAGATCGGACGAACCCGAGGCCGAAGTTAGTTCCCGATTCACATCCTCTGGCTCGGCAACAGTAAAAAACTATTAGACTTTTGCATATTGCTAATGGGGTTAAGGTCAAGAGACGCTGTGATGATGGGGCACATTTGCTAAAAGACACACGCTACGCAAAAAACGTCGAAGCTGGTTGAAGTGGTGAGTTGAACCCTTAATTCATGACTCTCGCAAACTCATATTTCACTCAATTATAAAGATCCACCGAACCAGCAGTACGAACTGGTATGTGATGATTAATCCATAACCGCAGTTCAGTTTGAAGCGACACCTCCTCAACCCCTGGAGGAGGATGTGATGTGGAACTAATTATTCCGAATTGGTCCTAAATGAGCGGACTGACGGGTCCTCGATGACAGGTGAAGTCAGAATCACATTGATGGACTCATTTCAACGACATGTCATTTGGTAGGATATATTTGGCAGCATATGAACCTTTAGTCCCAGTAAAAATGGCCAATTACAGCCACCCCAGAGAATTTTAAGGGGGTCGAACCGTTACAGCTCATCAACTGAGTTGGAGCATCTCCAGAACTCCAGTTCTTGATGGGTGTACCTGGTCTGCAGTGGTTTAGTCTAAGGAAGGAGAGGTTCATTGGCACCAAGGCTTGTTGATGCACATAGGGAGTGAAGGCTAGCCTGTGTTGTCTGATCACGCAGAAGGACTGGAACAAAAGAAGTTAATGCACCAAGCATGACATGGCTCTTTTTTAGGGCTAAAAGGAGACCAACACAATTTTAGGCACGTGGTTGAAATGTTATGTCTGATCTGTGCATAATGATGTTTTAACATTACTGGTTAAGTTAAATTGCAGTTCATAACATTTTAATCAGTCTGTTCCAAAATGCTTACATGTAACATTTAATATTGTATCTGAGCTTAAGTGCAGTTTATTTATTAAGAACATTCAAATGTTGCATACTGACAACAATGCTTTGAGTAAAAGATAATAAGATGAACGCACAGCACTAATATAAACACAAACCACAACTCTAAAAATTACACCGGCCCCCTAGCCATAGTTATTCAAAGACAATTATTGCTTTGTATGAAATACAAGTCATGTTTTATGAACCATCCTTGGGTTCTATCATGTGAACTACCTTGTGTCAAAGAACACATTAACTTCAGTTTTCTCCAGGCAAATTAAATCTACGGTTCAGAGCTGCTTGCCTTAGTAATGTTTTGTGAGCCCTGAACTTTGACCACTTGAACGAGCTCATGACAAAATTAGCCTGTAAGATTTTGATTTCCAGCCAGTCATCGGATCTACCTAAATAGAGTTTTCTGTGAGATTTTCAAGAGATTACTTTTCCCGAAACCATGACGTAATTTGCAAAGTAGGGTGTGTACATAGTTACATAGATGTATGGTCCCAATAATAATAATAATGAAACAGATCAGATTGTGCTGTCGTCCTACTTCATCCTAAGTCATTATACTCCAGTAAACCCAATTCATGTCGAAAATCAAAAGAATTAGTCATTACCATATGCAGTTATTTCTATGACCTCGAAAAACTGGACCATATTTCTTAATGCAAGTCTTATAATAGCAACATTAATGTTGAATATCGTCAGTATGCCCGCTGCATAAGGGTATATGATGGCTGCATTGAATATGTAATACATTATGATGATGAATTGAAAACTGATTTTGATTTGATTCAAAGTGTTGCGCGATGGAGCTAATATTTTACCTATTAGTGGAGAATATGTATTTATATAACAATACGTTTTAAGATAAACATTTTTCCTCAACACAGAGGATGTTGGAGATGAAGGAGAGGAGGAGAGGGAATGCATCACTTATAATGTCAGCATTGACATACACTATGGGATCAAGTCCAACAGGTAAATGTCCTGAGTAGACGTCATTGATTAAGCCATGCAATTCCATCTGCTGTCTTTAGTAAAACTAATAACAAATGTTTATTGGAATGTAACTGCATAACATCTAATGTCCACATGTTTCTATTCACTTTGAGCATGTTGAGTTTCATCTTTTTTCTTCTGCAGCCTGGCGTTGATCAAGAGGGCGGTTGTCATTGATGCAGACAAGCCAATCTCAACCCAAGTTCGAGTTCTGACCTTGAGTGAAGATTCTCCCTATGAGACACTCCACTCTTTCATCAGCAATGCTGTTGCTCCTTTCTTCAAGTCCTACATCCGTGAGTCTGGCAAGGCAGACAGGTAATCCTCAAAATGTGTCTTTTATTTCTATAAGGCCTTTATCCAGTTAATATTGGATACAAAAATAATGTAACATTGATGGATAACTACATTCCATAGTATCTCTGTCCTAACCTCTAGAGATGGGGACAAGATGGCTCCCTCAGTTGAGAAAAAGATTGCTGAGCTTGAGATGGGCCTCCTCCACCTGCAACAGAACATTGAGATTCCTGAGATTAGCCTTCTTATACACCCCATCATCACCAACATCGCCAAGCAGTTCTATGAGCGGGGGGAGAAGCCCAAGGTCACTGACTTTGGTGACAAAGTGGAGGACCCAACTTTCCTTAACCAGCTGCAATCTGGAGTAAACCGTTGGATCAGAGAGATCCAAAAGGCAAGAAACTTTGTCAAGTATTTAAATATATGTAAAAATGTTTATACTTTTTTTTTTATCATGTACTCACAACTTTGTATCTACCTGAACATTCATCAGGTGACAAAGCTTGATCGTGACCCAGCCTCTGGAACAGCCTTGCAAGAGATCAGTTTTTGGCTTAATCTAGAGAGAGCCCTCAACAGGATCCAGGAGAAAAGAGAGAGCCCTGAGGTTCTGCTCACACTGGACATCCTCAAACATGGCAAACGTTTTCATGCCACTGTCAGCTTTGATACCGACACTGGTGAGTGAAAACCAGCCGAAACAAGCTTTTGACTTGTTTAACTTCTACTGCTTTTATGGGCCATATTTCATCTATGTAGTTTTACTAATTGGTTGACCTTCCTCTATTTCTCACAGGCCTGAAGCAGGCTGTGGAAACAGTCAATGACTACAATCCTCTGATGAAAGACTTCCCTCTCAATGATCTCCTTTCCGCTTCGGAGCTTGATAAGATACGTCAGGCACTGATGGCAATATTCACTCACTTGAAAAAGATTCGGAACACTAAGTACCCCATCCAGAGGGCGCTGCGTCTGGTGGAAGCCATCTCCAGGGACTTGAGCTCCCAGCTCCTCAAGGTGTTGGGCACCAGGAAGCTCATGCATGTTGCTTATGAGGAATTTGAAAAGGTTGGTGTGGTTGGCTCTATAGCTTGAACTAAAGCCTGTTTAATGTATTTTACCACTCTTAAATGTCCTTTCATAATCTTCTTATGCAGGTGATGGTTGCATGTTTTGAAGTGTTCCAGTCCTGGGAGGATGAGTATGAGAAATTACAGGTACTTCTGAGGGACATTGTGAAGCGAAAGAGAGAGGAGAACCTGAAGATGGTGTGGCGCCTTAGCCCTGCCCACAGAAAGCTCCAGTCCCGTCTAGATCACATGAGGCGTTTCCGAAGGCAGCATGAGCAGCTGAGGGCTGTTATCGTCCGTGTTCTGAGGCCCCAGGTAAAGTGACATCAGCATCAAGTAATGGCTAAACTTGAAATAGTGTTCAGCTTTCATTCTTGCTGTTATTTCATTGTCAGAGCTAGGACAAATTTTTCAACTGGCATTGGTGCACCTTGCATGCAATTCAAATACACTTTTACATATATAAACTAAATAACAATTGTTTTATATATTCAAAGTTCTTGATGCTTTTAAATACGTTATTTTAAACTCATAAATACAAAAACCCCATCAATAGACACACATTTATTGGTTTGAAGTGTTTTTTGTTCTGCATTTATTGTATTATACAAGATTTTGCTGCACAAAATCAATATTTTCTGTCATTGATGTGTAAGAAATGTGGGAGTTGCACACAGCACTGCCTCACACATGCACAGTACTTACAAAAGCAATATCCTGCTAAAAGCTGACGCAGTAATGTAATAAAAATCATAAAATAGTTTTGAAAAAGTAAGTGCCTGTACACAAAATAGGTATAAATAAAAATGTACCAATGGGCGTTTTTTATAATCTGACCCATTGAATTTTCTGCATGTTACTACTCAAATTTGGGTTTGTTCATATGCTTCATCAAAACAATTGGAGCACTGATCATTTCTTAAGCATGACTGATGCCGGATTTTTCAGGCTGATACTATTTGCTATTAAAATTGCAATATAGGTACATAACTTTTATTGGCACATATAGGATCAAAGAACAGATTTCACAAGTTGTATACCAAGAAATGTGCAAAAAGACAATTTTAGGTAAATATATGGTGACTAATATACTGGTCCTTTTATTATTTCATGATAATTTCAATCTTGTTATCCACACTTGAATGAGAATTTTAAGTTTTGTCTCCAGGTATCGGCGGTGCAACAACATGCCCCTGGAGAGACCGTTGAGCCTCAAGACATGAAGGTAGCCGGAGTTCTCTTTGATGCCGCTGATGCAAATGCTATCGAGGAGGTCAACCTGGCATATGAGAATGTCAAAGAGGTCGATGGCCTGGATGTGTCTAAGGAAGGTATGGAAGCCTGGGAAGCCGCTATGAAGCGCTACGATGAACGCATCGACCGCGTGGAGACCCGTATTACTGCCCGCCTGCGAGATCAGCTGGGAACCGCCAAGAACGCCAATGAGATGTTCCGCATCTTCTCCCGCTTCAATGCTCTCTTCGTGCGTCCCCACATTAGGGGGGCCATCAGGGAGTACCAGACGCAGCTCATTCAGCGTGTTAAGGACGACATTGAGTCCCTGCATGACAAGTTCAAAGTGCAGTATCCTCAGAGCCAGGCCTGTAAGATGAGCCACGTCCGGGACCTGCCACCTGTGTCTGGCTCAATCATCTGGGCCAAGCAGATCGACCGTCAGCTGACTGCATATATGAAGAGAGTGGAGGATGTTCTGGGAAAAGGCTGGGAGAATCATGTGGAGGGTCTGAAGCTGAAGCAAGATGGAGATAGCTTCAGAGCTAAACTCAATACTCAAGAGATATTTGATGACTGGGCTCGCAAGGTACGCAATAAATGTTATTTGGGATTTTTTTCACTTTTCAAAAAATGTTTTCGTCTCCTTCAATACATATTTCTCTTACGAAAAAATCCCCTGTTTTAAGAATTGAGCATTTTCTTTTGTAAATCAGGTGCAGCAACGTAACCTTGGTGTGTCTGGACGCATCTTCACAATTGAAAGTACTCGTGCCCGCGGACGTACTGGAAACATACTCAAGCTTAAAGTCAACTTCCTTCCTGAGATCATTACTTTGTCGAAAGAGGTTCGCAACCTGAAGTGGTTGAGTTTCCGGGTTCCCTTGGCCATTGTCAACAAAGCCCACCAAGCTAACCAGCTGTATCCATTTGCCATCTCTTTGATTGAGAGTGTGCGCACCTACGAGCGCACTTGTGAGAAGGTAGAGGAGAGGTCCTCCATCTCCCTGCTAGTAGCTGGGCTAAAGAAGGAGGTTCAGGTTCTCATTACCGAGGGAATCACTCTGGTCTGGGAATCCTACAAGCTCGATCCATATGTTCAGAGGCTGGCTGAGACTGTCTTCAACTTCCAGGAAAAGGTCAGAGAAGAATTTCCTGTTAAATGGTTATACACATCCTGCAGAAGTACAGACATTTCCTATGTGTCATTTTAGAAAAAAATCAAACACTTTTATTTCTCATACATTAATTTTGATACACAACTATTCTGCTGTATTTTTCCAGGTGGACGACCTCTTACTGATCGAGGAGAAAATTGATCTTGAGGTTCGTTCTTTGGACACTTGCATGTTCGATAACAAGACTTTCTCTGAGATACTCAACCGAGTCCAGAAGGCTGTAGATGACCTCAATCTCCACTCCTATTCCAACCTTCCCATTTGGGTCAACAAGCTCGACATTGAGGTTGGCACTATTAAACAACACAATAATAATTTTTGATTCTCAACAGCTTAGATTTGAACGCGGAGTGGAAATTGGACTAAATTTTCAAAGCTTTTTTTTTTAACATGTGTGAATAGTTTTCAAATCAAACCGAATGGATTTTTATTGTTGCCATAGATTGAAAGGATCCTGGGAGTGCGTCTGCAGGCCGGCCTTAAGGCCTGGACCCAAGTTCTCCGCGGGCTGGTAGAAGACAAAGCTGATGTGGACATGGACACAGAGGCTCCACAGGTTAGCCATAAACCTGGCGGGGAGCCCAAAATCAAGGTAAACATTGTGACTTTCGTGATTATGTGTTTCCATATGCCATGTGTTTTGGCTTGATGATTCCATGACACTGCCACTTGACTTTTCTTTCCTTTTCTCAGAATGTTGTTCATGAGCTGAGGATTACTAACCAAGTGATCTACCTGAACCCACCCATTGAAGACTGTCGTTACAAGCTCTACCAGGAAATGTTTGCCTGGAAAATGGTGATCCTTTCACTTCCCAGAATCCAGAGCCAGAGATACCAGGTACGGATGACCGAACACTAAATGGGGCTGTGGTTCGCACTGCACATTGCCAAGATAACAATACATGTCCGAATGTCTGGGGTCTTCCAGCATCTACGCCGGAGCAGTTTTGAACACATTATCTACCATCCATATACCTATTTTGTTAAATTAGGCAATTTTAATTATATACAGCGTGAAAGGTAAGGGGCCTAAAATTTAACCCTTTGCTACACTCCTGCATGCTCCCATAATGCACTGGGAGTAGCATCATGCACTGGAACTAAAAGGGTGATAAAATCATCAATTATTTCCATCTTTTTATTTTATTTTTAGATAATTAGAATCTGCAACAGTGCAATGGTTTCTATCTCCAAGGTAGCTAGTGAAACAATTGTAGGCATACTGATCCAGGCAGAGGGGTTTTTGTATGTTTTTGTATTTCGTTTCTCATTTCAGCAACTAATATTGGAAAACAAAAAACATCTGATCTCAGGAAACAAAAATACAAACTTTAATTTCGTTAATGTCAAGATTTTATTTTTTCATAATCAAAGTAGAAAATGAAAATCAAACCATTTTCAGATTTCTCTCTTCCCTATTTGATCTTGAAAATTTTTATTCTTGTATAACTACCTCTAATTACCACTCGTTTTTTTTTTTTTTTCAATATTCGTTGTGAGTGACTAAAAATGACATACCAATATACATGGAACCAGAGGCTAGTCTATCTAATCAAATTGAAAGGTCGAATGTATCAAAGGCTTTAGACTGGTGAATGAAAAAAGTAGCTGAGTGCAAGTCCAACAAGTGGACCAGCTGTGGAGATCAGGCTCTCGATGTCTGCACTTCCCACTGTGTTTAGTTAGCGGGCAAGGTCATTTTAAGTTTAGCACAACAACCCAGTTGTGCTAAACTCTGCTGGCAGTGGATATTGACGTCTTGAGAGTCGGTCTTAAACTGTCCTTAAAGGCTAAAAATCAATACCCGATGACTAGAATCCATTACTTGGTTAAAAAATATAAAGTTAAACCCAACAAAATCTATAAAGTGTAAAAAAAGACAAAGACAACGGTGTCACAATTGTGCTTTGCTTTATATTATATATATCTTATTGCTTATCTGTCCCTCCAGGTGGGAGTTCATTATGAGTTGTCGGAGGAAGAAAAGTTTTACAGAAATGCACTCACCAGGATGCCAGATGGACCTGCTGCTTTAGAAGAGGCCTACAATGCAGTGGAAGACATCGTAAATGAGGTGGAGCAGTATGTCAAGGTAAGGGACATTTCTAAAACAACAAAAAAATGTGCTACTGCTGAATTGCCAATTCATATCATAAACATGTTTGATATACAGTGCCATGTGTATTAGTTTTTCAAAATCAAACATTTTTCTTTGTTTTTCCTGTTCAGGTGTGGCTGCAGTACCAGTGCTTGTGGGATATGCAAGCTGAGAACATCTACAATCGTCTGGGTGAAGATCTCACCAAATGGCAGGCGTTACTTGTCCAGATCCGCAAAGCACGTGGAACATTTGACAATGCAGAGACACGGAAAGAATTTGGACCTGTGGTTATTGACTATGGCAAGGTAATAACGGTGTAATAACAATATTTCAAAATGTAATGTCTTAAATACTGTCAAAAATATTTCAGACAAACTTCAAAGTTTTCGCCAGTAAATTATATGTCATTAAATGTTTGTATTTGTCTTTGACAACAGGTCCAATCCAAGGTGAACTTGAAGTATGACTCCTGGCACAAAGAAGTGCTCAGTAAGTTTGGCCAGATGCTCGGCCAAAACATGCAAGACTTCCATGCCCAAATCTCCAAGGTAAAGCATATTGTCATGGAGAATTTTTTTTAACCAGCTTTGATCCAGTCTCAAGGAAACACTGATAATTTTTCTGATTACATTTTACTTTGTCTCCTCAAAAGTCTCGTCAAGAATTGGAGCAACATTCTGTTGACACAGCCAGCACCTCAGATGCTGTTAATTTCATTACATATGTCCAGACTTTGAAGCGGAAGATCAAACAGTTTGAGAAAAATGTCGATGTAAGTATTCTGAAACATTCAAGACCATTTCCTTCATTTGACCATTTCCTTCATTTTTCTCAGTCACTCTTTGCTTTTTGAGAAAATTAATGTAAGATGCTAAACATATACCCCCTGTTATTACCCAAAGTTGTTCCGAAATGGACAGCGATTGCTTGAAAAACAGAGGTTCCAGTTCCCACCATCTTGGCTCTACATTGACAACATAGAGGGTGAATGGGGTGCCTTCAGTGACATTATGAAGCGCAAGGATACTGCTATCCAGCAGCAGGTGGCCAACCTGCAGATGAAGATCGTCCAGGAGGACAAAGCTGTGGAAAACCGAACCACTGACCTTCTCAGTGACTGGGAGAAGACCAAACCAGTTGCTGTAAGAGAAATTAAATCATCTAGATAAAGTTTGAATGAATTTTCACCATACAGTCACTGATAATTCCTACTTGCTATGTCCATATCCTTTGTTACTGGTGATTGTTTAATTAAAATACAGTATTTGTACAGAAGAAAAAATTCAACTGATCTGTTTCAAAAGGGAAACCTGCGTCCAGAGGAGGCCCTTCAGTCTCTTACAATCTATGAGGGCAACTTTGGCCGTCTGAAGGATGAAAGGGAGAAATGTGCCCGAGCAAAAGAAGCCCTGGAGCTCACCGACGTTGGCCTGCTGAGCGGCAGCGAAGAGAGGGTGCAGGTAATTTCAGCAATCGCCAATAAGAGACCAGAACACAGAAACTATGTATGACATAGCTGGCTTGTAGAGGAATGTGCAAAGTAATAATAATTTGGCCCATTATTCTCCAGAAAAAACACTCAACTTTTGATCTATTTTACAAAATCTATACAGAAGTTTTTTCTCAATCTGACTGTTTTTTTCGCTTTTCTGGTGACTTGTAGGTGGCACTGGAGGAGCTGCATGACCTGAAGGAGGTTTGGTCTGAGCTGTCAAAGGTCTGGGAGCAGATAGACCAGATGAAAGAGCAACCATGGGTGTCTGTACAGCCTCGCAAGGTAATAAATCCTCAATCATTTAGTTTGTGATATTCTTAGGCCATAGCTAAATTCTTGTGTTGGCTTTTTGGTTTTGTAGCTTCGCCAGAGTTTGGATGCTCTTCTGAACCAACTGAAAAACTTCCAAGCAAGACTGAGACAGTACGCCTCTTACGAGTATGTCCAGAGGCTTCTTAAAGGGTACCTCAAGGTCAGACAAATTCCTATTCTCTAAGCAAAAAAGTTTTACTCGCCTGAACACTGAAAAATGGCTTGTAAAATAGTATTGAAATTCCTTTCTCTCACTAGGTGAACATGTTGGTGATTGAGCTAAAATCAGAGGCTCTTAAGGACCGCCACTGGAAGCAGTTGACGAAGCGTTTGCATGTCAACTGGGTCTTGTCAGAGTTGACACTTGGACAGATCTGGGATGTGGATCTGCAGAAGAACGAGATGGTGGTTAAGGATGTTCTCCTGGTAGCCCAGGGTGAAATGGCATTGGAGGAGTTCCTCAAACAGGTGAAGCGGGGGATCCTTCAATAGCTTGTCTTTATGTTAACGAAATCATCCAAATAATTAAAATCTCTGATTTGCCGACCTTTAATAATTTTACTGTGATTTTGACACTCAGATCCGCGAAGTTTGGAATTCGTATGAGCTCGATCTGGTGAACTACCAGAACAAATGTCGTCTGATTAGAGGCTGGGACGACCTCTTCAACAAAGTCAAAGAACATATTAACAGCGTGTCTGCCATGAAACTGTCTCCATACTACAAGGTAAACGGAATCGGAAAATTTTGCTCTTGGATACAACTCATATTTAAATAATTGATGTTTCTTAACTAAATAAACACCTTCATACTCCTATA
This sequence comes from Lophius americanus, assembly GCA_037951165.1. Lineage (NCBI taxonomy): Eukaryota > Metazoa > Chordata > Actinopteri > Lophiiformes > Lophiidae > Lophius > Lophius americanus. The sequence goes on along the minus strand of JBBDHG010000256.1, from coordinate 1,917,258 downwards.
TTTTTAAACCAAGGTTTTTGAAGAAGATGCCCTGAGTTGGGAGGACAAGCTGAATCGCATCATGGCTCTGTTTGATGTTTGGATTGATGTACAGCGTCGCTGGGTTTATCTGGAAGGCATCTTTACCGGCAGTGCTGACATCAAACATCTGCTTCCTGTAGAAACCCAGAGATTCCAGAGGTTAATTAACTCCCCCTACTTTGTTGTTTTTTTTATTTAGTAAAGACATTAGTACTGACTATTTTCAACTTAAACCCTACTTTAACAGGATTAATATGTCTAATGTCTTCATTTTACAGTATCAGCACAGAGTTCTTGGCACTGATGAAGAAGGTGTCAAAGTCTCCCCTTGTTATGGATGTGCTGAACATACAGGGAGTGCAGAGGTCTCTGGAGCGACTGGCTGACCTTCTTGGAAAAATTCAGAAAGCCCTTGGAGAATACTTGGAGAGAGAAAGATCCTCTTTTCCAAGGTAAGAAGATAATGCAGGGACTTGCCTGGTTACACATAAAACTCAAACTTGCAAACAAAATGTTTTAATCACTGTCACTAATTCATACATTCATTAATCAATAAACATTAATTGGTCATTGCATATTTGTTTCCAGATTCTACTTTGTGGGAGATGAGGACCTGCTTGAAATAATCGGCAACAGCAAGAATGTGGCCAAACTACAGAAGCACTTCAAAAAGATGTTTGCTGGTGTTTCAAGCATCCTCCTCAATGAGGACAACACTGTGGTCCTGGGAATCTCCTCCCGTGAGGGTGAAGAGATTCTCTACAAGACGCCGGTCTCCATCATTAAGCACCCCAAGATCAATGAGTGGCTGACGTTGGTGGAGAAGGAGATGAGGGTGACACTGGCCAAGCTTCTAGCAGAGTCGGTCACAGAAGTTGCATCCTTCAACAAGGGTACAGCCGTTGACCTGAGTCAGTACATCACCTGGATTGATCGTTATCAGGTTTGCATTGAAAGCATACATTCTTTCCAAAATGTCATCTGACATTCATGCTAATCAGGAAATATGTTAATGCAATAACTTCCTTGATGTATTTTCTCTCTTCACAGGCCCAGCTGGTGGTCCTTTCCACTCAGATCGCCTGGTCTGAGAATATAGAGTCTGCCTTGACCACCATTTCAGGTGGTGGGGACATGACTCCAATGCATGGAGTTCAGTCCAATGTGGAGGCCACCCTCAATGTGTTGGCTGACACTGTGCTGATGGAGCAGCCTCCACTCCGCAGGAGGAAACTAGAGCACCTGGTTCGATTTTTTGTTTTTTCCTTCTTTTTTTATGTAAAATTTTAAAATTGATGTTCAATGAAAAGGTGCCTAAAATGTCTCTCCTACCCCATCTTAGATCACTGAGCTGGTGCACCAACGTGACGTGACCAGGACACTGATCAAGGACAAGATCGACAACCCTAAGTCCTTCGACTGGCTAAGCCAGATGCGCTTCTATTTTGACCCAAAGCAGACAGATGTCCTGCAGCAGCTGTCCATTCAGATGGCCAACGCCAAGTTCAACTATGGCTTTGAGTACCTGGGTGTTCAGGACAAGCTTGTACAAACGCCACTGACGGACCGCTGCTATCTCACCATGACCCAGGCTCTGGAGGCCCGCCTTGGGGGGTCACCATTTGGTACAATAGCTTTTTTTTTCTTAATGGATTATTTTTATATATATTTTTTTATTTCAGATTTACTTGTGAAATAATCATCCTTACCAAGTTTATTCTTCACTCAGGGCCTGCTGGAACAGGAAAGACTGAGTCAGTGAAAGCTCTTGGTCACCAGCTGGGACGCTTTGTATTGGTCTTCAACTGTGATGAGACCTTTGATTTCCAGGTACCTACATATGTACATAACTACATTCAGAACTAAGTTCTCCCAATTGTTATTTTCTTTTATGAGGATGTGACAGTTTCTCATTTGTTATTGAACATACAGATCATTGTAACTTTTTTTTTTTAGGCCATGGGTCGTATCTTTGTGGGACTGTGCCAGGTGGGAGCATGGGGATGCTTTGATGAGTTTAACCGTCTGGAGGAGAGAATGCTCTCTGCCGTTTCACAGCAGGTCCAGTACATCCAGGTGGCATTGAGGGAGCACAGCAACCCCAACAGAGACAGGAGTATGTATATATATATGTGTCGGCCTATTTGTCAGTATGTGCAAAGAGTCACGAGAAGCGCTTCTGAATAACTACTAATCTGTCCCCCCGTCAGGTGTACCAGTCACCACAGAGCTCCTGAACAAGCAGGTGAAGGTCAGTCCAGACATGGCCATCTTCATCACCATGAATCCTGGCTATGCTGGCCGCTCTAATCTGCCCGACAATCTGAAGAAGCTCTTCCGCAGCTTGGCCATGACCAAGCCTGACCGCCAGCTCATTGCCCAGGTCATGCTGTACTCTCAAGGTTTCCGCACAGCAGAGATCCTTGCCAAGAAAATTGTGCCCTTCTTCAAGTAAGTTCTCTTTAAGTAAAATGTGTGGTGTAGTCCTACGATGATATTTAAGAGGTCTTTCCCATCTAAATTTTTTGCTTCTATTTCAGGCTGTGTGATGAGCAGCTGTCATCACAGAGTCACTATGACTTTGGCCTCCGGGCTCTCAAGAGCGTGTTGATCAGTGCTGGTAATGTCAAACGCGAGCGCATCCAGAGGATCAAAAAAGAGAAGCTAGAGCGTGGAGAGATCGTTGATGAGAATGAAATTGCCGAAAACCTACCCGAACAGGAGGTATAGAAAATGATATATTGCAGGATGGAAGTCTCTTTGTTGTTTCTGAATTTTGGCAGCTCTGGTTTCAGAATCCATCGACAACTTCAGGAAACTTGAAAGGTTATTTAACTCAATGTCTTCTTTCCGTAGATCCTCATCCAGAGTGTGTGCGAGACAATGGTTCCCAAGCTTGTGGCAGAAGACATACCGCTGCTTTTCAGCCTGTTGTCAGATGTCTTCCCTGGGGTCCAATACCATCGTGGAGAGATGACTGCTCTGAGGGAGGAGCTGAAGAAAGTCTGTGCAGAGATGTACCTCACCTACGGAGATGGTGACGATGTGGGCAGTATGTGGGTGGAGAAGGTATGTGGCTAAAAGGAGTCTGCATATATTATATTGAGCGTGGCCAGAAATAGTGAGTTAAAGAGTCTTTGTAAGTACTTGATATACTTTTCTGATTCTTTTTCATTCATTCCTTTCAGGTGCTCCAATTGTACCAGATCACACAAATCAACCATGGTCTGATGATGGTGGGACCTTCAGGAAGTGGAAAGACCATGGCATGGCGGGTGCTGCTCAAGTCCCTGGAGAGGCTTGAGGGTTTAGAAGGTGTAGCTCATATAATCGATCCCAAGGCTATCAGCAAGGACCACCTATATGGAACCCTTGACCCCAATACCCGTGAATGGACTGATGGCTTGTTCACACACATCCTCAGGAAGTGAGTTATGTAATGCATATCATTGTTGATGGTTTCAACTTTGTTCATATTTATCTTGCCAAGTAGAACTGTGTGACTTTTAATTTATAATGGCAGAATTATCGACAATGTTCGAGGTGAACTACAAAAGCGTCAGTGGATCATCTTTGATGGTGACGTTGACCCTGAGTGGGTTGAAAATCTCAACTCGGTCCTGGATGACAACAAACTGCTAACCCTGCCCAATGGAGAGCGTCTAAGCTTGCCACCAAACGTAAAAACACAATATTTCAAACACATTCTATGTGTTTGTTTCTTGGTGGCCATACTTATTGAAATAAAACTGTATTGGGCTGATATTTTTGTTTTTCACTAGGTGCGTGTGATGTTTGAAGTACAAGACCTGAAGTATGCCACCCTTGCCACTGTGTCTCGCTGTGGCATGGTTTGGTTCAGTGAGGATGTCCTCAGCACTGACATGATCTTCAACAATTTCCTGGCTCGGATACGTAGTATTCCATTGGATGAGGGAGAGGATGAAGCTCACCGCCAGAGGAAGGGAACAGATGATGAGGAAGAGAGTGCATCTCCAATGCTGCAGGTAATTAATGGGAAGAAAATGCATTATTACGAAAAGTAATACTTCCTAAGCAAGGTAAAAGGTCTTTCCAAAAATGATAAGTTATGACATTTTATTTAAATTCTGCCTTATTGCATGTTTTTACACTAGATCCAGCGTGACGCTGCAGCTGTCCTGCAGCCATACTTCACCTCCACAGGCCTTGTGATCAAGGCCCTAGAGCATGCCTCCAAGATGGAGCACATCATGGACTTCACCCGCCTGCGCTGCTTGGGTTCCCTGTGCTCAATGCTGCACCAGGCCTGCCGGAATGTGGCGCTCTACAACAACAACCATCCTGACTTTCCCATGCCCATTGATCAGCTGGAAAAATACATGCAGGTAATTGATTGACCTTCATTTGAATGAAAATATGTACATATATGTTAAGTGCAATATATGGCAAAATAGATTTATTTTATCAAAGCTAAGAAATTGTCATCTTCTTACAGAAATATCTGATCTATGCCGTGCTGTGGTCCTTCTCCGGTGACGGACGTCTGAAGATGAGGGCTGAACTTGGAGAATACATCAGGCGCATCACCACTGTACCTCTTCCTGCTGCCCCCAATGTCCCTATCATTGACTATGAGGTACAGTCTCTTGAATTAACTCCCGAACATTGCAGGTAGATGGATTTTTTTGGGGGGGGGAAACGACAGACTTGTAATTTAGATTGACCATTGTGTTCTTAATCCAGGTATGCATCTCAGGTGAGTGGCAGTCCTGGCAGGGCAAAGTGCCCCAGATTGAGGTAGAGACCCACAAGGTGGCATCTCCTGATGTTGTGGTTCCCACCCTTGACACCGTTCGCCACGAGGCTCTGCTTTACACATGGCTGGCAGAGCATAAACCGCTGGTACTCTGTGGACCTCCTGGTTCTGGAAAAACTATGACTTTGTTCAGTGCCCTCAGAGCATTGCCAGATATGGAGGTAAGGGAAATAATAAAAAAAAAAAGAAATGTATATATATATATATCTTTTTAACATGTACTTTCTGAAATAATTTAAATTAGCTTGAGTTACAAAGGTAATTTTTAACTCAAGCTAAAAGAAAAAAAAATAAATACAAGTCAACATCTGTAATTTCCAAATTTTTGTCTACACTTTACCAGGTTGTGGGTCTGAACTTCTCCAGTGCCACCACCCCAGAGTTGCTGCTGAAGACCTTTGATCACTACTGCGAGTACCGCCGTACCCCCAACGGCGTAGTCCTCGCCCCTGTCCAGTTGGGCAAGTGGTTGGTGTTGTTCTGTGATGAGATCAATCTGCCGGACATGGACAAGTATGGCACACAGAGAGTCATCTCTTTCATCAGACAGGTATGCTGTGTTGTTCTCAAATCATGTCTGTGAAAACATTTGCTATCTCTCCCTGTAGGTGAAGTGAATACATTTATAAATACTGTCTTTCTTCCTGTGTAGATGGTCGAACATGGAGGTTTCTACCGCACCTCAGACCAGACTTGGGTCAAACTGGAGAGGATCCAATTTGTTGGAGCCTGCAATCCTCCCACTGACCCCGGCAGAAAGCCTCTCACACATAGGTACAGTTCTTAGACTTTAGACCTGATGACAAATGGCAGAACGAGAACATGAGAAAGAAAATCCTAAAAAATTAAATGGAAAAAATAAATATTACAGATACAGGGCAGTAAACCATGTCCATGTCGTGCCACACTGTTTCTAGGTTTCTCCGTCATGTCCCTGTGGTGTATGTGGACTACCCAGGCCCCGCCTCTCTAACCCAGATTTATGGAACCTTCAACCGTGCCATGCTGCGCCTCATCCCGTCCCTACGTACCTATGCTGAACCTCTTACCGCTGCCATGGTTGAGTTTTACACCATGTCTCAGGTACAGGGAATACTCTATAAATACATTAGAAATAATTTGTAAACATAAAGCTCTCAATAGTATCGTAGAATACTACTGTAGAAACAAGAGCGAAAACATTCTTTTATTTGTCGCTTTTTAGCCCGATTGTTAAATCTAAATAATTTAACGTATGCAATCCCCTTTTCCATTCAGGAGCGTTTCACTCAAGACACCCAGCCTCACTACATCTACTCTCCTAGAGAGATGACCCGCTGGGTGAGGGGGATATTCGAGGCCCTGAGGCCCCTTGAGACTCTGCCTGTGGAGGGGCTCATCCGCATCTGGGCCCATGAAGGTCTTCGTCTGTTCCAAGACAGGTGAGGGCAAAAGTTCTGAGAGGTCTATTAACGAAAGAGTATACTATTTTTTTACGATTAATCTTAACTGAGGACTGATTGTCCTTTTATCAGGCTGGTTGATGATGAAGAGCGAAGATGGACGGACGAAAACATCGACCTAGTTGCTCTCAAACATTTCCCCAACATTGATAAGGAGAAGGCTCTCAACAGGCCCATCCTCTACAGCAACTGGCTCTCAAAGGTGAACTAGAAACTGGTTGATCATGCTTTGATACCCTCCTCTGGAAATGGAGGAGCATTCCCATGCATTCATTTATTTATAGCAGTCTATCGCAATGTCACAGACATTACTGGTCACATGTTTTTGGTTAAAGAGTTTTCTTACAGACTTTTTTTTTTGCAGTCCACCGGAGTATATTAATGGTTGTATTGTTAAGTTATATTCATTTTTTAAAATCTCTTCAAGAGAACGATGCCACACAATTGATTAAGATGTGAACAATACCCCATCTCTAATCTACCGCTCCCAACTACTGACCGTCTCATGCTCTGCTGAAATTCTAAACCCATTCCCATTTTCATGAGTGTATCGTTTGTGGATGCAGGACTATATCCCTGTAGAACAGGAGGAGTTGAGGGACTATGTGAAGGCCCGCCTGAAGGTCTTCTACGAGGAGGAGCTTGATGTCCCTCTGGTGCTCTTCAACGAGGTACTGGATCACGTCCTCAGAATTGATCGGTGAGTAACATCTTTAGCTCCTGGCTAAAGCTCCTCCTAATGTATGCTTATTGGTCTAAGAATGGACTAAAAATTTACATTGTATGTCTTTAATTATGTTTGTGAAGAAAGTAATAAAATTTCCTTCTTTAGAATCTTCCGTCAGCCACAGGGCCATCTCCTGTTGATTGGCGTGAGTGGAGCAGGAAAGACAACTCTCTCTCGCTTTGTAGCATGGATGAATGGACTCAGTGTGTACCAGATCAAGGTTGGTATGCGTGTTAAGAAATCTTATGCTCATGATTTTTTTTCCTGTTCAGTGTCAATTGATGTTTTTGTATATGCTTGTGTGTTTTTAGGTGCACAGGAAATACACTGGAGAAGATTTTGATGAGGACCTGCGTACAGTGCTGCGTCGCTCGGGTTGTAAGAACGAGAAGATTGCCTTCATCATGGATGAATCCAACGTACTTGATTCCGGTTTCCTTGAAAGAATGAACACGCTGTTGGCCAATGGAGAGGTAACTCGCTGACATAATGTTTGTTTGTATTTTACACCAGAAAAACAGGAGACAAGAGGACAAAATCATCTTTTACTTTTGTCTATTTGAGTTACTTCATTTCTAATATGGGGATGTTGTATATTCTCTGTAGGTTCCTGGCCTGTTTGAGGGAGATGAGTATGCAACCCTAATGACTCAGTGTAAGGAGGGAGCCCAGAAAGAGGGCCTGATGCTCGACACACATGAGGAGCTTTACAAGTGGTTTACCAGCCAAGTTATCAGGAACCTCCATGTTGTTTTCACCATGAATCCATCATCAGAAGGCCTGAAGGACAGAGCTGCCACATCCCCTGCCCTCTTCAACAGGTGTGGACACTGAACTCATTACATCACTGATAAATAGATAATGAATCTCTTTCTTATTTGACTGCTCAAACCTTTTCTTTCTTTTTTGTTAGATGTGTGCTGAACTGGTTTGGAGACTGGTCCACGGAAGCCCTTTATCAGGTGGGTAAGGAGTTCACCAGCAAGATGGATCTGGAGAAACCAAACTACAAGGTGCCAGACTACATGCCGATCGTCTATGACAAATTGCCCCAGCCACCATCTCACCGCGAGGCTATCGTCAACGGCTGTGTGTTTGTACACACGACCCTTCACCAGGTATGGATTGCTCTACAATGCCACTGTTGGTTTTCATTTGACCTTGTGGTTTGCATTGATTTTCCGTAGTTGCCTGCTTGATTAATTTAAAAGTGTTTGATTATATACATCCTATGTTGTTAAATCTACACAGGCCAACAACCGTCTGACTAAGCGAGGTGGTCACACAGTGGCCATCACTCCTCGCCACTACCTGGACTTTATTAACCAGTATGCCAACCTGTTCAATGAGAAACGCAGCGAGTTGGAGGAGCAGCAGATGCACCTGAATGTTGGTCTCCGCAAGATCAAGGAGACTGTCGATCAGGTTCTTTGATATTTTTTTTTGGCACTGGCCTTTTTGCCAGTGATTGCCAAGTACATCATGCTCTTGTCTTACTCTTCATGCCTCTGCTCATCAAGGTGGAGGAGCTTCGTCGTGACCTGAGAATTAAGAGCCAGGAGTTGGAGGCAAAGAACGCTGCAGCCAATGACAAGCTGAAGAAGATGGTCAAAGATCAGCAGGAGGCAGAAAAGAAAAAGGTACACGAGGAGTTTAACTCTTGGAACGCTTCAAAATGCTCACTAAAGCACATATTATTTGTTTCTCTTCTACTTGAAAGTAAAACCTTTCCTCTTGGAAATTTGATTCCTTTGGACTTGCGTTTTAAAGTTGAATTGATTTACGCTATTCAAACTATATTCCAATACCATTATGTGATTCCAGGTGATGAGCCAGGAGATCCAGGAAGCAGTGTACAAGCAGCAGGAGATCATTAAGGACAAACAGCTAAGTGTCAAAGAGGACTTGGATCAAGTGGAACCTGCTGTTATTGAGGCTCAGAATGGTACAGTAGAATATACCGTTGACCATATTTAACTGCTATTCCTCAAATAGTCACCTTTTTTTTTCTTACAAGGATGTCTCATATTCAATTAAAGTATAAGGCTGTCCAGCTAACACTTTGATTTTAACATCCTCTCCATCACCACCCTGTCCTTGTCCTAAACCTCATACTTGTCCACCTGATGCTTGATAGCTGTAAAGTCCATTAAGAAGCAGCATCTGGTGGAGGTTCGTTCCATGGCCAATCCACCTGCGGCTGTGAAGCTGGCTCTCGAGTCCATTTGTTTGCTCTTGGGAGAAAGCACGACTGACTGGAAGCAGATCCGTTCCATCATCATGAGGGAGAATTTCATCCCCACTATTGTTAACTTCTCTGCTGAAGAGATCAGGTGACATAAGAAATAATGTATTCTTCAGTTGTTCACTAAAGTTATCTCCCTCTTTGTCTCTCTCTGACCTTCATACTGTTTCAAATTCCTCTACTATCTATTCTCTTTTTCCCTTTCTTTTGTTTCAAATACATTCCTCCTTCCACCTAACTAGCGGTGAGTTCTATTAAGCGACAGCACCTAGTAGAAGTGAGGGCCATGACCAATCCCCCAGCTGCAGTCAAGCTTGCCCTGGAGTCAATCTGCCTTATGCTGGGTGAAGAGACCAGTGACTGGAAAAAAATCAGACAAGTTATTATCAGGGACAATTTCATCAGCAGCATAGTCAACTTTTCCTCTGAGGAAATGAGGTACTGGTGTCAGAACTTCTTTATAGTCCTTGGTGGAACCACAAATTAATCGGTGTGTTAATCATGTGGCACCTCTGATCCGATGTTGATATTTGTTCCCTCATCCGTCATTTTAACTGAATCAGAATATGAATTTTGCTGAAGACCACTAAAGTACATAGAGGTTGTTGACTTTTAAATATCTCGTAGTGAACGTGAAAGGTAGAAAGTTCACCCCCTCTCCATCCTAAACCAAATTTCAATGATCTTGTGCAATATTTGATTTCTTGTGATTCATGATCATTGTCTCACATTGACTGTATAAAGGGTTGCTGTATTCTAACTTCTTTGACCGTTTCTCCTTTATCCAGCGACTCGATCCGAGAGAAAATGAAGAAGAACTACCTCTCCAACCCAAGTTACAACTATGACCAAGTTAACAGGGCATCTCTGGCTTGCGGACCGATGGTGAAATGGGCGATTGCTCAGGTAAAGAAGCTTAAGCAAGATGAAAGACAATAATTAATAAAAGAAGATAATACGTTTAACACCTTCATATGGTCTGCTACTCCCCCAGCTGAATTATGCGGACATGCTGAAGCGCGTGGAGCCTCTGCGTAACGAACTGCAGAAGCTCGAGGATGACGCCACGGACAACAAGACAAAGGCAGAGGAGGTTGAGCAAATGATCAGAGACTTGGAGGCTAGCATCGCTCGCTACAAGGAAGAGTACGCAGTCCTCATCTCTGAAGCCCAGGCCATCAAGGCCGATCTGGCAGCTGTGGAGGCAAAGGTAACTGATAATCTAACCAATGTTTAAGATGAAGCATCTTTGCAGCATTTCTCTGAAGTCTTGCTCGGTCATCCCAGGTGAATCGCAGCACAGCCCTCCTGAAGAGTCTGTCAGCTGAAAGGGACCGCTGGGAGAAGACCAGTGAGACCTTCAAGAACCAGATGTCCACCATTGCTGGAGACTGTCTGCTTTCTGCAGCTTTCATTACCTACGCTGGCTACTTTGAACAACAGATGCGACAAAACCTTTTCACTACTTGGTCTCACCACCTGCAGCAAGCCAACATTCAGGTAGTCAAAACTCTGAAACTCACGGTCTCAGAATTTTTACATCATTACACCAACAAGTCCTCGTCTCTCTCATAGTACCAGTTTATATGTAGGGACTTTGAAGTGTCATATATATTGTGCTATGATTTCAAATATACCACCTTCCCATCAATATGCATAAAAAAAAAGTTTGTGTTTTATAACAGGATATTTTAATTTATAATCTTTGCTCTCTGTTTAAATCTGTTGCACCAGTTCCGCACAGACATTGCCAGAACTGAGTATCTGTCCAATGCTGATGAGAGGCTCCGTTGGCAAGCTAACTCCCTCCCAGCTGATGACCTCTGCACGGAGAACGCCATAATGCTCAAGAGGTTCAATCGGTCAGTGTTTCTGCTTTGCTATTTTAATCTTTTAAGTTTTATTACTGTTAATTACTTAATGAAAATACTAATATTAAGCCTAGATTAAATAAGTCTCATGGATATAAATTTTTCTCCTTCTAGGTACCCACTAATCATTGATCCATCAGGCCAGGCCACGGAGTTCATAATGAACGAGTACAAAGAACGAAAGATAACCAGAACCAGTTTCCTGGACGATGCCTTCAGGAAGAACCTTGAGAGTGCTTTGCGTTTTGGAAACCCGCTGTTGGTCCAGGTATAAATCGCTGTTTGGTACTGCCAACTTGCTTGTTCAGTCTCTCACTGTCGAAGGCCCTTGTAGTCTGTAAGGGTTTCTTTATTTATAGTTGTATATTCTGTTTTGCTCTTAAGGACGTAGAAAGCTACGACCCCATCCTAAATCCAGTGCTGAACAGAGAGGTCCGCAGGACTGGAGGACGTGTCCTCATCACTCTGGGAGACCAGGACATCGATCTATCGCCTTCCTTTGTTATCTTCCTCTCTACACGAGATCCAACAGTGAGTTGAACGTAACTGACGTTTTAATGAATTTTAAATGATCTATCTGATAGCGATCCATTGAAAGTCTATCATTAAGAAAATGCGCATTTGCATTCATCTTGGACTGAAATTGAGCCTGTCATTCTAATTAATGGACAAACAAGTTGCGTTAGTGTTATTTGTTGTCTCCCATGTTTGCAGGTCGAGTTCCCACCAGACTTGTGTTCTCGTGTTACATTTGTCAACTTCACTGTGACACGTAGCAGCCTTCAGAGCCAGTGTCTCAACGAAGTTCTAAAGGCTGAGCGGCCTGATGTTGATGAGAAACGCTCTGACCTCCTCAAACTGCAGGGTGAGACGAGCGATGGAGATTTGAAGACATAATGAATAATGGCATGGATGACAATGAATGCTGGCAATTTAGTATTGAGTCACAATGGGAAAATGTCAGTACAATTAAAACCGATCAACAATCCCCCTGTCTGTTGTAGGTGAGTTCCAACTGCGTCTGCGACAGCTGGAAAAATCCCTACTGCAGGCCCTCAATGAAGTTAAGGGCCGGATCCTTGATGATGACACCATCATCACCACCCTGGAGAACCTGAAGAAGGAGGCAGCTGAGGTGACCAGGAAGGTGGAGGAGACTGACATTATCATGGCAGAGGTGGAGGCAGTGTCACAACAATACCTGTCTCTGTCCTCTGCCTGCAGCAGCATCTATTTTACCATGGAGGCTCTCAACCAGGTCTGGACACATCTTAAGCATCTTAAGTTTTTGTGCTGTATTGTATGTACCAGGCAAACAACATTTTATTAATTGTAAAATGTCCTTTTTTTTTGCTTGTCCTAGATGCATTTCCTATACCAGTACTCTCTTCACTTTTTCCTCGATACCTACCACACAGTGCTATATGAGAACCCCAACCTCAAGAGTATCAGCGATCATTCACAGAGACTTGCTGTCCTCACCAAGGACCTCTTCCAGGTTTGATCAACGCATATTGAACATGAAGAAACACCTTTTCTATTAGTATGATTGTAATGGGCATAATCTGCTTTTGTAGATTGTTTTCAACAGAGCGGCTAGAGGTATGCTGCACCAAGATCACATCACTTTTGCCATGCTGCTGGCTAAGATCAGCCTTAAGGGCATAACCAGGTAAGATGCCAGTATGACATTAATTTGCCACGAGTTTTTCAAAAATAAGATTCTCAGACACATCAGATAACTTCAGTCTAAATCATCTCAATCCATGTCCTTTCAGTGAGCCCTCATATGATGTGGAGTTCCAGCACTACCTGCGTGGTAAGGAGATCGTCCTGACTGGTATGTCTCTGCCCAAAGTGAAAGGTCTGACCTCTGAGCAGAGTGAGGCCATGGTTCGTCTCACCAGATTGCCAGCATTTAGTGACTTGGTGGACAAAGTTCAGGCTGATGAGGTAACTATACTTAGATATTTTCAATTTGGTGTCCCAAAACCTTTTTGTTTGGCAACAAAATTAGTGGATATGTTTTTTAATGGTTAAAATCACAAAAAAGAAAAATGCAAATCAGTCGTTTTGTATAGTTCATTTGACAATGCCACGGTGCAACTTGAGTAGGGATGGGTGAAAAAATGAACATTTAATTGTGACAGAACATCATGCTAGAAAGAGGATATGTACAGTCAGCTGCCATGTTCAATCACAGCTTGAAGGAGCCCAAGCCAATATATATGTGTCTGATATGTGTCTGGTGTCTAATGAGAATCATTTGATGTGAAAGGTCAGATGGTCATAAGTGTTTGTCGAGTTGTCTAATATGACATTTATCGTGACAATTAAACAGGAGCCCCATGTGAACACACTCAAATTTCGGAGCAAACTGTATCAGTGATAACTTTGTTTTTTTATTTTGTCTCTTCAGCAATTCTTTATGTGGATTGAGAGCAACAGTCCAGAGTTGGCTGTTCCTTACCTGTGGTCAGAGGAGAAGCAGTCCAGTGAGTACGGAGACATGGCATATTTCACAAATGTTCAGTCCAAGAGACTTAAATATTGATACACATTTTGTCTGTTGTTCTTTCCTGTTCAGCTCTCATTGGTCAGGCAGTGCACCAGCTGTTACTGATACAGGCCTTCTGCCCCGACCGTCTGCTGTCCATGTCCCACATTTTCGTCTCTAAAGTTCTGGGAGAGTCCTTCATGAACATCATCGAGCAGCCTCTTGACCTGGCAAACATCGTGGATAATGAGGTAGTTAACCATTATTTCTTCTCCAGAGGTTTACCTTTGTTATTGTTGAACCTGGCGCTGACATTTCTTGCTTCTGTCTGTAGGTGAAGCCAAGCACTCCGGTGTTAATGTGTTCCGTACCAGGTTATGATGCCAGTGGCTTGGTGAGAGATCTGGCTGCTGAGCAGAGCAAACAAATCACCTCCATCTCAATTGGTAAGAAAAGGGATAAACACCTGGAGATAAAATCCTTAGGCCTCAATTTTAGTGAGTTTGTTGTTGATGAATGTCTGTTTGGACACTACCCACAGGTTCTGCTGAGGGCTTCAGTAAAGCAGAAAAAGACATTAACACTGCTGTCAAGTCTGGCAGGTGGGTAAAGTGTTCCCTGAGCATGTAGACTTTGTTTTGGTTGTACAAGTATCTTGATTGTTTTGGTCCTGCAGGTGGGTGATGTTGGAGAACGTCCACCTGGCACCTGGATGGCTGATGCAGCTGGAGAAAAAGCTCCACTCCATGCAGCCCCATGCCAGCTTCAGGCTTTTCTTGACGATGGAGATCAACCCCAAGGTAAACCACATGACACAATATGCAATAAATAAAGTAAATATTATTATTATTGTTACGTTCAATCTTAAAAACTGTTAAAAAAATGAAGACTTGAGTCTTGAACTCTTTTAGTCCCAGAGTTCAAGCTTCTCTTCCTTTCCGAGTCTCATTTTTTTTTTTATCCTGACAGGTGCCAGTAAACCTACTTCGTGCTGGTCGCATTTTTGTGTTTGAGCCTCCACCTGGTGTCAAAGCCAACATGCTCAGAACCTTCAGTAATATCCCAGTGGCTCGCATGTGCAAGGTGATTTAATCTTATCTAATTTAATACATGCAACCTTTCCCACCAAAGGCTTAATCATTCTGCTCAATGTTGACGCCATACTTCATCCTCGTTTGCCATGTTAATGATTTTTTTTAACATAATGATCCTACAGGCTCCCAACGAGCGTGCTCGTCTTTACTTCCTGCTGGCTTGGTTCCATGCAGTCATTCAGGAGCGTCTTCGCTATGCACCTTTGGGATGGTCCAAGAAATATGAGTTTGGAGAGTCTGACTTGCGCTCTGCCTGTGACACTGTTGACACCTGGCTGGATGACACTGCGAAGGTTAGGCATTTCAGAAATCATATATAGTGCTTCAATTTGAAGAAAGAATTGTTGCCAATAAAAAGGTTTCTCAATAACCCATGAATTCATTAAGTTCTTATTTTATAAATACAATATTTATCAGACAATTTATTTAAGTATCATTGTTATCTCTACACACACAGGGTCGTCAAAATATTGCTCCTGACAAGATCCCCTGGGCAGCCCTGAAAACCCTGATGGCCCAGTCAATCTATGGTGGCCGCATTGACAATGAGTTTGACCAGCGTCTCCTCAACACCTTCCTGGACCGCATCTTCACCAAGCGAAGCTTTGACAGTGAGTTCAAACTGGCTCTCAAGGTTGATGGGCACAAGGACATCAAGATGCCTGATGGCATTCGGTGAGCAGAATCTCTGACTGTCTCTCACAAGCATTTTCCAGTTTATAAATGGCAAACAAATAATTCCCTGATAACCTCAACCAGTTTAAATAATGTTTCATTTGTTAAAGGCGTGAGGAGTTCATGCACTGGGTCGAGATGCTTCCAGACACACAGACTCCATCTTGGCTTGGTTTGCCCAGCAATGCTGAGAAAGTCCTGCTCACCACTCAGGGTATGCCACGGATGTGGTTGTTTTTTGATCAGCTTAACTATTGTGCCGTGTCAAGTCATTGGACCACATTTCTCTGATTCTTCTTCCTTAGTTCATCTGTTCGGATCATTAACCATATCTCTCTATTCTAGTATCTTTACCTTTATTTTGACAGTGTCTCAAAATGTGTCTCGATGGATCCAGCTGTTATGCGTTTGCATATGAGTTGAGCAGAATACTGTCTGCAAAATCTCATTTTCACCAGTTGGTTCTCTGTAGCAGCTCTTAGCAGTGGTGCTGTGTGTCATTGGTTTACAGTATAGCTGTATAGTTTGCCTGGCTGAGTCTCAGGAAGTAGAATGGTCGTCCACTAATTACATAGTTTGTGGTACGGTACCCAGGCCCCTGCAGGCTACAAGTTAATTCCAAAGGCTGTGGAGGATTTTGTAAATGTGTGATGAGCAGTATATGAAAGGGTGAATGCTGACTTGCATTATAAAGGTAGTTTTAGTGGTTGGTCAGATTATCAATACTAAATACAATAAAGGTGAGGATTTCTACAAATCGAATTTTTTTGTGCTGGATTGGTTGGGCACATCCCAATATGTCACATAAAAGTCATTGAGGTGGGTTCAATAACGAATTTACCTTGGGTCAAATGTGATAAAGTAGTATGTTTTCCACTCTCCCGTAGCAGAAAAAAGTGATAGAATCATTGGAACTAAAGACTGCTTTATTAAACATGTTCTTTACATGTGTTTGCCTTGGTATGTAAACTTTTGACCTCTACTGTAAGTAGAGTCCTTTTAACCATTTAGTTGTAGTCATTATATTTTTAGTCCTCTGCCCAATGGAAGGGTGTTTGTCCTCACCCTCCAGCAGCTGTATTTCACATCCATCATGTTGCTTTACTAAAATACAATCCACATCCCACTCCCATATTAGGATTCCGAACAACCCTAACACCCCCCCATCAATCACACCTTCCTTCCCTATTTGGTCTGACTGAGTTATAAACCCCCACCCAATTCCCAAATCAAAGCATCCACCCCTTCAATTACCTACTGTACTCCCTCTCTCCTTGAGCCTCACTCCCAACTCTTAGTTTTTCACTCCAATCTATTACCCTCCATTGGTTATGTTAATTTCTCTTACAGATCATCAGTCAAGAATCCCGTTAATTTACCCTCTGGGAATGTCAATATCCAGCAATTCAATCTTACATATGTAGATATTGCCTGAAGCCTTGTGTGTATTTTGTCTCAACCAGTGTCATTCTAAATTGTGAGTCATGTTTCCTTTTTTGGGGGGGGGGGATAGAATCGACACACTTGTGATCTGCTTTCTTTGTTCCGCTATTAATTTCTTCTCCCCCTTACCTTCCACCATGGCTGTGTCTTTCAAATCCCTCCCTGCTCACTCACTCTCAATGCTGGGCTGCACAGGCACTGACATGATGGGTAAGATGCTGAAAATGCAGATGTTGGAGGATGAGGATGACCTTGCCTATGAGACGGAGAAGAAGGAGCGCACTTCATCCACATCAGATGCCCAGCCAGCCTGGATGAGGACCCTCCACACCACTGCCTGCAACTGGCTGCAGCTCATGCCCCAAACAGTCAATCCGCTCAAACGAACAGTGGAGAACATCAAGGTAATGGATGAAATGAGTACAAAGATGCTTGGTAAAGCAGACCTCGGGGGACAGTCCCTAAAATGTTGCAGTTGTGCAACATCCTTGACAATTACTGTTAAGATTTTCATTTGATTCATGTTTTAAGATTTTCTGCACAACTTGTGAGGTAACAGGATAAAATGGGGAAAATAAGTAAATACATTTTTTTTTGTGTTTTTCCTTTTTCCATCGATGCATCCGTCTAACTTCTGTATTTTACGTAATTCCTTTTTTTTAATCCATTCACACAAATATCAGGACCCACTGTTCCGGTTCTTTGAGCGTGAAGTTAAGATGGGTGGCAAGATGCTGCAGGAGGTCCGTCAGGATCTGTCTGACGTCGTGCAAGTGTGTGAGGGCAAAAAGAAGCAGACTAACTACCTGCGCACGCTCATCAGCGACCTTGTTAAAGGTAAAATCTTAACTTTCAACTATTCTTACAAAATTTAAATGGAAAAATTGCTGCATTAACAGTATATAATTATCAGCCTATATGTCTATATGGCAGATTATCCATTTTGGTACTCACTAAAACACACTTCTGTTTTTATCTCCTTCCTAGGTATCCTTCCTCGTAGCTGGTGTCGCTACACAGTTCCAGCCGCCATGACTGTGATCCAGTGGGTGGCTGACTTCAGTGAGCGAATCAAACAGCTGCAGCAGATCTCCCAGGGAGCTGCCAGTGGAGGTGCAAAAGAACTGAAGGTATTATTTGGTGAACTATTTGTGGACAGCATCAAACAAGCTGCATCGACAGAGCCACTCACCCCGCCGTTATTTCCCTTATGCAGAACATCCACGTGTGCCTTGGCAGCTTGTTTGTGCCAGAAGCTTACATCACTGCTACCCGCCAGTACGTGGCCCAGGCTAACAGCTGGTCTCTAGAGGAGCTGTGTCTGGAAGTCAACATAACCACGGCCCAGGGTGCCACACTGGATGCCTGCAGCTTTGGCATTAAAGGTCAGACAAGCTACCATTAATCTGTGGCGTACAGGATTGACATAGCAAGATTAAATTCTGCAATAGTTTTCATGAATTAGGAAAATTTTCTTCTCGCAAACATTTTTAGACTAGACGTTCAATAGAAATCTCTTTATTGTCACTAATATACATCGAGAATTGTCGAATTTATCAGCCTAACATGATCTGATGATATTTTATCTTCCAGGTCTGAAGCTCCAGGGAGCTACTTGTGCCAACAGCAAGTTATCTCTGTCCACCTCCATCTCCACTGAGCTGCCTCTCACCCAGCTCCACTGGATCAAGCAAAGCAGCTCTGAGAAGAGACACATGGTATCAACTATATATAAATATATACACTATACAAAACTATTAATATTTCCATTTAGTAATATACGGATTTAAATTTGTGTTTTTCTTTATTTTTTTAACAGGTGACTCTGCCAGTGTACCTGAACTTCACCAGGTCGGACCTAATTTTTACCGTCGACTTTGACATCGCCACCAAGGAGGATCCACACAGCTTTTATGAGCGTGGAGTTGCTGTCCTGTGCACGGAGTAAAAAAAAAAGTTGCTCCAGAGGATCAGAGTGTCTTTATTATTAAACAACACATAATTACATTCAATTTCAATGTTAATTAACCACCATTTTAAAAATGTAGTCTGTATAGCCTGAATGTAGTTGGTAATAATTATGGAGAAAAAAGGAAAATGTAACCATTCCTAGTCCATGGAAAGTGTCTTAGAAGGTAAAGAGGATGTTGTTAAATGGCGAGAATGAAATTTAGGAACGGGATGTTGGAAATAAAGGATGTTTTAGGAAAGAACCTGCATGTTTTAAAGTTAAAATAAAGCTTGAATAAAATGAACTGCATTCATTTTCAAGTGTGGTTTGTGTGTGTGTGTTCGAGTAGAATATTAAAACTAAAAACCTAAAGTGCTTTAGGTTTGAAAAATTCAAATCAAAGGTGATTTTCTCAAAACTGCGTACTGAATATTAATTTAAATATATTGTATTTAGACAGACACAATTGTTAAGCCTTGTTACAAATTGACCAAAAGTATGAGTTTTATATATCTCTATATATATAGATATATGGAGTAGTGTCCCTTCTTGTTGATGCCTTGTTTCCTTTGACGTTATTTGTGGGGAGCTGGGGGCTCATGTGTATTTGATGTTCCTTATACCGGATAGAAACAGGAAATCTCAACATGTCATAAAAATTAAACTTCTTTATCTCTATGCAGATTCATACTCCGAGTAAAATGCACCCATGCTGACTCAACCACATTGAGTCAGCATTTTCAGGTTCTGATGCAGTTACAGAAAACTTGCATCAGTTAGCTGATCATCCAATCAGTGAATTCTGCTACTCTGGATGATTCATGCTCTGCTATTTTTGGAACACCTGACTTACAACTTTAAGATTAGAACTGTAGACAAGGATACTGATAGTACTACTATGGGTTTTATTGGCGTTATCAATGCTATTTGCACAATTGCTGGTTTTAAATGATCACAAAAGCATTTAGTTGGACAGCATTGTGGAGTGGGTAGCAACATTGCCACCTCAGTCAAGTTTTCTGGGTTTAAATCCACCTGGGTGACTTATGTTTCCTCCCTCGTTTAAAAAAAACATACAATGTAGGCATTTCTTCCAACTTATGCATATGTTTTGATTTAGACTTCTTAATTATTATTCTTATACAGTCTCACACACAAAGCCTATAGTCTCCAAAATATACTGGTTATATGGATAAACTTAAATATAACTCCATTCCTACGGGGGAAATTCAAACTCTTGGTACTACTATTAATAGTTACTTGGTGCTGGCAATATTAGTATTGTTAACAGATCTTAAATCTCTTAAACTCTGACGTAGCCCATCTGTCGGATGTCCTAATTTGTTTAGAAAAAACCCTCCAAGAAGAACGTCCACATAGTTTGAATGGAAACATCAAAAGAAAATCAACATATTCAGCAAATACGTAACAGTTGTTTACTGGATTGTTGGAATGAATGAATGCATGGCTGTTTGAAGGCCCCCTTTCTCACATTTTTTGTGGTGCCCCAAGAATTTGCATGTGCTGCCTGGAACAAAAACAATTGATTGGCCACCTGAGGAAAAGATTCAGCTATATCTGCTGGAATTACATTAAAATACACGTCTTCCTGTATTATCCAGTGCAGCAGCAGGTACTTGAAAAATGATGACCCACTTTATTATGTTAATTGTCCCAAAAAAGGTGATTCTTAAAGAGCAACTCAGCTCGTGACACATGCCAGACAGGCAAATATAAACATCAATGTATCTATCCATGAGCAAACAAAGTGCAATGCCAAATAATTGTTTATAATATTTAATTGTTCCTTAAATTATTTAACACTTTGTATATGTTGGCTGTTCTTCACAGATGGTTCTAATTTAGTTCGGATATAGATCCCTCCTGCTCCATGTTCACGACACACTGCCTCTTTCGTTTCCCCAGCTCCACCACGTCTGCACCAGGGAGGCATAGCTTTCTTTTAGAAAGAGACCTGGGGGATCTTTCAGAGAAGGTATCTAGCATCAGGAACGGTCTCCCTTTCACTGAGGTTAACGGTCCAGGTGTTTGAGGTCTTGAGGAACTTTCAGCATGCATGCCAGAATCATCATATTGGCAATCTAGTTCTAGGTCTATAGTTTGGTCATGCATTTGTGAGTCGCTGGCAGTTTTCTCTGTAATATCTCTACAATCTTCCCTCTTACAGTTGACGTGTGGATTGGCAAACTCACAGACCCCAAGCTCAGAGTCAGTCCCACATTTCCTCTGGATATCCGAAAGATGTTGAAACTCTTCGACAGGGTCTCTCATCCCATTTTTCATGGCTTCTCCAACGGAGGAAGGTTGATGAAAGATTAATCTCCTGTTCCTGCCTTGGAACCGACAGCCTCCTCCTTTTCCCCGATGCCTTGTTCGCCTACTAAAATCACTCATATTGACTTTGGACTCGTCAGAATCCTCAGAGCTCCCATCGTATGGATCCAAAAACTAAAATCATGAGCAAACAAATATTCATTCAAAACTAACTAAACAACAGGATGCTTTTGCAAAACACAAGATAAATGAATCAAAGGAAGAAGAATACTAACCAAAGAATAACATCCATGTTTTACTGCAGGCTTATGTGTTAGCTGCAATGTCTGCAAAGTCCCACTCTCTGGTGCACTGCTCACACATCCCTGTTTAAAGAGAAATTCTGTGACTTTTGCATCAGTAATACAACAATTGATTTAACTTAGACAGGCTTAATGCAATATGTCTAAATGTCTAAACGATGTCACTGAGATCATACAATACAGGATTGTGGAAATGTAGCTGTATGCAAATATAGTCTTGAAGCCCAATTCAATCAAATTTTGAAACAGAATTTATGTTATCCAACAGAAAAAATACGGCTGAATGTTCTGTCTTTTAATCCAATTACAAACATATGCATAAGCTAAAAGTTAATATCTTCCCTCAACCGTGTGTGCTTATCCTGCATGTGATGTGCAGGTTGGGAAATACCATAGTGCTGGTGTCCGACCATCTTGGACTAATCTCTGAGTCCGAATCTGTGCTGGATTCCACTTTACACATCTTTTGACAGAAAACAGAGGAAATTCCAGTTCCTGGTTATTTTTCAAATCAAGACACAGGTATGCAGGTGATTCAGAATTGTTAAGCAGGTAAAAGACCAGAGCGCTCTCAGTAGGGCGATGAAATGGCTCACCATGTACTTCAGTGCAAGCTGGTCCATGTTGCTGGGTGCATGTCTGTCACTGTGGTCTAATTGAACAAATAAAACATTTTTTTTTAGTTTAATAATGTAAATGCAAAACAAAAAAATTGTAGATGCATTTTGTTGGAAAAATTATCCAAAGTCATGCAGTGCTCGAATACTCTTCAAAATGAACCTAAAATATCTATTTAGTTCAGATTTTTAATTAAAAACATTCATACCTGGGAAGTGAAAAGTGTTTCCTTCTCTGAAACGGTCACATCGTCCAGCGCGTTTAAAGTGTTGAAACCAATGTAATTTAAATTACTTAAAGGGTGTCTTTGTAGTTTCGTAAAGTTCACTGGTAATTAACCAAAAGAGCACCGGGTGTTTTTGATGGGATGCGGTCTCAGGTGAACATTCTGAATGCGCCAAACGACATTGGTGCGAGCTTAACCTTATTTCAAACTATTCAACAAAACAAAACATCCGGTGATTTTTCAAAAATAAAATAGATTGACAAACAGAGCACCAGGCGTTGTTGGTGGGATGTGGCCACAGGTGAGTTGCATGGACGCGGCAAATGTTTCAACAAAGTAAAATATCCGTATATTTTTCAAAAAGTTAATTATTTACTATTTGCATAGCAATTATTTGAACTTTATGTCCAAAAAATGTGGTTAAAAATGTATTTAAATTAGGATAACAATTTGTTTTTACAACAAAATGTCCAACCTTTTTTTATTATATAATGTTTAATGTTCTAAGATGCCTTATTAGTAACGTAAGGTATAAAATATGTACACTCATTCGTATCCTGTTGAACAAGTTCCCCGGAGAACCGTTGGGAGGCAGGGGAGAGTCGAAATGCCCGCTCCGCGCGTAAGATCCGGCTTGGGCGAATGGTATGAATGTTAATTTCAAAGATGGCGGCGGAGGGAGGAGGAGGGAAGGAGATGAACGAAATTAAAACTCAGTTCACCACTCGGGAAGGTGTCTACAAACTCCTCACTCATTCCGAATACAGCCGTCCGAACAGGGTGCCTTTTAACTCGCAAGGCTCCAACCCGGTTAAGGTGTCGTTCGTGAACGTCAACGACCAGTCGGGCAACGGCGACAGGATCTGTTTCAATGTGGGCCGTGAGCTCTACTTCTACATCTACAAAGGCGTCAGAAAGGTAACGTGCTGTCAGTGGAGTTAGGTGATATTGCATGCTTAAAGACATAAGTGGTGTTCGAACAGTTTCTGTACTTGTGGTTTGTGTTGGCTGGAGTTAGTAACTGACAGGCGCTTGACTTTGAAATTAGCTTGAAGCTAAAATGAAGCAAATATCCTGTTAGCTAGCAAGCGCAGCTGGCTAATGTTAGCAACCAACGGCTATTCTGAGGCCAGGAACTTAATTCAGTAATCTGCAGCATAAATAAAAGTGTCTGGATTGCAACCACTTGGATAAAGTTTATCTTTCAATTTGAGCAGGTAGGGTTGACATGACAAGACAATTGCATTGACAGTTCTAACTCACACCTGTCTGAGCAGTTAGACTGACAGCTGCTGACGGACTATAGTGATGCTGATTTAGTCAGCAGGAAGTCACTTGACCTGCAAAGCAATGACTTTCCTACACTGTTTCAGGATGAAAAGCCATGACCTGATCAAACTAACTGCCTTGTTCTTCTTTTAAGGAAATGCTAACGCTGTTTAGCAAACTATCCTAATTACACTGGATAGACATCTTGAAAGCACACCACAGACTTGCTGTATTCCATAGAAAGAAGAAAAATTGATCAAATTTTTAAGCAGAAAAATTTAGTAGTTGTTTTTGAACGGTAATTGTTGTAATGTCACACTCACAAGACAAAGTTTACTACACATGACTTTATTAGTTGTCCCATTCTTAAGGTGCAACATTCAGGTAATTATATTTATCTGATACGTTTTTCTCGAGCTATACTTAGCCATTGGTTTAAAGGAAAACTGATGTTTGTCCTGTATACACTGATCAGCCTCAACTTTATAACCCCATATGGGTGAGGCGTCAATAACATGGGTTATCTCATTTAGATGGCACCTGTCAAAGGGGTCGGCTATATCAGTTATAGGCATTCTCTCCTTGAAGTTGACATGATGGAAACGTAAGACTTTGACAAGGGCTAAATTGTGATGACTAGACTATGGGTCCGAGCATCTCCAAAATTTTCTTCTTGGGTGTTCCCAGTCGGCAGTTGTTGGTATCTATCAAAATGGTCTGAGGAAGGACAACCGGTGAATCAGCAATTGGCGCCAAAGTCTCAATGTTGCTCGTAGGGTGCAAGGGGTAGCCTTGTTTTCCAATCCAATCAAGAAGAGTAACTGTAGAAAAAATAGTTGAAATAGTTGATGCTGATTCTGATTGATGTCCGAACAAAGTGCATTGCTGAGCTGCTTTGGTGAAAAAAGTGGGATCTACACATTATTAGGATGGTGATTTTAATGTTATGGCTAATTGCTGTGTATCACAACCAGAGAGTGAAGATGTGTATTTTTTTTCTGTATACATAACCTCGTTAAGTATTCTTTGCCATTTTGTACTTGGGTTTATTGTATACCATTTCTGCTGATCACTATCACAGACTGATATCATGCATGCTGTTGTGATGCATACAATCTGTTATGGAATGTAGTCTTTAATCTGCTATTAGTCCATGGTTTAATATTTAGTCCCTTTACGGGAAACAGGCACCCAATTAACAGTAATGGACAAAACCACTGAGTCACCATCTTACACTTGGATATATTTCAATTCCAAAAGTAGTGTTAACTGTAAATAATTAACAAATGGAACTGTTTTGCTGGTTATCTAGAGCAGCCTTCTCAACCTGGGGGTACTGACCCCTACCGGGGTCACAAAATGATTTCAGGGGTTCGCCGGATGATTGTGGAAAAACAATGCATTTATATAATAAATATTAAATTACTTGATTTTAAATAGGGACTGGTTTTACTTGTATTCCGTTTCATTATTTGTCCGGAATTAATTTTACAAACTGAGTTTGTATGAGTTGAATTGTGCGCGCATGAGATTCTATTCAGACACACACAGCAGGAAAAAAGAAAAAGACTCGCGTTTTGGCACTGTTAATGCCAGCGGCCACAGCATGTTTGCTAGCTGTTGCATGGATGAAAAATAGAGCGATGGCTTCACAGAAAGTGTCCCAGCTCAGGACATGGGTCAGCATGAACTGTCTCAAGGTGAGTCACCAGAAAACCTGACAGCAGCACAACTACCTGATAAGCTCAAGGGGCCAGTACAGTCAGATATTCAAAATGTTCAGTGTCAGTGACAGAAAAGGACACTGAATGCTATTAAGCTATTAAAAGCTATTAAAAGCTTAATAGCGTTCACCAACAAAAAGTTATCTTGGGGGTCGCGACTCAAAAAGGTTAAGAACCACTGATCTAGAGTATCTTCCCAGGTTGTCTTATTCACAGTAGTAAAATACTGATTCGGTGTGGATTGGGTTTTTTTGGGATATGAAAAGTTTCATAGTGGTAGATTATACAGAAGGATCTGTTGTATGTACTCATCAACAGGGGAAAGGCATGCCTCTATTCTTGTTCTTTCAGCTTTTCCCTTTAGGGGTTGCCACAGCGGATCTTCTTGTTCTGCATGTTGATTTGGCATAGGATACATTTACATTGGATGGCCTTCCTTACAAAACCATTCCTTACAAGGCCATAAATCTAGAACCCTATGTTAATCAGCTATTACTTTTGTATTCAACATTTTTGGTTTATGGAGAGTTTATCAAACTTCAATGTCTTTATCTAGTCACTGGAAATAAATGTCTCTGTCCCTTCAGTGGCTCTAATTTCTCTGTCAGTGTGTTTGACATAAAGCACCGGAAAGATAAATCAAAGTAGCTGCACAATTAGCTGGTATGGTTTCTTTCTGGCAATTTGAACAAAATTAGTTTTTGTACTTAGTAATTTTTTATTATTGAAGGTTAAAGTTGCACTTACTTAATGTGTGCTCGTGTTCTCTTTTAAGGCTGCTGACTTGAGCAAGCCCATTGACAAGCGCATCTACAAGGGAACGCAGCCCACCTGTCATGACTTCAATCACCTCACAGCCACAGCGGAGACTGTGTCCTTGCTGGTGGGATTCTCAGCAGGGCAGGTACAGCTCATTGATCCAATCAAGAAGGAAACAAGCAAGCTCTTCAATGAGGAGGTAGGTCTCTGAAGGGCAAATGTTAGAAAAATTACCATGAATGCGGTTTCCAAAGGCTTCCACTGGTAGCCAGTACTAGTCAGTAGAGGAAAGTTTGAAATATGTAGTGGATTTTTACATTTAATTTGTTACAGAATTGATTGTTATACTTCTTTTATATTGAACTTGTAGTAAGACAGACATAAGTTGTTTTTACCATGGCAGGCAAAAAGGTAATTCATTATTTATCATCCAGTCCCACATAGATGAATGAACCGATGCACCCAGGAGAACCATTGGTCTCCATCTCTCATTGAGTGGTCAAAATTACTGTAATGCCATTTTTCATGTGAAGAAGAAAGTGTTTGACCTCTCCTGGTTTACTATATTCTTATGAACATCTATTTCTAAACTGTAAATATAACACAAATGCAACCAAAGTAAAAACAAAATGCAACCTCTAAATAAAAATTGTATTTATTGATCCACAAAAGTCATCAAATACCAACTTTGCCTGTATTAAAAAGTGTTTGTCTCCTTCTAAATCCAAAAACTCTGAAACTGCATTAATGCATACTTGCAGCTGGAATAGACTCTTCCTGGACTGATATTACTGCCCTGTTGTATCTAATCATCACATATTTCAGAGGCATGCAAGTGCTCATAAGTCTCACCAGTAGCACAGTATGTCAAAATCAGAAGAAATAACAGA
The DNA here is from genome assembly GCA_037951165.1 of Lophius americanus. Classification (NCBI taxonomy): domain Eukaryota; kingdom Metazoa; phylum Chordata; class Actinopteri; order Lophiiformes; family Lophiidae; genus Lophius; species Lophius americanus. Next base: position 1,890,411 of record JBBDHG010000256.1, on the reverse strand, counting down.
AGAGATGAAGAAGGAGATTTAAATACATCAGTCTGATAAGGATTATAAAGCTGTTTGTAAGGTTCTGGGACTCTTTCACATGGTCTGAAATGATCCAATTAAATCGCCCAAGGAACTCCAAGCTTATTTCAAGACACAGCAAAAATGGGATGGGATGGGATTTTATGAGATGCACACAAAAGTGTAAGAAATCAGGGGTGCACGTCCAATATTTTCACTGCACTCATTTTTGTAATTCAACATTTTTTTAAAATATTTAATCGGTCTAAACGATAAAAATGTGTATGTTGTTTTCTTTTTCATTATTCTATTGTCCAAGTTGTCCTGCCCAACTCCCCAACTCTTTAAACAGGATATTTCCAAATAGTCTAATATTCAGAAAATTCTTTTTGACCTTCAACCTGTTGAGAATATTGATTTACTTGAAATACTGTACTGACATTTATTTCCTTTTCTCTCCCCTTCCACCTGTGCCTGTCTCTCACACTGCCAGAGACTAATTGACAAGTCCAGAGTAACATGCGTGAAATGGGTTCCAGGCTCTGAGAGTCTGTTTTTGGTCTCTCATGCTAGTGGGACTTTGTACCTCTACAACGTGGAGCATACCTGTAGCACCACGGCACCACACTACCAGCTGCTTAAACAGGGAGAAAATTACTCTGTTCACACCTGTAAGAGTAAATCCACGCGGAACCCTCTCCTTAAATGGACAGTGGGCGAGGGGGCTCTGAATGAGTTTGCTTTCTCTCCAGATGGCAAGTTCTTAGCCTGTGTCAGCCAAGACGGATTCCTACGAGTCTTCAACTTTGATGCAGTTGAACTTCATGGCACCATGAAGAGCTATTTTGGCGGCTTGCTGTGTGTGTGCTGGAGTCCCGATGGAAAGTACATAGTTGCAGGTGGCGAGGACGATTTAGTAACTGTGTGGTCGTTTTTGGACTGCAGAGTCATAGCCCGAGGTCATGGGCACAAGTCATGGGTGAGTGTGGTGGCGTTTGACCATTACACCACCAGCGTTGAAGAGAGTGACCCGATGGAGTTCAGCGGCAGCGATGAGGACTTCCAGGATCAGATGATACACTTTGGACGAGACCGGGCAAACAGCACGCAGTCTCGACTCTCTAAGCGCAACTCAACAGACAGCCGGCCTGTAAGTGTCACATATCGCTTTGGCTCAGTGGGCCAGGACACTCAGCTTTGCCTGTGGGACCTTACCGAGGACATTCTTTTTCCTCATCTTCCTCTTTCACGGACACGAACACATACTAACGTGATGAATGCTACTAGCCCCCCTGCAGGGGCTACAATAATCACTAACACCTCAAGTAGCACTACTAATGGAAACAACAGCGGTGCCAATACGCCTGGCATGAACTCCCTCTCTTCTACATTACCACGCTCCAACAGCCTACCCCATTCTGCCGGAACCACAACGACGGCGAACAATACCAACAAGGCTGGCAGCGGTGGTGGCATCGGCAGTGGAATTATGGACAGTGCCATTGCAACAGGCGTGAGTAAGTTTGCCACACTGTCACTTCACGATCGGAAGGAGCGCCACCACGAGAAGGACCACAAGCGCAACCACAGCATGGGTCACATCAGCAGTAAGAGCAGTGACAAGCTGAACCTGCTGACAAAAACCAAAACAGACCCTGCTAAGACTCTGGGCACTCTGCTGTGCCCACGCATGGAGGATGTGCCCCTCCTTGAGCCCCTCATCTGTAAAAAGATAGCACACGAGAGACTGACTGTACTCATATTTTTAGAGGACTGTTTAGTGACTGCTTGTCAGGAGGGATTTATTTGCACATGGGCGAGGCCAGGCAAAGTGGTAAGTTCCTTTTAATGTAGGAACTCTGGGGGAAAGTTTAAATGATAATGTCAGTAAACATTTGGCTTTTTCTAAAACCAGTAGAAGGGCTGAAAGAATTAAATGAACTATAGATTTGCAAAGAATTTTTAGATTTTATAGTCAGACTGTCACTCTCTGCCGGCAGGCAATTAACATTTATCTTTGTTTATTGTGCATCTGCTTTCCAATGAAACGCCTGTGATAGCTTCAAGTTAACCACTGGCATGAAATATTCCATTCTGGTCATATAGTATATTCTGACATGGAAGATTTCCAGTGCAGACCTGTGTGGGTAAAGAAGATGTTAATCCATATGAAGTGTGTTCATTGTTTCATCACTATCATCACACAATGCATTGCAGCATATTCAATAAGTCATCTGGATACAATCACATTTAAACTTTTATGCTAATGCAAATTTTCTGGATTTGCCCAAAGAGTGTCTGCTGTTTCTTAAATGTTCACTGCTTAGTGTTTGTACACCCTTGTGTACTTGCCTTTTATGTGTGTGTTTTTTTGAGAGATTTTGCCAGAATGAGGCACATGATATTCTGGATTGAGGCTTGTCACTCCAGTGATACTGTCATTAAAATGTTTAAAACGGTACCAAAGCGGTGCTGTAAGAATACACAAGTGTCTTCTGGGTGAGAAAACTTATACATTGTAATTAATACAAACCACGTCATACAAAAAACTGGATTGGAAGTTGGAGTTCATTTTGTTGTCAGAGGTAGGGAAGCAGTTAAACTGTTGAGGCTGAGGGATAAGTGTCTAATAGCAGGAGTGCAATAACAAAGTTTATCAGATAAATAAGTTTGCTCTGAAAACAAGTGCCTTGATCCAGCAAACCTCTCAAAGACATGGTTATTGTTGTACTGTACCCTCATCATTCACTGTGACCGTTTTGTACTGCCAGATTAAATACAGGGGACCGGGATATGGAAGAGCTATTTGTTGCTTGCGTTTTATTTTTTAAAATTATTTTTCTTTTAATTTTTTTGTTCGCTTTATTTTTTTCTGGTTTTTTTGCTTCAGTGTGTTAACTTTCCCAATGCAAATCTCCTTGTTTTCCTTTTTCCAGGGGTTATTGTCATCCCAAAACCAAGCCAGCTCTCCCAGTGGAACAGTAGTATAGCCACAATATTTCTGCTGCTAAAGAACCCTGCAACCCAGAGTCTGATGCTGCTCTTCACCCTGCAAGCATTGCAAGTTTTCCTTTACTTTCCCCTCCTCCCCATCCACAGTTTTATTGATGGTTTTTCTGTTTAAGTTTATTACTCACTTGACATGGTGGAAAAATGAAGCAAGAAAAGGCGCTGTGCAATGGTGGACTGTTGCATTAATCTACTTTTGTCCTCTGGAGTTTTAACGCATTTTAGAGTTTTAAAAATCTTTCTTTTGTTTCAAATCCTATCTGACTGTTGTCCACTCTGAAAATAAAATCTGGTTTTATTAGATTCAAGGCAGATAATTGTGGCTTGAAATTAAAGGTATAGTTCATCTGATTTTCTTGATATTTGCATCTTAAATATTGTTAAGTTACCTGGTCTCGGCTCAGGGTGACCGACTTACCATAGTTGGATGAACTATGCCTTTAGGATCAAGTGCGTGAGTATCTGAAAATTTTAAATCCATCCACATTCACCTGCCACTTCTGTCTTCTCTTGACCAGAATCTCCCCATTTCTTTGCACTGATTTGTTAGTTGTTTTGTTGTTTTTTTTATAATTAATCTAATGGAACAAAAAAAGGGGTTGAGGACTGCCTTGTTTCACTTGGCTTTAATATCCTCAGTCATGAAATCTGAATCTATGAAGCTGGATTCTGCAATCAGTCTTTTTAAAGAAAAAAAGAAATGTTTGCACTTAAATAAGTTAATTAGAATAAAATTACTTTACATTTTTGGTTGTGCTCAGAATACACAGATGGCTAATACAGTAGGTGAATAAAAATATTAAGACCTTTTATCTTGAGCATTTATTTTAATATTTCCAATTCAAATCTGCTTTGTATTATAATGTGCATATTGTAATTAATTGATTTGATGGGGGCCTAAGGAAACTATTACTCCAGTTGAAGTTTAGTCATTGATAGTTATATTTCTAAAGCCTAAAGAATACATATTAATAATATTAAAATAATCTTGAATACACTGTTTTCTGTTCTTTTTTTTGGTTACATGCTCTGCGTTTACTTAACAAAGCTGCCTCGGGACATGGAAATAAAACAGAAGTGCTGAAGTTGCATACAGGAACTGTCAAATGTCATTTTGTGAAGCCCAGGAACTCTAAGCGTGGGGCTTCTCTACTGGATACAAGCAATGTCCCATGTCGCGGACAAATAAGGCCTACACATAATCTCCAATAACACTTAATAAAAAAGATTCAATCAATGGCATGTTTGTGATAACAATCAATATTCATTGATGGTGTCAGACAGTGAAGCAAATACATTTTTGAAAATAACTCACTTTATTATTTTGAGAAAGAAAGGCATGATTCTCATACGTCATCTTTGTGTCATGAGATTATACAGGCAGACATGAAAAGGATTAGAGTAGATGTTGGAATGAAGGTTCATGACAACATCGTACATAATCATTTTTACAGTGGCGACTATGGATCACTTTAATCAACAAAAGCTCAGGCTGCGTAACTGATTTCTCTTGAGCTTGTGACAACATGAAATGTTTGTTTTCTTTTTAAGCCACACCTTAAGTGAAGAGATATGGCTACATTCTAAACAGGACAAACACTTTTTAGTCTTTATTACCCACAGCCAATAAATTATAGCCACTACATGTAGTGTTTAAAAGTAACCAATTAGTCGTTTTTGTTGAAGGCAACAGCAATGTTTAACCAGCTGCTGCTTCCATTACATAGACTGACCCAACATGTCACACAATTATTACATTCAGGGGATGTCAATTTGATTTAGATAATCCTCTGTGCTTAGTTGTAAAGATTTGTCCAAATATCACCATTTTCTTCATTTCTGATTCAAAGTAAAAAAACACTAAAAAAACATCCATTTGAGGTGTGACTACTTTGTAAAGGTACTAACAGCGTTCCGCTCTATACATTTGACTACTCTAGTAAATTGTCAATATGTTATTGCTTAGCTCGAGTAACAGCTTGATGTGGAAATATAATCCTAAACACAAGTAAATATGTATCACATAATTGGGTCAAATAGAACTTAGGTATCAGCTAAACTACACAATCTCAACCCAGCATGAAATGACAGGTTCTTTTTATTGTTGGTTTGAGAGATCACCATGAGCTTGGTGAGTAAAGTCGGGTCAAATAGTGTGATGTAGCAGTCATAATAGTTAAGGTGACAGGCTTGGCAGTCAGTTTGTGTCAGTCAGACCATGCTTCTGTCAGATTTCAACAGTAGGTCTGACCAAACGTCTTCTCAACAACCCATTTATCCAATTTTAAGGGAATTTTTTTAAATCAAAGGTTGGGGGTTTTTTTGGCTGTTAGTAGTCTCTGCGTTTCCGATCTAAAGGTGGCATGTAGAAGGTTTTTGCTGCATGGTGTGACTCATCTCGGGGCTGTGAAGAGAAAAAATGCATTCTGAACGACAAATCAAAAATGCCTTGATTAAATCAGGAGAAGGCATTTGATTAGTTACAGTATTTCTTCTTTTCCCTTATTGAATGTTAACAATTTGCATCATCTGTCTCTTAAAGCCTGCTTTGACTTTTTATGGCTATACAAATGTAAAAAGTCTTAATCTGGTCTCGTTTACCTTCATTAACCGGGAATGGCACTTTTTTGAAGTGATGGCTGGTAGCGTGCCTCGATGGGGCACAGCGAATGCAGGCACAGTGGCAACTGAGGTGAGCTGCGGACCTGGTACAACCACGTTGAGATTGGGCAGCTCTGCAGGATAATGAGGGATGTTCCGTCTGATGAGGGGTTCTACTACATGCTTCATGTTGTACTGAAGAATGCAGACGATGTGTTTATATCAAGACATTCTATTTCAGTTCAATTTAAACACAACTGTAAAAATAATACCTACGCTCATCAAAGGCGTCTGCCTCGTGTGTCTTCCCCAGTGCTGTTTCCCAATTCTGGCTGGACGCCAAATTTGATCCAAGGTGTTACTGGTGTTGAAACTCTCTACTCCATCCATTATCTCAGAAAGTCTATGTAGAGTCTCAGCTTTCCTCTCTGACTGCCTGGGAGGAAAACAGGATTTCTATTTCAACAATCCAGGCAATTTGTTTGAGTGAAAAATTAACTAATTTGCATTGCCCACCTGATTTCCCTAAAGTAGGTGTGCCGCAGGGCCGTTTCTGCAGTGATGCGCTCATCTGGGTCATAGGCGAGCATCTGATAGAGCAGCGACAAAGCAGGAGCCGGGCAGCTAGGGATTAATCGTGAGATTCCTGTACCTTTTCTAGGGGGGAAGTTGAAATGCATCGCTCGAGACCTGCCAGACATAGAATATTCTCGATTTCTAAACAATGTCTGTTTAACAGCTTCACAGCTTCTACAACATATTGAAAGAGGAAAAAACAAACTGCTTGAACTTTTGAAGGATGGTCTGATCTGGTGTGCCCAACACATCATGGATCTTGGCAACCTGATCCAACTCATTGGCTCCAGGGAAGAGGGGATTCAAGCTGAAACACATGCGTATATAATAATCTGACTGCCACTACAAACCTATTTAAACAGCCTCTGCTTTACAAGATCTGTCAGAAACCCCTATATAGACACTGGTAATGTAATTGATTAAAAATAAAATCAGTATAATAATCCTTTATTATGAACTCAGGAACTGTTGTTATATTTAGCCACTCCTACAGGTGAAAATTATGTGAGAGGTACCTCATGATCTCGAAGAAGACGCAACCGACGCTCCAAATGTCCATCTTCAGACTGTAGTAGCCATCCGTGAGGAGGCACTCTGGAGCTCTGTACCAGCGTGTGGAGATGTACTCGGTGTGCGGCGGCTTGGAGTACACACTCCGACAGGAGCCAAAGTCACCAAGCTTCAGACTGTTTTGCTGCAAAATAATTTGATAGTATGTGTGAGACGTATCACCACTTTTGAGTAAAGGAAATAATTCTAATGGGAGTTCTCACTTTGATGAGGATATTTTCTGGCTTTACATCTCTGTGGAAGATCCCGCATCTGAAAAAAAAAGAATTGAATTGAAGACTGTAAAAAAAGAGAGTACTGTGTTTACTACTTTGTGTGAACTGGAGCACTAATTTACTACCTGTGCATGTGTTCAATTGACTTGCAAAGCTGGTATATGTACTTTCTCACTGTATGGTCAGGCAGTGGCGTTTCACATCCTGTAATGAAGATTAATCAATATCAAAAAATTGTAAAGACCGGCATCTCCCTTTTTCCAGCCCATTAAACGCTTCTGATGCTTCCAAACTTACCTTGTATGAACTCATAGATGTTCATCTCCATCAGCTCACAAATCAGAGATACTGTTCCCGTTTCTTTGTCACTGAAACGTCAAATTGGTTTAATTTAACACACCAAATGAATGGAGCTTGAATCCTATAACTCAACACAAAACATTTGCTCCATCACTCACAAAATCAGTTCATGTAGCTGGATGATATTTGCATGTGGGCTCAGTCTTTTCATTGCTTGGACTTCTCGTAGGTTGTTGGCCTGCTCCACACTAGAGCACAGATGACATTTGCACACTTTGACCAGTACTGTATATGATGCAGTTAAATTTAAAGGGCACAGTCATGGTAAAAACCAATGCAGACAACTAACATACCAGGCAATGACATGTATTGTAACCTCGTCACTACAAGGTAAAGGGCAGAGTTAGCTGGAATCTAATAAGATAGTTAAGGCAAAATGGGTGTCAAGCTGCAGACTCAAGTTTCATGGGTCTAGACATGACACAGTAGGGTGCGAGTGACAGCCGCTTTCCTGAACACGTGACACCATTTGATTGCAGAATACGTACCTGTTAATTGTCTGCTTCATGGTTTTACATGCGTAAAACTTCCCATCTTTAAGGCTCTGCGTTTTCAACACCTCTGAAAATGTGCCCTCTCCAATTTTCTTGATTATTTTGTAGCCTGCACCGAAATCAAAAGAAGAAAAATAAGGATAAATGGAACATTTTACATCAATACACTTCTATAAAATGTATTTTTGTTGAGTATTAGAAGACATTTTTGGGTTTATGGGAAACATTGTGCCCAATTTAAAAAACAAATGTAGTATTTGTCTATTGATTATTTTATCAATCATTCACTTTCTATTCATTTTTATTTTCTCGGCACTGAACTCAATTAACCTGGTGTGGTAAGAGGACTGGTGAGACCCATTTTCAATGTTGACTAAAAGAAAAAGGATGTGATGAATAATTCTTTCAACCTGGAACTCAGTCATAAGCTTTTTTTCTGTAAAGATTCCTTTTTTCTTTTACACATTTCTATGTAGGTTGTTTATACCTTTGAAATATGTTTATATGTGGTGCTGGGGTCCACTGGTCTCAAGGCAACAGAAGTGGTGAAATTGTAGATAAAATGTTACCCTTGGCTCCAGTAATAGGTAAAAAGAAACAAACCTAGATCAAAGGAAAAAGCTTTTCTGTGCCTGATACATTTCCTGTCAGTGAGGTGATATTATTGCCAGTGTGTGTTTGCCTTTTAGCCAAATTACTCAAACGTTATGAACACATTTTTTTTTTATAGAGATGCTGTAGGTTATGGCTCAAGGGACAATCCATCAGATTCCTGTGGTGTTGCAGACAAAAATGGATTTTGAGCTGGCAGGAGTTTGCTATCTCTGCTGTTTAGTTTGTTCTACAGTCGAAATCAGAAATCCCCTCCAACGATCTCTGTGAACGACACACACACAGTTCCAACATACTCACATGTATCGTTTCTACGAAATACTACATATTACGAAATACTACATTTTTCTTTACAGTTTGTTCAAAGCATTTAACAAGAAAAATGTTTTATAATGTTCTGGTCTGGTGTTCTTGTTTGAGATTAACATGACTCATTCCATGACTCTTTTTTTTTCTAACAGAAACCACATTTTATCACATAAAACATTTCATATGTTAATTGGTAATTTGGATGAAACAGAGGTTTATGACAAATATTAATCTTATATGCCCTTGATTGATTTTGATTAAGATAAAGTCTTTGGAGTACTTTCATATAAATTGTGATATAGTATTATTTCATAAACAACTTGAACAAATCTGCTAAAAACTTCCATTTTTAATTTCAAAAATGTATTTTACTATCAGGAAAGATATATGGGAAGACTTAAGTGTTTCTTCGATGTTTTTTTATTTCGACGAGACAAGTGTAACACTTACAATCTAGCTCTACATTCAAAAGACCAAATAGCTACTTAACAATAATTCAAATTAAAAAATTACTAAATTTGGGTTTGGATTCATTGACTTTAAAAAAAAGATTAATTCCTTTGATATTCCTTTCTGATCCACTCTGTCAAAACAACATAGCTTTCCCCAAAAACAAACTGTGAGAGGTGCATCTCACAGTCTGATATGCACACGGGTTCTGAACACCACAGCATGTCAAGCATGCCGTAGCCGGTACACAGCTGGATACACTCAGCTATCCATGTTATCAGTGCAATACAACAGTAAGGATTTAGGTGGGGACTTATGTACATTTAAAAATAATGCCAATGATATTATACAAATAAAAAATGAGCTAAAGAAATGCTATAATTCTTTTTTTCTCACTCATCCACTTGGTTCATTTTAGACCAACTCAATATCGAACTTGTTGATATACATCGGAATAAAATCAGAACAATGCTTATATGGTGTTTAACAAGTACAATCATATCTGTGGAATGCAATTGTTCATTAGATAAATAATTTGACTTTGGTAATTTTTCTCTTGCACAATCATAACATCACTTTAGCTTTATGTCTACGAACACCCTTGATCCATCCATTTGTTCACTTTCTGCTTGGACAAATGACTGAAAAAGATTATTTCTAAGTGATTGTTTGATTAAGTTCCAACTGCTCCACCAACCTATAATTGTTCTGATTATGAATGTTATATCCATGGCTTATGAATGTTAAAAGTTGGCTTTAATGATTTTTGCAATTGATAGGCCTTCAGATCCTTTTATTACTTTTAAAGTACTCACATCTCACAGTGGAAGTAATCCACTACATGGTAGTAATTAAGTCCTGGATTCAATATTCACTTCAGTTAAAGTATACAAGTATTGTCAAAATAACAAATATCAAAGTAGAAACAGGCCTACTTATGGGGCAGTAGAATGGCCCCTCTAAGTGTTTTACTTTTATACAAGATTTTTTTGGATTAATAGTGCTTCCACTTTATTGTTAAAGCTTGTATTGCATTTTACTGCTTTTGATGTTCAAGGTTTGGTACTTAAAGTAGGGTGAGCTTTTTAATTCATAAGATCATCCTCGCCTGCTTAACACATTGTTGTTCTGGAAATTTCAAATATTCTAACCTTAACCCTTTGAGATGTAGTAGTGTATAAAATAGCATAAATATGGCACGGTCATTTAAAGTATACATTCCTCAATACTGTCCATCGTTGCCTAAGACATCACTTGTTTAAATCTGACTCTGGTCTCCACCAACTGTATTTGTCTTCCTCTTGCTTCAAGACCTCCAAACTGCATTAGTGTATGCCAACGCAGGAATAATCAGGTAATGACAGTGACACCCACCTCATCATTTCAATTTAACACCTGCGTTCCAAACTAAACTGCGTCTAAAAACGATTAAGGGTTTTGATCAAAAAGCCTAAACATCATACGAAGGTAGTTACTCAACATAAATGGCACAACAGACACGCGTCAAGGCGAAAATCTTTGGAGAGAAGGCTGGTCGACCAACTGCCATCGCCATGCTCTTAACTTACACTGCATCCCTTAGACTCCTAACCGCCGCAGATGAAGCGAAGAACCATAACACGGGTATGTGGGCGGTGCATTCAGTGTCCGGTGTGGTAATTCACGATTTTGCTAGATGTTAAATGGAGATAAATCCGTTTTTCGGGTGTTCGCTTCGCCCTCATAAGCTAGCGAGCCCTGTTAGGTGACCGTCGCCTTGGTAACGGAGCACGCCTTCGCCCTCCGCTCTGACCTGAGGAGGAAACTAGAAACTAGCTGTATGTTTGACTCTTGCCCCAAAGCTGGATATACTGACAAACAAGATACAAAAAAATGCCCAATATTTCCCGCAATTTTAAAAATGGCCAGACAATGAAATTATTAGATAAGGCCCGATATATTTGACGCGATATCTGCATATTTGAACCTTCTTACCTTTTTTCCAGAGATGGGTAGTGACCATTAACTTCGACGTCCTCTCATTAGGAATCGGATTGTTAATCTGCACGTCAACCACTTTCCCCCCATTGTTACAGTCGGTGTTCGGTGGTGTTCTGCATGCATTTCGTAGGATTGCCCTGTTTTTCACGCCAATAAGCCAATTTGAGTAGTGCATCATTAATGCACGTTGAATTCCACGCAGCCCAGCATGAGCTTGATCAGATCACAACGGCTGGTTCACTGCCCTCATGCCATAGCATAAGGTTACCAGGCACCAGGGTATCCCATGACACAATCAAAGCATTTATTCGCAAACGCGTCTAGGCGTGGACCTGCTCTTTTTGGTCGACATCGGCTTCCTTAAAGATGAATGAATCTATGCGCATGCCCAGTCGTTCTTTGCAAGTGGAACATGCAATTGCTGCATTAGAAATGTGATTTGGTTCTCCCTCAGGGTTTAGATTTACTTTGTAATCATATTTAGCCGCAGTCATGAAAACGAGATACACCACAGTGGATATCCGGGCAGTTATCGCCGAGATTAATGCCAAGTAGGTGACGTGATTCACTGCTTCTTGCAGGGATGCTAAGCTAACTTGCCATCGTCAATCTGGATTTGTAAACAGATGTTTATCAGCCATTGATTGATCTGTCTTTTTCTTTCACAGCTACATGGGTATGAGAGTAAACAACGTGTATGACATCGACAATAAGACGTACCTCATCCGTCTACAAAAGTAAGGACAGCAAGAAAACATGCCTCAATAACTTTGACTGTCATGGTGTAACATGTGGTTAATAAAAACCATCCAATTATAATTGAGCACAAGTGTTACAATAAATGTAATTTAAAAGATTAAACGTAAAAATGGGCATACACATCACTTGGTCTGCCATTATTACTTATGATGCACATTCGTTTTACATTTGAATGAATTATAGGTTGAGTTTATCATCAGGATGATGAAACCTTCCACCTGTGCCCTCGACCCCTTTCCTACAGCCCTAGTGAAAACTAACATCTCTTCCATCGGTCCCCTGATCACCGTTGTAATAAACCAATCCCTCCAAGCCGGCTTTGTTCCATCTGCCCTAAAAGCCGCCATAATCAGACCACTCCTCAAAAAACCTACATTCGATCCAGAACTTTTTGCTAATAACAGGCTCATTTCCAAACTCCCATACCTCTCCAACGTACTGGAAAAAGTAGTTGCTGCCCTCCTCCAGGACCACCTCAAACCCAACAACTTCTTTGAAACCTTTCAGTCTGGTTTCCGCTCCGCCCACAGCACAGAAACAGCTCGGCTTAGAGTCACAAATGACCTATGGATGGCAGCAGATGCTGGTTCACCTTCCCTCCTGATTCTCCTTGATTTGTCTGCTGACTTCGACACAGTTGACCATGGAATACTCCTACACCGCCTACATCACACCACTGGACTCAATGCCTCGCCCTAAACTGGTTTCAATCATACTTCACCGACAGAACAAAATACGTTTCCGTTGGAAGTTCAAGGTCCCGGACACACACTGTCACCTGTGGGGTCCCCCAGGGATCAGTCCTTGGCCCCATTCTCTTCATACTGTACTGCTCCCCCTTGGCCATGTCATCAGTCGATATGGGCTCTCATTCCATTGTTACGCTGATGACACGCAAATCTACATAAAAACTGACACATGTTCCTCCGCCGCCTCTCCACCCTCATCGTCATGATCATCTCCCCTGTCAACTCTATGTGCTTGTCTGGAGGAGATAAAGGTTTGGATGAAAAACAACTTTCTCCAGTTGAACAGCTCCAAAACCGAAGCTATTTTAATTGGCACCCCACATCAGACCCAGTCTTCCTCCATAACCAGCATTACCTTCTCTGGTCACGACATTCCCCTCTCTTCATCAGTCACCAACCTCGGCGTAAGATTTGACCCTCAACTCACTTTTCAATCCCACATCAAACACATCTGCAAGATCCCCTTTCACCATCTCAGAAACATTTCCAAACTCTGTTCTTCACTCACCTTGAGTGATGCTGAAAAGCTGGTCCACGCGTTTGTCTCCTCCAGACTGGATTACTGTAACACACTTCTCATCGCGATCCCTGATAAAAGTCTTCAAAGACTTCAGTATGTTTAAAACAGTGCTGCAAGGATCCAGATGAGAGTTTTTTAACACGAACACATCACCCCCGTTCTTCATTCCCTTTATTGGCTTCCCATCTCCACCAGGGTTGATTATAAGATCTCCCTCCTCACTCACCAGTGCTTCCATGGTAACGCACCCCCCTACCTGAAAGAACTACTCACCCCACTGACCTCAACACGTTTCCTCCATTTTACCCAATCATACCGCCTCCTTCCACGGACTAAGCTCAGCACCATGGGTGATCGGACCGTCTGTTCTGCTGCCCCTCATCTGTGGAATGTCCACCCTGACCATCTGAGGGCTCCACAGACGACTGACACATTTTTAAAAAAAGACTTGAAACTTTCCTTTTTTATCAGAACCTATAACTTTAATTAACATTGCTGCTTTTTTGTTTTTTGTTTTTTTTTACAGTTATTATTATATTTTTTATTGATGCTTTTATCAGCTTTTACCTCGTAGCACTTTGAGATTTGATCCAAATGTAAAGTGCGTTATAAATTAAATGTATATAAACGAATCCATCGTTAAACCAACCAACACCTGTAAATGTCGTGAAGGTTGGGGAGAAAATGTCATCAGCAATAATGGTATGTCAGTCCAAGTCGCCAAGGGCAGTGATTCCACAATTAATGCATCTACACCAGCACCCTGCTGTGCATACGTTATAACCCAGAGTCCCAATCTAGATGTACTAATCAGCCATAACATTAAAATGGCCTGCGGAAATTGTGTATGTTCCCCTATTTCCTCCAAAACAGCACTTCACTGTGTTCTGACACCTTTCTATAGCATCTTCATAAATTTGTGCTACATTAGTTCTTCTGTGGGATTGGACTACACATCATAACCTTTGACCCCCATAAGCCTTGAGCACCCATAATCTCGTCCTTCTTCAAACCACTTTGGAAGGTGTTAACACCTGCAGACCAGGAACGCCCAGATAGACTTGCAGCTCTGGCGGTGCTTTGACCAAGACCTCTAGCGATCGCAGTTTGGCCCCTCAGATTTTTCCACTTGCCATTTTCATGTTCTTCCAGCAGATCAACTTATAAGGCAGAATTTTCATTTGCTGCCGTATAAATTCCACAGACAGGTGCCATTATAACAAGATAATCACTGTTATTCTGACTTCACCTGTCAAAGGTTATTATGTTATGGCTGGTTGGTATATCTGGCTGCTGCACGTCAGAGACATCTTCTGACCTGCCGATGCAGCAGGGAAAATAAACACTAGTATGCATAATAAGCTTGTACTTCCCAAAACGACAAAAAATCATCTGACGCGTGACGGACTTCAACCATGAAAACCTCGAGCCGGTGCTGTGCTGACCGGACAACACTGCCTCTGACCTAAAGTCCACTGAAAGCCTGTGTGATGATTTTAATAAGCGAAAGCAACAGGCAGAACTTCTACCTCAGACTCGGCAGCAACTGTGCAGCTTTGACTGATGAGACGAGAGTCGTCCTGTAGAGGAGGATTATTGCTGTAATCAATGCTGATAGGGAACGCTCTAATTAATCATCGTGAAAAATGATGTTAACTCCAGTTATGTCTCCTGAGAAATTAATGGTGCTTATGTTTTTAATGTTTCTTTGTTTTTGTTTTAGATATTCATTCAATCTCATTATTGTTTTTTTGTTTTGTCACATCAATGACCAAATGTAATGTAATATATATATATTTTTTTCACTATATGCTTTCTTTCATATAATCTGAATTTGCGAACGTACTTGATATATTAGCTGCCACATTGATGTGAAATAAAACATTTCCCGTGTTTCCTTCTGTAATGCAATGCATTGGAATCATAATGTAACAGGACACAGAAGCACTTACGTTAAGTACCTCAAATATGGTAAATATACATTCTGTACTTTCCTCTTTATATCAGAGTGAAAAACTTAGTGTCAAATTATTGTCTCAGGCCTGACAGCAAAGCTATTCTCCTAGTTGAGTCTGGGACACGAATTCACTCTACGGACTTTGAGTGGCCCAAGAATATGATGCCTTCCGGCTTTGCAATGAAAGTAAGAACATTTTGTTGTTAAAAGAATAAGCCTGACCAACTATTACTTCATAATTTATGAATTATTGTTTGTCTCTGTTGAAAAATATATTAATACTCAACAGACTTCCTGATCAACTGAAGCTAAAAAAAAGACCCAATTTAGCTGTATTGTAGGCATTAATAGTATCTGTAAATTTTTATTGCTCTGATATCTGAATATCAACCAGACAGTTTGACTTAGAGACATTTTGGTCATGTTAGATATTTTTAAACTAAAATGTTTTCCCTTTCTTATGTTGTGATAGATTTTCTATGGATTAGTTTTAATGAAAGTGAATGTTCAATCTAACTTTCACCACAGTGTCGAAAACACCTGAAGTCACGGCGTTTGACTCAGGTTAAACAGCTCGGGATCGACAGGATTGTTGACATTCAGTTTGGATCAGATGAGGCTGCCTACCACCTGATTGTTGAACTGTATGACAGAGTAAGAAAACTTCCAAAGGACTTCAAAGGACTTCAAATTCAGCATCCTGCCCTGCTCAGATGCATGCCAGTGTGTGTGTGTGTGTGTGTGTATTTGATCGTCTGACTACATCTATCCTTAGGGGAACGTCATTCTCACAGATTTTGAGTACACTATCCTCAACCTGCTACGGTTTCGTACAGCAGAAGTAGAGGATGTAAAAATTGCTGTGAGAGAGCGGTACCCTGTGGAGAGCGCCCGACCGCCTGAACCTCTCATCAGTTTAGAGCGGTAATTACAATTAATATATTAATGCATTTTACACATCTCTCAGGAGTGGTGGAACCCCTGTGGGGGAACAAATTGGGGTTTAGAGTCATGCTCAAGGACACTACGACACGTAAACTGCAGGGAGAGTTAGGTGGTTGAACCACTGCCCTCACTTCCTGAGCCCAGGCTGTCGCCCTCTAAATTCAAACAGCCTTTGAATACCGTTCGAGAGAAAATTATTTTGTTTTTTGCACATTATCAGAGCGGTGTTATGGTCGAGTAGATTGTAACATTTTGATGTATTTCATTTGATAAGTAGTGCATTGGTCTAACAATTGTTACAATTGTTATTTCTTACTTTTGCTTTTTACAAAAACCAAATAGACATCCATCAGAATTTAAGAAAATAACGCATATTATTGCTGTATCAACAAATCTTACTATCTCCCATTGATTTATATACAGACTGACTGAAATCCTTGGAAAAGCACAAAATGGGGATCAAGTGAAGAAAGTCCTGAACCCTCACCTTCGTAAGTTTCCATGCAATCTCTTCTGAATCGTCAGCCTTAAGCATATACCAACTCCTTTCAATTTAAATGTGTTCAGCATGTTAAAATATCTAATTTGAAAGACTAATGAGTTGTGTTTTTGTCCTTTCCAAATCCCTCTCCAGCCTATGGAGCCACCCTGATTGAACACAGTTTGATAGAGGCGGGACTGACAGGTTCCGTCAAAGTGGATAATCAAGTTGATGCTGCTCAAGGTACAGTGGAGCAGGTGGAGTGTGTTGTATTGCAGTAAAAAAAAAACAGTGGAAGTAGTGGTTGTAGTTCAAATAATACTTTTTATGCCACTATGCTGCTGATATACTTAGTCAGAGGCTTTATTTTTTTTATTTTTTGTTGTTGATCCATCCAATCCGTTTTTGGCTATTTCCTTTTCCACTGAAAGTTAACAGATCATGCTGATATTGAGCTTAAAGCGATTTTCATCCCACCGTGTGATGACATCCTCTCATAAGAAGCTTCCTTCTCTCATAATTTTGACATTTTACCTAAAAATGAAGACTTGTCTTCTCATAATTCTGACATAAATCTCAGGAGTATGACTTTTGATGTTGTACAGTGTTTAACTTGTATGAGTAAATGGTGGATAAAGTTTTCATTATTATTATTATAAATAATACCATCGTTTTTTTTTCTTTGCTGATGGAAATATGCCTCCACATCTATCAGTTCTCTATATTCCTTAAAAAATAGTTTCTATATTTAGGCAGCTCATTCATAGCTATTTATTTAATGCACATACTGTATATGTCAACAAGAATTTAAACTTTGCCAAAATACACCACCTTTAATTAAAATAGTTCACATTCTTCACTGTGTATGTTTATATGAGGAAAAAACCGCAAACTGACTGGGGATTTAATCAAAAGGTGGTAATTCTTGAAATTTCTTTTTCTTTTTCTTTAAATCAAATCTGCAAATCTGTTAATTCAGTGTTCGTTCTGGTTTATTTTCCAGTTGCACCAAAAATCCTGGAGGCTCTACAGATTGCAGAAACATATATGGGAAAAACTGAAAACTTTAGCGGCAAAGTAAGATTTCTAAGCTACATCTAAGATGCGTGCGTGTACAAGCATTAAGCATTTTGTATTGAAGAAAATTGGGATTGTCTATTAGATCTCCAGTATCCACTAACTCTGCTTTGTTTAAATCAAGGGTTACATCATTCAGAAGAGTGAGAAGAAACCAAGCGTAACTCCTGGAAAACCCTGCGAAGAACTGCTCACGTATGTCCTGTCCTGCTGCACACCCTCATGCTGTGGCACTGAAGAATACTTTAAATTAGGAATGGCCCATGTTGGGTTATTACCAGTATCTAATATTTCAATACGTTTCAACTCATTTTGGCTGATTTCTGAAACCAATACTAATAACATGATGTAATATTTTCCCGCACCCACTTTGACTAATTGACCCTATTTATAGTGAAAATAGTAATACTATTTTATATAGTCTCATTGTGATGGCCCGCTGGTAGATGCAGACTTTTCCGTATGTACAAAATGTGATCTCTGTTTTAAATCCTTCATCTGCTGATGCTAATGTCGTGTCAGAATTTTTTTTTTTTTTAAATAAGGCTTAACTTAATTGATTCCTGATTTTGTATTTCTAGATATGATGAATTTCACCCATTCCTCTTTGCCCAGCATTCACAGAGCCCTCATTTGGAGTTTGACACTTTTGACAAGGTACATCGTCATATAGTTGCTTATTAGGTTTTAAATCTGGATTCTTTGTTTGGGAAACAATATTTGATCATTTTAGAGTTAAAATGTGAATTCATAAGAATGTGATATGAACCCATTGTGATCCTCTCACTCAGGCAGTAGACGAGTTCTATTCTAAGATGGAAAGTCAGAAGATTGACATGAAAGCCTTGCACCAGGAGAAACAGGCTCTGAAAAAGTTGGAAAACGTTAAGCGGGACCACGAGCAGAGACTGGAGGCCTTGCACCAATTACAGGTCAGCACGGGTGTGAACATTTAACTTTGTCTGCCTTAAATGCTGCAGGTAGTATCTCCCTCTGTCCAATATCTTGAATTAATTTAAGTCTTAAAGCCAAAAAATCACAGTATTGCTGAAACCAAAGGAACGAAATCCTGTCTCTTTCGTTGTAGGAGATTGACAGAATAAAGGGTGAACTGGTGGAGATGAACCTGTCTGTGGTGGAGAGAGCACTGCAGGTGGTTCGTAGTGCCCTGGCCAATCAGGTTGACTGGACCGAAATTGGTATTATTGTCAAAGAAGCTCAGGATGCTGGTGACCCTGTGGCTTGTGCCATCAAAGAGCTGAAATTGCAGACCAACCACCTCACCATGCTTTTAAAGTGAGACTATCTTTGCTGCAGAGCATTAGGTACATCCGACAAATAATGCTATAGCCTATTTGGTTCATGTGTGTCTCCTCTCCTCTAGGAATCCATATATTTCTGAGGAGGACCGCGAAGAGGAGGAGAAAAAACATGTGGTCGAGGAGAAGGGGAAGAAAAACAAGAATAAAGACAAAGGACAGAACAAGAAGATAAATAAGAACAAGCCCATGCTAGTGGATGTGGATCTTGGCCTGTCAGCTTATGCTAATGCCAAAAAGTAGGTTACATCATAGCCTTATGATATCTCACTGAAACTAATATAGGAAAAGAAAGTATTATTCTTAGGACAGGGTCATTGTGTTCTTTTCTTTTTAGGTACTATGACAACAAACGCAGTGCTGAAAAGAAGGAGCATAAAACCATTGAAGCATCCGATAAGGTAACAAAGATATTTTGTGTTAAGCCAAAAGTATGAAAGAGGTGCTCATCATATTTTATATCCATTTATGGCAATTCTATGTTGTTCAAGGCAATGAAATCTGCAGAGAAAAAAACTCAGAAAACACTTAAAGAGGTTCAGACGGTTACCAACATTCAGAAGGCCAGGAAAGTCTACTGGTAAGACACGGGATAGACACGTGTACATATTGAGACTTTGATTTTTAGATGTAGCTGTTGAGTGTTCTGATTTCTCCCCTTCTGATAGGTTTGAGAAGTTCCTGTGGTTCATCAGCTCAGAGAACTATCTGGTCATCGCGGGAAGGGATCAGCAGCAGAACGAGATGATTGTCAAACGTTACCTCCGGGCAGGTAATGAATCGCCAAACACAATCTTATCTTCAAAAGTAAGAACCATCAAAAGAAGGTGTATCCCCTCATGTGTGCATTTATCTGCCAGGTGACATCTATGTGCACGCAGACCTCCATGGTGCAACTAGCTGCGTCGTCAAAAACACCTCAGGTAAACCATTTACTTTCTCACATTCTCTCTGCTATTTGACTTCATGTCATCAGTTTGGAACCATGCTTTATGTTACCTCTGAATTCTTGCGTATGTCTCTGCTGCAGGTGGCCCCATACCTCCTCGTACCCTTACAGAAGCTGGCACCATGGCCGTTTGCTACAGTGCAGCCTGGGATGCCAAAATCATCACCAGCGCTTGGTGGGTACACCATCACCAGGTGAGTCTCGTCATTTGGATACTAAGTTCGAAAGCCTGTCACATTTATTTATTAACTTTATTTAAACCCATCGAGGTTAAGATCTTGTTGGTATTAAGATCTTGTTGGACCCGAGTACAGAATTTTCACTCACAAACACGCACGTGCCTACACAAATAGCACATCTAGTCAAACAGCTTTAAGTGTCCGTAGGAGTAGAAGTTAATACACCTTTAAAGTCTCGTAGATAAATGTGAATCTGTAAATTCAAACTGCGTTGTAGTTCACGTTAGTGTTGAGGCGCATAATAGCAGTCCGTCTTAGTTCTGTTTTTACGTGAGGAATTTAAACGATAGTCCCTCCCCGTGACCTGGTGCCAGGATTATGAGCACTGTGCTCAACTAAAGATGTTGAATATCTTAAATATTTTAAATATCGTTAGATAGAAAGGCATTTTAAATGAAGAGTCATGGATGATGATCTCGTTGCCAATGATGTCTAGCCAACCCTTTCATTCAGCTGACAGTTGTGGGTGCAACAACTGTCTGCAGTGATGATCGAAGGGTGCAATGGTATACTGCGTGCAGGGAGACTTTGTTGGCAGCAGCAGGAGAATACAGAACATCTCCATACTCCAGTGTTTCCTTGCCTTTGAAGGATTAGCAGACTAGTATATTTTTTTTAGTTTTGAGAAAGAGGGATCAATGTGAGATATATGTTACGCTGAACTGTTTTCTTTGAACCTTTGACTGTCTGAGTTAGATTAGAATTGCCATCTGTTCATGCTCTGGAGAACTGAACATATTTAGTCTTTATGTAGTTTAAAGTTAGCTTTAATTTGAGCTCAGAGGTCTTCGTATCACAGATAGGGGTTTGTAGCCTGGTTTGCAGTTGCACACAGGATGTTATCATACATAAAAATGTACAGAAAGGAGCAGACTTGCAAAACAAATGTATAAAAAGTAGCAGTCCTAGCACTGACCCTTAAGGAACACTTTCATCATTTGTTAGGGGACTTGATTTATAAAACACAAATTTTCTGATTTGCAAATATATGATTGTTCTGAACTTGATGCCAGCAACATGCTTCTCACAAGTTATTTCTATGCAAAGAAGGGATAGTTTATTTGATAGAAAGTGGAGTATTGATATAAAGAACTGTATTCTGTGGACTCATTTAAACCAAGTCATATAGAAAACAGTCGTTGTATCCTTTAAGCAGAATATGAGTGAGTAATCAGATGTGGGGAAACAGGAAAACACAAAGAGCAGCAAAATCATTGTGGTATGGACACAATAGAAAGGTTGTCTTATTTCTTATTTGAAAGTGCTGTTTTTTCTATTGTTTTGTTCAGGTGTCTAAGACAGCTCCCACAGGAGAATACTTGACCACTGGAAGCTTTATGATCCGAGGTATGACATGCTAGAACATTCAAGCTTTTTGAACATTCAAGTCTTATATTTGAACCATTTCTCTCCAGGAAAGAAAAACTTTCTGCCACCTTCTTACTTGATTATGGGTTTTGGATTCCTCTTCAAGGTAAATTATCATCATAACATGATGCATTTTAATCTGTCAATATTAAGTCAATTAAAGTTCACGCTTGTCTTTGTGCAGGTCGATGAACAGAGTGTGTTTCGACACCAAGGGGAGAGAAAAGTGAAGACTGTGGAGGAGGACATGGAGGAAGTCACGTCCACAACTGCTGAGCTGTTGAAGGACGAGGGAGAGGAGCTGATAGGTAACAGCCACAAAGTCACTGACTTTATTTACGTATTTATTTGTAACAACAACATTCAGCTGGATTCTGCCATTTGCTACAGGAGATGACAGCAGTAACGAAGATCTGGGTGGGGAGGAGGAAAGAGCAGGAGACGGAGCGATTGAAAGTAAAGATGAAAATGTGGCAGAGGAGGATGATTTGCCTGCTATTCCTGAAGAGGACAACATGGAAGCAGAGGCAGAGGAGCGCAGAGAGGGTTACAATTCGGGGGAAGAAAAGACGAAGAACGAAGACAGTGAAGAGTTTAGCTTTCCGGATACGACCATCTCACTCTCTCACTTACAGTCAAGCAGGTAATGTAACCAGCTTTTCTGCTACTTCAAGCAAACCCTATAATTATAGAAAACGGTGATAAGTAGTTCATCAAATCATTCATTTTTATTTATAGGAGCACTCAGAACCCTGGTTTCACCAAAAACGTGACCACTCAGGTAATCAATGCCCATTACAAGCCACATATACCACAATAATTCAAGTCATATCACAGAGGTCACACGCTAATGCCATTTCATTAAATTCTCTCAGGTTGAGGTCGACTCACAAGGGAAGAAACACGTTACGGCCAAGAAGAGAAGGTGAATGAAATAAAGAACTTAATGAATTCTTCCTGTTAAGTTTATACTCATATTAAAAGACGTTTAGCAACAGGATTAGACATAAATAAGCAATTTTTTTTACTTTGCAACTTTTTTTATTCTACAGAAGACTATATATATATAAATATTTCTGATTGGCCAGGCATTGATTTAATCCTCTGATTTGATTGCATACTAGAGATGATAAGAAGAAGAAGCAGAATCATGAAGGCTGTGACACCGAGGAGAGGACTGAGATTTCTTCCACTGGATCAGCGGTCGATCAGGGATCCAAAGGTGGAGGAGGCACCGCCCAGCAGCCAGTGAAGCGAGGTCAAAGGGTAAAAAATAAGGATTGTGAAGATAAGATTTTCTAAGCTGAGGGGCCAAATCTAATATGATATCATTCTTCCTCCAGCAATACACATTCATTTTACAAATCTTTCTAAATATACAAACTCTGATCAAATACCTCTTGCAAGAGAAATATAAAATCTAAGGCTCAAACTTCCAGAGACAAGGAATTAAGCTTAAAATCAACTGTAGTAAACTTACAAGTAATTAGGAGGCACACAACACTAGTGTAATCATTAACATCCCCAGCAGCTAAGGTAAGGCTGTACTTTCTATCAAACATCACAAATCAGTTTTCATTGTGTCACATGTTTGTCCCAACAAAATATAATAATTATTCGGAATTTAAGTGGAATTACATATCGGTTAAAATTGAGACTTATGTCTCACACTGAATTGATTTTGTGAAACAATCATGAGTCTCATACACTCAATGGATTTACAAATATACATATACGGAAATGGTAAATTGGTAAACAGCAGATTTGCTTGTATTGTTTGTGTCGTTTGAAAAACACCTGTATTTTGTTCGTTGTTAACTTTAGTTAAATCAAATGTTAACTCAATTAGTGATAAAATCAACGAGACCAATAAAAAAACAAAACAATAAAAAAATATGGAAGCACCTTAATGTTCCTAGGTCAGTAGTGATCACAAAAGTAATCTCATTCCTAATGGTACCAGTGGCCGGTCAGAACCTGTTAGACTACAGCCATTGGTTGTTTTATATAAATATACATGTATATATATATATATATATATATATATATGTGTTATGAAAAAGCTAGACTACGTGTATACATGCAGAACCAACTACCTATCTCTGATTGCATTTATCATGCTGGGCCCTGCACACCACCATTTGCTGAAGTCCAGAAACAGGTGGCCCTGGACGAGTATGCAGCATCTTACCGTTCACCACGACCATAACCCTGGTTGAAGAAAGAGGTTCGTGCTTTGCTGAAAGCCAGAGAGTCTACGCTCTGTGCAGCTATGAGCTGATCTGAGCGCAGAGCAGCAACACGAAGCATCACTGTGGGCATAAATCTATAGTCTTGCCATTTTTTACTGCCTCCAACACATCAGCTTCAAGGAGCCTTATGGGAGCTTATGGAGCCTGAAATATCATCGCATTCTCCAGCTTTAGTTTCAGTCTTGATCATATCTTAATCTTATCAGAATTATGAACTGTTTCTTGTTTCAAAACCTGGCTTGATCTGTTGGTTTAACTTTTGTTGATGTGTTTATTTTGTCCCTGTGGTCACTGTAGAACAAGTTAAGGAAGATCAAGGAGAAGTACAAAGACCAGGATGAAGAGGACAGGGAGCTGATGATGCAGTTGCTTGGGGTGAGAATGAATAAGAACAATTGCCATCACACTGTTTTTTACAATCTTCAAGACATAAAAGTTTTTGCAACTCACCAAATTCACTTAATAAGTCCGAAGACTGGGCCTTTCTCTTAGCCAAAAGAGAGTCCTAAGGGAGAAAATGCTGTTCCTTACATGACTCCAGACTGCAACTGAAATGGTCAACGATGTAACTAACAACCTCCGTCATCTTAAAAAAGAAACAGTGAAGAAGTGTGGTGACAGAAAAAAATATAAGAATGCTAGGTATTGTATGATTGTGGAGGCTGTAGATACAGACAAAGATACAGACTCAGAGCCTGAGTAAGCAAGAAGGAACTAATTGTACATAGTTCAATAAAAATGAAATAAAGAATGAGATTGCAGTATATTGGACATATTTTGCAAAGAATATATATTTGCACACGATGCGACGCAGGGCCAACAAAGGCAGGCAGTACAGAAGGGAAAGAAAAAGTAAGGCAAACATTTAACATTATATTCTGACGTTGATGTAATATGGGTTTAGGAGCCAATGTTTGCTAACTTTTTTTTTTGTCTGGAGCCATGCTATTTGTTTTTTTAGTTCAATTGATAGATTCACTGCGGAAAACACCATGTCGCTAAGAAACAATTTTGGAAATCTTTTAAATCCACAAATCACACACTGGGCTCAGAGCATGCAAGTCATCAGCCACAATAAACCCATATTTTAGATTGTTGTGGTCCTACTTCTGATTAAAGTTTATCTTTCTTTACAGTCCTGACCTATGCTGTCTCCGAGTAATTATCATCATCTTAGTCCTCTCCCAAATAAACTCTCAAGCGGCGTTAGTTATTTTACTCTCTGAGCCCGCCTGAGTTTATGGTGGCATGACAGAGTATGGGATCATGTGGCACGGACAGAAAACATGTTAAATATTACTAAAATAAAATATGTTTTAATCATATTTATGCCTGTGCCAAGCCACAGCCTGGTAGCAGGAGAAATCTTCTTTACTCTGATAATAAATACTGGTTTTGTTCCTTCCTTCCTCCCTCAGTCAGCTGGTTCTGCTAAGGAGGAGAAGGATAAGGGAAAGAAAGGCAAGAAGGGGAAGGGCAAAGATGACTTTGTGAGGAAACCAGCCTCTCAGAAACCCCCTCAGAAGCCTCTTATTGTGGAAACTGCAGCAAAGAAACCAGAGCAGACGGGAGGAGGGGAGGAAACTGAAGAGAGAAGGGTTGAGGGAGTTCCTGCTGAACAAGAGGAAAAGGTACAAAGTGCATGAAATTAGATAATTCTCTAGTGACGTTAACAAAACCTTGCTCTGCTTTGTATTGTTTATTCACTAACCATCAGTGCTTTCCTCATTTTCAGGACGACGATGCCGACCAGGAAAATCCCGGAGCAGTGGTGGGTTGTTAACGAAAATACTTTTAACGCAAATGAGTTGGATTACATGATCTATGCCGGTGGTTTTCATACTTTTTACACCGTGTACCACCACAGAATATATCCGGCTCTCCAAGTACCACCATTATGACCCATGAAAATACAATAGTAGAAGTCTGTAACCAGCTAAACGTAGTTCAAACAGGAGTAAAATATATTCCCAATAAGAATATTATTTATTGTTGACTAGTCAGCCACAACCAGACGAAGTGGGAAGAAGTAGTAATAGAAATGGCACTTAAACCCACATACTTATAATGCAAAGGGCAGCCCCTCCCACACATACAGTACACATACATACAGTACACATACATACAGTACACATACATACAGTACGCATTCATACAGTATGCACACAGAGCAGGTGAGAAAATTAACAATAACAACTATTAGTCCCTGTCAATGCACATTTCAAATGTGATGTAACCTGAGTCAGTTCTTCTTACTGTTTTCTGCCGTTTGCTGATGTTGATTCAGGGTTGCTGCTGCGTTCACTGTCTTCTGGTACATCTTTATTACCTTTACCAAAGTTCTGTCAGTGAAGAACTGAGAAATGTCATAGTCATGTCAAGCAATTGAGGCTACGTTCACACTGCCAGCCTTAATGCTAAATTCAGATTTTTTGTGTGTCTGTAGCCGTTCACGTTACTTTTAAAATGTGGCTATACAAGACTTCAATAATTATTTTATTGCCAAAAACTGACTGAAAAAAAAAAAAGTTGCCGAGATGTCACACGCAGCATTGTCAGTATTGCAGCAAAATGCAAGACATTAATAAACAGGCAGTCATTTGTTAATGGTAGTTTGAATGCTTTGGTTTATAACATTTTGTGCAACGAAGGCCAGAAAAATGAAAAAAAAAAATGAGTGAAAAGCAACTGCTTTGTGACGAATGTCAAAGGAAGAAGACATCAAAGTCGCACAAATTCTGGTCTGACAAGGTCTGTTCAAGGTTGCGTCACAAAAAAGTCCACATAAGATCACATATGTTTTGGTACCATATGTGGAAATGGCCCTAATCGGAACTGGAGAAGATCAGATTCCATGCGGTTTGTGCTGTTCACACTGCAATGAAAAAGTAATGTGAGCTAAAAATCAGGGCCTGGGCCAGATGCAGAGCATAATGCATCATGATGTCACGAAAGTAGGACCCATGAATTTGCTTCGCTGAGTGGTGTATGTTCTGAGTCCCCTCTAATTGAAATGCAATCATTACCTCCTCGTGTAGATGTGCGCATTATTCCTAATTAATTGCATGGTAATTTCACATCAGTTGGTTTAAAACAGTATGTTTTACACGGCTATAATTTTATAAATGTCGCTGCTGTTCTAAGTTAAGGTTTTTCCTTTTGCCTCAGGAAGCAGAGGACTTGCTCACCTCTCTGACAGGTCAGCCTCATCCTGAGGATGTGCTGCTGTTTGCTGTCCCAGTCTGCGCTCCATATACGGCCCTCTCAAACTACAAGTATGTACAGTTGACTTTTTTGAGCATCTCAGAGGCAAAGCGAGATAAGAGTTTCTTGTTTATATGAGGTATTTGTTTCCCATAGACACAAGGTGAAACTGACTCCCGGTTCTCAAAAGAAAGGAAAAGGTGAGAATAATGAAATCTATTATTCAAGGCTTTTTATAAATGCTTCATTACGCTTTCAAAATTAACAGTATTGGGTTGACTTTGTTCTTCCCAGCTGCACGCACTGCAGTTCTCAGCTTCATGAAAGCAAAAGAGTCTTCAACCAGAGAGAAAGACTTGTTCCGTAGTGTTAAGGTAAGAAGTTACCAAAATTGAATTTCCTGTTTGCAGTCTCTTTTTGTGCATTATTATATATTGGAAAGTAAATTAAATTTATAATGCTTGCTAATTTTTCTGAATTGAAGGAAAAACACCAGACATTGAGTCTCGTGATTACTAAGTGTAATTAGTGTAAGCTACTTTGCAGTGTCTCAGCGGTTTGGGCAAAACGGGTCATCTAAAAATTACTCATCTATGCAGATATTGATTTGTACAACAAATAAATATTCAAAAATCATCAAATTTGTCTCAATCTTAAGTGTTTAATTTGTGAGAGGTTAGATACATTTATCATCCGTCAGTCAACTAAAAACATTTTCACTTGGGAGCCACAAAAAATAAGTTAGTTGTGCCTGTTGTTTTGAATAATATATTAAGTGATATGGACCATATGTGTACAATTTGAAGCTAAGATATAGCTTTTTATTATGTTTATGATTTCAACCCTGTCTCCGGTTATGTGCTGCAGGATGCTGATCTGTCCAGAAACATGCCGGGCAAAGTTAAAGTGTCTGCTCCAAACCTGCTGGTCGCCAAGAAGAAATGAGACGGGAACGCCGATCTGAGAAGATGTGGGTTTACAGTATTTTCAATTCTCAAGTTTGATTAGAGCAATGGGTTTGAAATGAAAACATGTAAATAAACAAGGCTGACCTTCTTCACATATTATGGTCTTTATTTGATTACAAATAAACAAGTATACATCATTCTACAATAAACAAACACCAAGTTAACTTTGTGCAAACCAGGCAAATACAAACAAAGCCCTACTGACATGAGGCATTTCAGTGCAACATGGTTCCACATCCAATGAACTTGCAGTACTCTAATTTATTGATTAAATTAAATGAAAATGTAACAAACGCCATTAATGACAATTTAAAAGGTCTTAAAAGCCACTTCCAGAACAGAATCCACACATCTCCAAATATATAAATACATATTTATAAATATTAACTAAAAATGTTTATTTCAGTGGCTTCAGTAAAGACAGCCTTGTACTTACTTAAAACTCGCAAGATGTAGGAGAGAATTATATTCCTGATTGTGCCCAACATTAGTAGCAGGAATTTTCAAAACAATGGGCTTCCTTTAAAAGAAATCCGCAAAGTTAAAGCAAACCAGTTTCAACCTTGCACTGTTATATTGTTAAGACATTAGAGAAGTATTTGAAGTCCTACATTTTTGAGGAAGGGCAGAGAAAACCACAAATTCAAGTATCTGGCACTCTACTTGATTCTGGGGGCGTTTCTGAAAGATGTATAATAATCCTTTGGAGGACAAGGAGTTAACAAAGCACTGGTTCTGCTCTCTAAACATTTGTCCCACTAGCCCCAATAAGACATTTTCTCACAGGGATTATGTCAGTGGTCCTCCTGTATTGTAGCTTTACAGAGAGAGAATTAAAAAGTCCATCTGAAAAATTATGTTGAGTCAACAGAAAAACAACCCTATGGTATTTTTGTGCTCCTGCTCATTTCTATACATCACCAATAGGTTCAGCAGTTTTGACTTGAACCTATTGAATAAACACTTTTAATGATTGACTGAAGCTTGGTATATCAGTGAGGAACCATTTTCAATAGTTCCACAACTATTCAATATTGCTTAGAGATTTTTTGGAAGTGCCAAGCACATCAAACAAATAGTCTAAAAGGACAAAATGGGTATTCAAGAAAACAGGTTTAGTGGATCTTGAGTTTGTTAACCCTGAGATGGGGGAAACTTGAGTTTTCCGTTCCAGAAAGCGAGGCAAGTAAAACTCTTAGTCAGTTACCATGGTTACTTACTCTGTGAACCTAACCTGTTTGCTGCAGGTTTTCTTCAACAAACCCTAAGTTTGTTTCGGCTCCACCCCCTTGTCAGAGCTGAGTGATCCAACTCAGACAGCTGTTCTTGAATCAAAAACTCATTTTCTCCTCTCATGATTGATCCAACAGAGCTCGGGTTTGTTAAACCTGCTTTCTGGAATATACACCAGCTCATCTTCTCCTTACATACACATTCAGTAATCCTTTGCACTGGATAGATCACTTTGTCTCAGCCTAGGACCCCAGAGTGTTAAAATGTGCCATTCTCTGTTTGAGGCTGTGCAGGAGGTGTTTAGGCAAGCAGTCCCAATACCTAGACAAACGTTCCCTGTGCTGCAGGATCGCCTCCATACAGAACCTAGGGAGCGTGAAGACAGGCAGATATGAGCACAACAGTAATTGAAAATACTTAAAATGAAAACATGAATCATTGCTGCTTCACACACTCACCGAACAAGCGATTTGGGTTGAACGTTGAAAACTAGTAACTCGTTGCTGTGCGCCTGACAAGTTAAAATAAAGGCAGTCTAGTTCAGTTATGTTTTTAATGCATGTATAAAGATATGCTATTTTTAAGTGAATATGTATGCCTTACAGCTCTGTGATGAGACAACAGGTTATTGGCACATCCTCCGAACACAAACACTTCCCCATCAGGCCCGGAGCAAGCTGTGTGCCATAGCCTGAAAGACAGAGCTCAATGCAAAGTGCTGTTTCTATACAGTTCGGTGGCTTTCACAAAAATACACACCCAAACAAGTGTGCCGTTTATCTGATACAGTAAAATGAAAGATCGTACCTTGGTCTCTCTATGTGACTGTGTTTGAAAGGCTTCCATTCATTTTTACTGACGTAGTACAGCCAAGCATCACCTGAAAAACAGAACTTCTTTAGACCGGCAGTCATCTTGTGGTCGAGTTTTTTCTTGCTTTTGAACAGAGTGTCTCACTCACTAAGCGTCTCTCTGTCTGTGGTAAAACCTCCAAATAAGAAGATGTGGTCTGGTGACACAGGAGTGAAGGAGTGCCAGGACCTGCCCACAGGACCCTGCTGGGGAGTGTTCCTACAACAATAGAGAGGGTTTGAAGGAACAGAAGAGCAAGAAAAAACACAAATGAGAGAACACTCAAGGGTGGAATGTATCTTTAGTTAAAGACACATCAGAGGGTAATCTAATGTAATTCGCAAAAGATGCTAACTACTATCTTAAAAGACATTTTGGTTGTGAAATTCATGTAAATGAAAAGTCCACTAACATTTCATGCCACTCCCATGTGTCCAGGTCAATGTAGAACAGGTCATTTAGTCTGTAGTTCTGTGGACCAAAGGAAGTGAGCATTATAATCTGTATTACAGAAATTCAATAAGAAGGAGACTAAACTGATGCACATCTTAAATTATTAATTTTATTTTCCTCACCTTGAATCGCCCCCCAAACACATAGCCTCTGTTA
Source organism: Lophius americanus (assembly GCA_037951165.1). Taxonomy (NCBI): domain Eukaryota; kingdom Metazoa; phylum Chordata; class Actinopteri; order Lophiiformes; family Lophiidae; genus Lophius; species Lophius americanus. Next base: position 1,859,754 of record JBBDHG010000256.1, on the reverse strand, counting down.
CCAACTGTGGCGCAGGCATGTGCTGCTCTGGGTGACGGGGCGTTTCCCTTTATTAGTCCAAAAAAAGATAATGTTTACTACTTTACTGTATTTGTCATAATATATATGGCACTGAGCTGGCTCCAAACAAGCTTGGATGCACATTTGGGTTGCATGTACACCTGTCACACACATTACATAATCAGATCTGATTGCAATTATTTGAGACTGATTATTCCAATTAATCTGCATAGCCACCATCTTTTTCCACTGTTTGATGTTTGACTGGCACTTATTAATGATCTCCATCTTCCTTAATAAGCCTTTAATTGCTCTGACTGTTAAGCTCTCAAATACCTTAAACTTTCATTAAGCAGCATCTATTGATTTGAACATCAGGAATCATTTAGTCACAGAGCCAAACACGACACTGATGTGGGAACACTTTCGTTATATGCCATATAATAAAGGAGATCCTTTATTATGGAGGAGATTTGTCAAACTTGCAGTAAAAGGTAACAGTCAAAACTGCCGATACAACAAAAATAAACTCTTCACAGAAAAACCACTTTACGGCCCATTACCCACTACCCATTACGGAGGCCTATTAGAAGACAGTCTAAATATAAATGTGGTTGGACTTATAGGTGGCTTTCTACTTCATAAGGTGTACTTGTATTATTACACTGTAATTAAACCTATATTACAATGGGAGCTAAAATAGGCAAAATAATCAAAGTCAAATCATTAAAAGTAATTATTTGAACGCCAATCAATCAACACCTATAATGTCAAGATCGTGGCAGCCCTAGTTGCGCTAATGCACTTACCGTAGTGATGGGCTGATGCCACGTGGACGTCTCCAGATCCAAAATATGAATGTGGTTGTTCCAGCCCCGCCCTGGGCTGTCCCACTGCAGCAGGAACAATAAATATTAACACAAATTTTACAGGAAGTAGGCAAGCCAACGTTTTGGATATGCTTGCTATGAAAGAAGTTTATTTAACGTCTGAAATGTATGTATGTGTATATATATATAAAACCACTTGATGTTAGTGTTATTAAAAGGATTGGTTTACAAACCACAAGTGAAGATGATTCATCATATTCAAAAGTTCCTCGATGAGGTCCCTGTGCAGCGTAGCCGTAGCCACCAAAGAATATAAGCCTGTTGAGAGCAAATAATTAAAAAATGTATTTATAATATAAACCAAATTAATTGTGCGAATACCTATGTTTACTAAAACAAAAACACACAGCAAAAAAAAAGGAAAAAAAAGTCATCCCTCACCTGTTCTTCTGAACCCAGCAGCCTAGTTTATCCTTGCAGGAAGGAGGAAGTCCTTTCAGATCCCTCATTTCCTCCCAAACAAGACTGGGAGCTCTCAGGGGCAGGCGGTAAATCTGCATAGCACATTACAGACAATAGTTATTAAAGAAACATGTCACTAAATATGAAAATAACTTCAGATTAGAATACTCTTGCAAATTTTACCCTGTTTGTGTTTCCTCTGGCATGATGTCCTCCGAATAGGTAGAGGACTCCATCTACACACACTCCACAGCTGCCGGACATGGATGTGTGCAGGTTACCTTCAGCTACATGCTTTGTCCTATGAACAATGAACAATAAGATATTTCTGTGTACATTTTGTGTGCAGATGACAGAGATTTAAAATAATGGTGGTAGAGTCAATATGCAACTTAAATATAAAAAACCATTACCATACTCCTGACTCCATGTTGTAGGTCCACGTCTCATTTCTTGGTAGATACAAGTCAAAGAATCCGTGGGTTGGAGTATTCTTGTACGGACGGGCAATAACATGAAATTACAATAAATATCTAGACTGTGGAAGAGACATTATACAGAGTAGATTAGGTTAGATTTAAACTAAACTCCTTACCTTGTATCCACCCCACACATACATGATGTTCCTGTCAATTACAGCGATATGACCACTGCGCTCAGCTGGGCTGTCCAACTCAAATGACTCCGATGCTTCAGTGTCCAAAGGCTGTTCATCCTCCTCATCCTCCTCCTCGACCTCTTCCTCATCCATATCATCATTAACCATCCAAGCAAACAGTCTGTCATCTTCCTGTCTGTCCAACTCATTGTCATCCTCTGCAGCTGGGAGATCCCCAACATCTTCCTCCATGTCTGCATCTCTCTCTGCCATGGCAGCCGCCCTTTCTCCTATAAGGACAAATATTGAGATTCATCTTAATAACTCGCTTAGAGCTGGTTAGATTTGTCGATTAATTAATTAGTTTTTCCCCATCATCTAAAACGGGGCTAGGTAAACAATAACCCAAGATACGAAACCATAACAGGAAATTCGATTTTTCAGCTTATTAGTCGGATGAGTACGGGACACATTGTCAGCTCATTCTCTACCAAATTTTCTCTGAAGTTTGATCCATCTTTGTTTATTTTTTTAGTCAACTTCTCAATTTTTAAGCCAACTAGCGGTGGCAGAACTAAAATCAAAGCCAACGGAAAAATAATGTTTGCTGCCATAATGATTTCTGGTGCTGACCTACTTTGCTAGCTTAACTATTCAGAGAAGTGTTGCAGGGTAAAGTCAATGCTATAATAGCTCTTGCCTCAGAGAAGACCAACATAATACACAAATTTACTGATAAATGTCCTTAGACTCTTCTGAACTGATTAGCTAGGTACTGAGTTTTGGAGAGCTAACAGCTGATGGTTTGTTAACGTTTGTCGCTGTTAGCTTAAGCTCCTTGGAGAAGTTGAACTTGCCCACACATTAAAAAAAACGCCTCTAAATATTACTAGCCGCCGTGGAAAGGAAGACAACCTAAACGTTAAACTTGCAATCATTAGTAGAATAAAGCCACACCTCCGAATAACTTACCTTGTTAGCTATGTTTTCCTGCAAGTTTGAAAACCAGTGCGACATTTACGTGAGGTCATCACAAGCATTCTGGGGGCACGACCGGAAATGATCGACTGTTGCAATCCGCCATATTGGAAAGGTCGTAAAAATGGGGCAACGTCTAATCCGGGTCGGAGTATTTACAAACACGAAGGCCCAATGATTCTCGTAAGATTACATTAACATGCAAGACATATTGTGCTAAAGCATATAAGATAACAAAGTAAAATGGAGTATCATATACTACTCGTCAACCCCCAATCAGATTGAAGGACGAGGTACAAGAAAACACAAAAAATATTCTGTTTAGTTTTAGGGAATTTAAAAAATGCACCACTGCAGCACCAGCAGCACCGTTCCTTGGTAATTTGTATCGTAATTAATAATTCAGATATTGTTCATTACTAGCATTTATTCATCGGTAACGAAACAAGAAAATTACTGATTGACACAACTGGAATACAAAATATTTTACAGAATCGGTGTCCCCCAATTTGTGTTGAATAAATCAGCATTCCGTCACATTGACTGGCTTGACCTCTGTATGACGTCAAGCTGTAATATGTGTTTTAGGTGTCATAATGGCCTAATCATCACACACTCACCCAAGATCAAAATTCTCTCAACAGAATTTAGATTGGGCTTCATTGCTATGCAGTTTATTTTGTCTTTAGAAATCAGACCCGAGGTCCTCCCATCAGCCTCCCGCGATTTCGGTTGAGACCTCTTAAGCATGCAAATGTTACCTGCTGCTATTACAGTGGCTCAACAGAACCTGTTTCTGAGCTGCTGCACATGTTGATCACAATTCTAGTTTGTTACATGTTTGGACAGGGCACAGGCAGTCTGTCATTGTTTTTTATCATATTCTTTTAGATACCTTGGAATGGTGAACATTCACGGGCTCGGAGACTTGTCAAGTAAATATCTTTACTTGTTTATTCCCTAGCAACAGTCTATACTTTATGTGGAAATAGTTCACTGCTTGCAAATATAAACACTAAAAAGGTTTTTACTTTGGCGCTCTTACGTTAGGACAATTTAAATCAAGAACCTTACTATATACTTTGCTGGTCTTCAGGGCAGACTTTTCAGATGAGGGTGGATGAAGATAGGAGGATATTCCATACCAAGAATAAAAATTTTATTAATCATGACAACATACATATAAAATCACTAGCACAGTTTGGATCACAAATCCATTTTAAGCATACACTATCAAACATAGGTTTTGTACAAATCATTGGAGCTGATCCACTAAGCTGATCTAAATCCTTGATTTTCTTCAGAGTCCTTGAAGTTTGCTATGGACACACGGACACAAAATATTCATATGAATATTGGCGATGGCTGAATCAACAAGTTATGTGAATTACATGGAGAGAAAGGTGAAACCAACCTGTCCTCTACAGTCCTGCTGGAAGGGTAGTACACTTTAAATGTGAAGCCACTTTTTGGGAAGGATCCCTGCGGAAATCAATTATTGACAATTATGTTTGTGTCAAATAATCCCTATTGATAGAGGACCATGATATCACTTGTTCAGAATTTATTACGAATGAGAAGTTTTTGTGCCCTTGATAAGGTTTTTCCGATTTCTTACCGGGTTGACACAAAGGCAGTCTGTGTTTGTAATGCAGAAGGGGTCATATTTGTCTGCAAAGATGATGACATCGGGGACTGGATAGGCTCGCAGGGAGAAATCATACGCCCAGAATACAGGATTGACGTATAAAGGCAGAGGAGTCAAGTGACCTTGTGATAGTATGGTCTTAACAAACTGGGGAGAAGAGGAAGGAAAAGTTAAGGTATATTGCCATAAGGATAACTGGGACTGTTCCAAATTTAATTTCTCAACATTCAAAGCTTCTATTTAGGTTTTTGAGTGAAGCTATAGTCTGTCATCGTATATGATGACATCATAGTAGTTCATTTAGGCCAAGCAGGGTGTCTGTGACTTTCCTCTCCCAAGCAACACAGTCTATCTCCTCCTTGGAGGGATCCGTTTGAGTCATGAGTCTATCCATTGGGCTCCTCATAAGGGACGTGCCCATCCTAAACAAATTTTAAAACCACCTTAACTGGAAGACTGGCATAACCCTCCAGAATGAGTTCATGAACAAAATAAATTTTAATACAGTGATCCAAAGACAATGCATAAGCAAATATGATGCTCCTTTGTTTTGTTTTGAGTGTGAAGACCCATCACTGTTTAATATGATATTCACAAAAATACAAAGAACAAGGAGGGCATGTGATAGATCTTCACAGCACTGTTTAAAGAAGTACATTTCTTCGATCAATTTTGACTTTTGGATATTACAGCTATTTTGCTTCTTTGCGAATAACTGCATGTATGACACAAGTTGTTAACAATTCAACGTAGCCACCAGAGGTGTTTTCATGAGGAAAACACATTAATACTCCTAATATGAGTGCAGGCGAATCATTTTATGAAAGTGCAAAAATGTCAGGTTTAAACAGAATGAATACTTGTAGTGGAAAATTCATAGATAGCCCTAACATAACGACTTTACCAGGTTAGAAAATTAGGGGAAACCTCAGTCAACAAATCCAATAACACTGCATTTAATTTGATCAGAAAAATTCAACTCAAGTATGAAGGCTTGCAAAGAGAAGGTAAAACTCACATGGTTTGGAATGTCAAGATTGTGATTGGGTAGCCGGATGCAGTTCCTGCACATCTTGTTGACCAGGTCTTCCCTGATAACAACGATCTCCTGGCTGCAGTACTGAATCCTGACAGAAAAAACAAGGTAGTCCACTTTTAGATTCTAGGTTAAAAATCTGCGGAAATATAACAAGATTGGTCACAGATCGCAGAAGCTTACAAGTTGAGTCGACACCAAGACCCAGTAACTGGTCACACATTAAACTATATTTTAATGTTAAATAAAAAGTGCTGTTTTACCTGCATGGGTTAGTAGTGAACACTGAAAACGGTACCCTCTGTCTGAACTCCTCTGTTATGTGATCTGCCAAGGGAGGCCTGGGGGGAAACATTTATCAACAGTTGTCCAAACAATGGAACTTAATGGTGTCAAAAAGCAAATCTTGAAGGTTTACCTTGGCAGGATGGTGCCAGGGCCAGGGTCTTCAGGGCCAGGAACAAACAAGAAGCGACTGCTGTAGGTGTAGGATGAATATGACAATATGAGATACAGAAAACATTTTACATACTTTCATCTCCTCACACATTTTCAGTCATGAGCCTTTTCACTTGTCTTAACCAAAAAACTCTGAATGACCACAAACGGTACAGAACCCAGCTGCCAGGCTTTTAACCTCGACTAAGATTCATGATTATATCACCTCCGTTTTAGCTTTGCTACTCTGGCTGAAGATTGATTTTAAGGTTATACTGATTACTATTAATGCTCTTAATGACCTGGCCCCAAACTACATTTCAGATATTTTAATCCCTTACGGAACTCTGCGTAATTTGAAAACCTCAGGCAAAGGTCTTCTATATGTTCTAGAGTCCGAGACAGACACTCTATCATCAAGGACCTAAGACTATGGAATGACCTGCCTGAGGAAATAAGGCTGTTTGGATCAGTGTAGTCATTGAAGTTTTGTCTCCAAACTAACTTTTGCCGAAAGGTTCTTCCTTATTGCACCTGAGCTGTTACCCTTTGACTATTTGTTTTGGTCTTATTGTTATTGTTTTTTCTTAAATGTTTAATTTTGTGTTTTTATTCTCTGTATTTTTAGCACGGTTTCATTCAGGGTAAATTTTCATTTGGTTTTATTCTAAAGCACTTTGAAACGGTATTTGAAAAGTGCTATATAAATAGAGGTTCCTATAATTATTACTATTGTATGTATAGTTACAGCCCTGAAAAGATGAACAGTTGTGACTGGAGCAGAGCGGCAAGAGTAACATATCTAGAATTTCATACCTGCTGTGAATACTGGGATGTGCACATATAGCATCAGCAAGAGCCTTCAGTGACTCTAAAAAGAGAAGAACAAGTGAGATTCTGAAGTGCTGTACAGCAGTTGTGAAAGAGTATTGGACCAACCCCAAATCTCCTGTTTTTGGATGGATTCCATACTCATGTAAGTTGTAATTGGTAATAGAATTCAATTCAATTGCACAACTGCATTTGTGTTTAATTGAATTATCTTTGTCGTATGTTTGCACACAAACAAATTGAAAAAAACAGGAGGGCGGTAAAACCCTTTCACAGCACTGTTTGGCTAAAAACATTCAGTTTATGAGGTATTGAGTGTAACCTTTGAGTGATTTGATCCGTGTGTTTCCATATGGGGCAGAGGAGAAGTTACCACACAGTATAAAACAGGTGGGAGGCATGGACGCATAACCTGTCAGATAGAGGTAAAACATAAACTCATCTTATAAGGTGCTTTTTCTCGACTTGTGAAGTGTAATCCTGTTATGTAGAACAGACCTGAGAACATGAGGTGGAGCTTTTCCATCACTTCAACATTGTCCAACCAGACATCAGAAACAATTACTAACATGGCATCCTCATTCTCCTCCTCCAGCTGTTTGAGTTTGGCTGAGGCCTTCACAGAAGTGGTGGATGGACCACCAAAGAAGTTTATATTGCCGTAGTAAGCCCTGGAAAAAAAAACAAGAGTTATCAAGAAAGAGAGCAGGACGAGTATGTTGTTAGGATTGACTCAAATGTCTCAAAGCTTAAACTACAAGTGTTAACTACACTACAAAATTTAAGTCCATTAGCAAATAGCGACAAGATGAGTGTAAAAGTGGTATAGGTCGTAATGATCAGCTCTTTTTCATTAAAATCCTCACAATTTTTCCTCTGCATGCAAACCACCTGAACCAATGTTTTCTTGCGCCTTGACTAGTTCCTGAAGCCTATTTTGCCTTTTAAATTATGTGGTGCTCAGCAATTTAAGTCTCCCAGGTTACATTTCTTCTAGAATGTTTTGATTGTGTGTGTGTTTTTTTTAAATTTTTTTAAATGTTTCCATGCAAGCAACAATGTCACTGCACTTTGAGATTTGATCCAAATGTAAAGTGCTTTATAAATTAAATGTATTATTATTATTATAATACTGCAGCAAAGCAAAACGAAATCCTTCTAGACTTGAATAGAAAGAGGAAACTTCAACGTATAACCTCTTCTCTGGTGGAGCTATCAGGTTTGATTAGGATGACAGCTGCTTTTACTGCATTTGACTTTACCCTACAGCCTGGAGTGTATGCGTTTGGGTCTTTTTAGATGCAATAAAGAATATAGAACTCTAATAAACATTAGATCCTTTAAACGGGTAAGGAGAATTAAATAGCCAATGAAGTTATAATGCTGTGCCTCTGCTGCCCTCTTCTTCCTACTTGCCTTGTGCCCGATGATGGCTCTGTTGGTGGGAATCCGAAGCCATTGACGTGGAAAACCGAGTCCTCGTACCAACCTGCAGAATAAAAGGGTAAAATAATGTTAAATTAATTATTCATGGTTGCATTTTAGCCTTTTATTAAAAATGTTTATTTCATGTTCTTAGCTGCAGTAGCCATAGTAGTTATCTCACCTTCAGCCAATACAAAGCAAGATTCCGTATAAAGGCCATTGTGAAACTGGTGAGAACCTAATTAAGGAATACATGCATTTTGAAATCACAAAACATAGTATAATATATATTAATATCTGTTGACGAGCTCCAAAAAACGTATTTGAAGGATATTGCTTTAGACATGTCCAACTGCACTGTTCCGCTCGGGTCCTCAAGGCAAAATTTACCCTTAAAGAAATTAAGAAAAATTAAGAAACAAGATGAAAAAAACTGAAAAACAAACTCTCAGCAACATCCCTTCCTAACTCACCTCTTTAAGTTGTGTGATCATCCCCAGTACAATCACTTCTCCCAGTTTGGCTGTGCTACCAAGCAGGGCATCCACTGTCTTGAGCTAAAGATTAATGACCAAAAAGGAAACATTTAGTTAAATGCAAAACAGTAATATGTGGTTTTTAATCTCCTACTGTAAAAGCAGCTCAATAAGGATGAGTATAAGCTCTAAAGGAAAAATGTGCTCAAAGACTACTTCAGCAGATGTTACCTGAAATTTGTTTTGACCCTCTTCAACAGCAGCTCCTATTGCAGGCGGAGTGAAGAGCTCATGTCGATGTATTCGCTACGAAAAGAAAACATATAAATCCAATATCTAAGATACACAAGCACGGGAAATTGTAGCAAAGAAATATTACAATAAGAGCTATAAGGAATTATAAAAACAAATCAAATTAATGGTATGCTTTGTAATTAATGAATCAAAATGATGTGGATCACCTATATCAATATTTCCCATCAAGATCATTTCCAATCTTTAAATTCCAGTGGATTTTGCTGAATAAATAGACATTATAGCCCTTAAAGATCTACTTGAATTATTTACCCTACCATCATATAATTTATTTCACTCTTCATATGTAGTTCTGCCCTTCTTCCCACCCTGGCGTTACTTAAGTGTCTTATTCCTGAGCATACAGTTGAATTTTCCGTGCAAAGACCTTTATTTTTTGATGATAAAATTTGAACTGATAATAAAATGTCCTTGCGCAAAAAATAATTTTACCTGAGCAAAGAAAGATCTCTTCTGAGATCCCAAAAAATATTTGTAGTTTTGCTATTATCAACATACACGCACTATAGCAACGTTTCTCGTCAGTTTTATTCATAATTTCATTCATAGATCTCTTCTCTGTGCGATAGTGCACGCCTGAGTCCATCGCTCCACAACTCTCTGCATATTCACTGAATTAGCCATTACAAGGCGTGTTCCAAGTCACAAAGAAGAGACACATAGAAAACAAGTGGACTTCTATACAAACACTTTGTTTCCTGCATCTATCATGTTTAAGGTACTCTGGACATAAGTAACCATTTCATTGGCCTGTGAAATCACAGAGCACGGTTAATCACTTTAGGTACAACAAGTGCTTCTGCCCTATTTCTTTTTAAGTGTTTTTTGAGCCAATGCCTCATAATTTTGTTCCGATGAACACTGTATTGTGTAAATTTGAATGACAATAAAGTCTTTCTAAGTCTAATCACCATACATTTTTTGTCACATTGATTTTTCTATAATTGATTATTAGGAATTCATTAGGTAATGTAATTGTTACTGACCTGTTGTAAGATGGTATAGCGCTCTCTGAAAAGTTCAGCTTTGTCTTTGGCTAAACCACACAGACTGTGGGCTGGATTGCTGGTCATGTTGAGACTGAAGTAAGAAAAAAAAGACTTGTTGACAACCTCAACAACACAAACCACCGCAGCATTTTAGCAAGTGATCTGGCTTAATGGCAGCAGAAAAAAACGTAAGAAATGTTTCTGAAATAATTGTGGATTAATTGTTTTGACAGAAAGACGTAAACAAATACTCCCTTTACTTACGGTATAAATTTCTTTCGCTCCACACTGTAAATGTATCTTGGCACATCAAAGGCTCCAATGATGTTGAAAACATTATTTCTAGAGGAGGGTTAAAACAAGTCTTCTGTGAGAGATTTTCTACAAAAAAAGCTACTCAAAAGTGAAAACAAAACTAAAGAAAAAATTCCAAAAACAAAACAATGATTTTTTTTTTACAGGAAAATAAAACTAATGACACTACAACTATTTGCAAGTAAGTTAGCTAAAAAATAGCAATCTTCAGTTTGTTGGGTCATTATTGCATTATAACAATATTGCAAGAACGTGACTTCAACACTTACGTGGATTCATCACAAGACTGAGTGCAATCCTGTACAGCATTTTCCACAACAGACAACTCTATCATACTAGAGGACACTGTTGAAAAACACAAACTCTGATCAAAATCTGCAGATACAAAGGTTCAGGGGTGTGAAACGCGATCACAGAGGGGGCTAAAACTAAAAACTGGGCACGCGTCGAGGTACGAACGGCACTCAAATAGGCCATGTTTAATATGAGGTATTATGGCAATTTATTCTTATTTTAATCAATCATTTTATGGAATTCCGAGCAAACAGAGGGGAAATAAAAAAGTCTAATTACAGTCGCAATTCTAAATAGATCAACATTATCAATTTTTCATAGCTAATTAACAATATCAACAAAAAAGAACTTTAAATAACCCTTATTAAGTGGCTGGGCTGATTTAGCAGCTTCTTTCTTCTGCCATAATAAAACAGTATCTACTACTGCAGTCAGGAGCAGGTGCATTCAGTTAGCCAGGTTTATGATTAGACTTCAGGTGCATTTCACATTAAATGTAAGCAACTTCGTGTTTTCTTGTTTTTAAAACAACAGCACTAATGCATGTTGTAAGGCTGGAGTACAGGAACGCACTCGCCAGTACATTAAAACGTGCATGTGACTTACTAATAAATATATTATATGGCGTTTTAAATTTTTTCTAATCTATATCCCCTTCTGCGATCCTTAGTATCTCTTCTAAGGATTAGCCTCAAGTTTCTTAGGGCTACTGGATAAAAACTGATATCTGACAACAGAGGAGCGGTAGGAGAGCTGGTGCTCTTGATTGAAACCACGGCTATATTTCAAAACGCATTTTTAGCTTAGTTATAACTCCAAGCCAACTATCCAAATACACTGTATAATGTAATTTTGACCAGTAACAATTCCCAATGAAGCTGTACAATCAACATAATCCAAAATTCGTTTCTCATTGGTCAAAATGTAATTACAGATGTAAACATTCCATTTCATACTGGAAGTGTAACTTAATAACTACATAAGGTTTCATTTTTTTCTTCTCAACATACATAATTCAGCCTTGATGTGTTATAATTCTAACTTGATGTGTCCATAACATAATGACACGCTGCAATTTTCGATGTGTAGTGAAAGATACTATAGTTGTACTTACAGGGTTGCTTTTCCACAGAATCCAGGACCCTATCAATAACATCATCCAGTTCAGAGGGATTTACAGATTCCAGCACTTCCACCAGGTGTTTGCAGGCTTCACTGGAACGCAAAAAAGAAACTGTTTCCTTTACTCAAGGCAATATTGTGTGCTTGGTTCAATTGAAAAAAAAAACACAAAAACTTCCTTATATTACTATTCAATAATCACCAGCTCTGGTGAGAGTGCAGCAGATATTGAATTTAGGTGTCAGTTGTGGTGTGAACACTAAAAGTGGTTGCTAAATTTAGTAAGACACATGTAATTAATAGATTGTATGATAATCCCAACAACCAGGTCATGTCTGAGTTAAAGTAAATGTTACATACATTTTTAGTGGTTTAAAGTGGAATTGTACAATTGCCACTACTATAAAGTTAAGAGGAAAAGTATCGACCACGACTAGTCTAATTTTGCATTTCATTAGTCGCATCAGCAGTCCAAACATTGAACCGTACGAAACGTTTGATCATTAAAGTACATACGGTCTTAATATAAGTCCACGCATCTTGAAGCCGGCGGACACTTTTGACTTTAATTTGCGAGAAGTATCCATGGTCCATGAAGCTCTGCTCAAGACTTGGCGGTAAAATATCAACTTCCGCTTATATTTGATCACTTCCGCCAAGGAATCATAACACACACGTGATCACGTGACAGACTTGGATTTTCGAGATGGATCGGAGACACCAGAACTAGTCTTAGATGGCTTCTTTTATTCCAACTGTTAAAGGAATGTCTTTCTCAATCTATATGGCACCATATCCCAAACAAATTATTTGATAAAATTGATGGAATTCCGAAACCAATTTTAAAAATAGCAACAGCAGTTTACCCTGTTAACGAATTATTCTGTAACAGATTCAAATATGAACTGGAGCCATGTACTTTCTGTTATTATTTAATTGTTCATTTTCTAGCACTTTTTGGATGGAGATCCATAACTGGTTGTCGCTTTTGACTAAGACATCCCTTTGTTTACATAGAATGACATTGTTTACTTTATGGATAACCTAAATGAAATTATTTCTGATACGGTTAATTTGATAGATTTATTGGGTAAATATTATATTCACACATGTAAGTGGAACAGAAGCAATCCTTTCTTTAAAGTATTCCTACACAGCTGAACCAATTCTTTTAAAACCCCTAAAAAAGATAGTAAATATGAATAAGACTTAAAAAATAAAATCATTGTTTATTTATTTCATAAATATTTTATTTGTGCGCGTCATAGTTTACTTAAATGTTTATATTTATTTTATTATTGCCTTTAATTAGCCCTTTATTTTTATAATGTTTATCTGATAACATGGCAATTGAATTATTATTTTGAATTCCTCACAATTGTGAACACTAGTTATTTCCCACCATTGTTTTCTATAATTTGTGCCATATTTGTTTATGCCCAGTCTTATTTTGTATACTGTTCTTATTTGAATAAAGTTTATTAAAAAAGAAAAAAAGAGACGGATGTGTGTATGAGTATCAAGTGTGCTAAATTCTCTTGGAATTGAAATACATGTGTTTGACTTTCAACACAACTTTATTTCGCGTACAGTAAACTCAAACGATGCCACAAAAGTCGATCGTTTATACTCGGCCCTGTTCACTAGGTTAGCCTAGACGATTTTGTCATCACGAAGAAATATGCCCACTAATCGAATGGGCATTCGTAATATGCCCACTAATAGTTTTTTTCTCTCGTGGTATTCAATTGTATACTGTTTACACAGTATTGTTGATAATCACAAAATTCTTTAACAAGAAAAATGAATTAGGAAAACAAACCTAAATCCTGGAGGACGCAGTTCTGTCAATCTGCAATTGGAATAGCAGCGTGTTTGTGAGGTCACGGCTAGTTTCAATACTAACCCCCTTACTGTCAAGGTAACTGATACTTACCAAAACAAAAACCCACAGGGAGAGAGAGAGCGCACGTGCGCAGCAAGTGTTCTTTATCATTTCTGTTAAAGACTTGCAATATATCCCTCATCAACTGAGATTTTATTTTGGAGAGAGAAAAAAGGGACCGGATGAAGTAGCACTCTATTTTTTATTTTGCAAATATTGTAACAAAAGAAATCACTCCTGCTTGTGTTATACCTGCTAAATAATTAACTGTATTTACATGCTTATAGTCCGACCATGTCTGTGGTTGAGCTGTAAAATAATTTAATCTCTTGATAAAAATCTCGAAACAGTCAATGATACACCGGCAACTATATTTACTTTTGAAATATATTTGCATTTTCCTTGGAATATAATTCCTGGTGGTTATTTAATGATTTTTTTTAATGTCTGTGCCATTACAGTTTCTTCAAATATTCGAGATGACAGTATCAGTTACATTGAACAGTTCCATGCTGCGTTCTACACTGTCTTTCAGTTTTGATATCCTCAAAAATGATAGAGGTCAGAGCAATAAGGAAAAAGAACTGTTGAGCTTTGTTTCTGATGGAGCTGAAAGAAAACTGCTGCCGAGTAATTCCTTCAGCTGCTCTCTCAGAAGTTGCTGGTGCTGCACTTTCGAGCTGGTTGTAGATCGCTGGAGGGACAATTGCAGTTTCTTCATTTGGGAGAGATGATATTATGTATGATGAGAAAAACTGATAACAAGGATTCACCATGTTACTAGTATTATTGAATAATCTATAGCATTTTGACACATAGGTTATTATAAAGTGTGTAAATGTAGGACCTGTGGACTGCACCTTCATACTTGATGAAAGAACTAGTTAATGAGACGAGTCCAACCTGCATGTCTTTGAAAGGGTCACATTACTAACATCCAACTCAAAACACTTAAGATAAGAAGAATATATTAAATAATGCAATCACCAAACGTATAACACGTCACTATCAAATCAGGCATAGATGATTACTGGTTAATAATGTGTTAAGTAAAAGTCATATCGCATACATAACAGTGTGCCTCATTCATTCATTAAATGCTTACATAAATACTGATGTTAACTGTCTTTAAGCAAATTGCTTCTTTTTTTAGATGCTACACTACTAGCTTACGTGCTACTGATAGATAGATAGATCTCTCTCTCTCTCTCTCTCTCTATATATATATGTATATATATATATATATACATATATATATCTATGAGACGAGAACTCCGGATGGTTTCGTCAAATCCGTCGTTTTAATGTCTGTGCCATTAGTTTCTGCAAATAATAATAATAATAATAATACATTTAATTTATAATGCACTATTGGAGATGACAGTATCAGTTACAACGAACAGTTCCATGCTGCGTTGTACAGCATAAGGAAAAAGAACGTCTAGCTTTGTTTCTGATATATATATAAATAAATATATATGAGACGAGAACTCCGGATGGTTTCATCAGTCAAATCCGTCGGTTAATGGCTTGCAACCGTACACGTCTTCGACGATGGTATTATTTAATTTAAGGTCACTCTTCTCCATTTCTATTATGACATCAAACGGCACAACAAGTCATTTTAAAATAATTTCGGAGATCTATCCCGTCTCCCTCAGTATGGACATCTGCTTCTGCTGTTTTTGTGCCAACACAATCAAACAACAACCAGTGACGTCACCGTGACGTCGACTCCGAAAGGGTGTTATGAGGCTCCCTTGGGAAATTTTTGTCTGCCGTGTTTTGGTTTTCGAAAAATGAGCAAAGAAATATACGACATCTAAAAGTGGACTGTTAACAGTGAGTGTGTTTACACGTTACAATTCGTTTTAGCTACCTATATGTAATGTAACTGCTTTTCGCATATAAGGTTATGTAGCATGCACATGTAAGTCCTACTTAGTTAAATAATTTGCCATGAAGGAAAAACAACTGATGAAAAATCTATTTTTAGTCATCTCAGCCTAGTTGTAGGTTATTTTTTTCGCAGACATTCAAGTTTCATCGGTGGCTGAGATCGTATCGTAGACCTTTGTAGACGTATTTGTTATAATGGGCTCAAGGAGTCGATATCGTTTTCTAATTAAAGCACCCAGTCATGGATTCGGCGTCTGAAGGGCAGTGCTTGGAGCTGGTGGCGCGGGAGAGGAGTGGACACACGGCTGTATTTGAGGAAAACCTGCTTTATGTGTGGGGAGGTTACCTGGTGAGACAAACAAACACATATGTTTACAAGCGAGTTCGACAAACACTAGTCTCATATATGTCAAAACTGCAGACATGTCAGGGAGATATTTTTTCGCCTTACAGTTCGTACTTATCTTAGAAAGGTAGACAACGTTCAACAATCTCAATTCCTTCAAAATAATCTGTCTAATCTGGACCAACACTGGTCTGCAAAGAGTAAGGACCGTAAACAAGGAGTAGGGACCGTAAACAAGGAGTAGGGACCGTCTACAAGGAGTAGGGACCGTCTGCAAAGAACATGACGTGGAAGACAGTACAAAGATGGAATGTCTTTACTGATCTACAATACAGCCTCACTAAAATAATTCCTTATGTTAGTGGTCCACAGGAATGTTGTTGGGATATATATATATATATATATATATATATATATATAAAATGCTGTTCTATAGATTTTGTTGCATTTGTTTTGATGAAAAGTTTCAGTAACTTTGTATAATTGTATTCAAACTAGTTGCTATAGTGTAACCACCAGGAGATCCTGATGGGTTTTCCTGAATTTTCTGATACTACGATAGATGAACAGAGTTACTGAAACTTTTCATCAAAACAAATGCAACGAAATTTATAGAAAAGCATTTTATATATATATATATATATATATATATATATATAGGACTTTTTATTGGAAAAAGTATATATATAACTTTTTTTTATAACTATATAAGTCTATATATAGTTATATATATATAACTTCTCTGTAATCAACTGTAGTGTTACCAAATACAGAGCTACGACAAAGGGTCTTGTACTGGTTATACCACAAAAACTTGTTAGTTACAGTTTAATAGCAGTGTATTCAAATCAAATATCTTATTTCTTGTATTCTCTCAGTCTTATATACTGTTTCACCGAGTTTGTACTTTAGTCCAAACATTATTATTTTTTCAAATGTCACAATTTTGAATCATTTCCCCTCACAATGCACTGTTAAACATTTCGGCGTTAAATGTGTGATCTGTTTACATTCGAGACCAATTTTTACAATGCAAAATATTAAATATATTAAAATAAAACATAGAATTGAATATAAGTAAGGTATTACTGGTCTTTGGAAACCTTTCCTGAAAATGTTATACTATTTGTCATTACATTGCTATATTTCATATAAATGTTAATGCACATTTACATTGCAGATTCAAGATTAAACAACATACAGTATATCATATTTACAGAACATGTTGTGCTCTCTGTAGTCAGTTGCTGATAATGAAGTCTTCCTTCCCAATGATGAAATCTGGGTACATGACCTAGATCAAGGTGTATGGTAAGGAAATTAAATGTATTCCAATTATGCTTGTTTATGATCAAAACAAATACATTGATGCATATTTTCTTAGAATTTTGATACAATCTATCTTAGTTAACTCCCATTTTCTGCTGATTTGAATTATTTTACGAAACAATAGAATCTAATTACATTTACCTGAGCGATTGCCTGGATCTATCTGCAGTCTTTTACAGTTTATGTTTTTTAATGACATAAGTGAAAATGTATAGAATGAGAGGTTACTTCACTATTTTTTGTAACTTTTTTTGAAGGCAAGTGTTCCCCATGACGGGGGAAATCCCTCCCTCCATGTCTGGAACCTGTGGGTGCTGCCTGAATGGACACCTGTATATATTTGGTGGTTATGGTGACAATGGACAGACAAACCAGGTGAACATGCTTACCGTCCTTCCAAACAGTTGACGCCGAATTAAATTTTATTTTAAAATTCATACTATTTTTATCAAACTATGTGTAAAATCTTCTCTGAGGATTTGGGCACACTGATCCTGCTTTTGGTGATTATCTTATAAGCAGGATTTGTTTGTAATATTTACAATATATTGGCTATGAGGTAGTTTGGTTTAAAACAAAATGAAAGCCGAGCAGATATGGATTCTAAACACTCCACGATAGGTACAATTCTATATTTTTTATCAATTTTTCTGACCTTCAGAATGTTCTTTACCAGATATAGAGCCATTTACTAAAAAATGGGAAAACAATTAAACCGTCAATAAGTATAAATAAAAAGCACAAAAGGGAGCAGTGTGGCCACAGCTTAGACTAAAAAATGTTAACAGGATTAGTGATCTGTGTTTGACTTCAAACAGATCTATTGTGTCAACCTGACAGACGGTAAATACAAGTGGAGGAAGATTATACATGAGAGCAGTTCTGCTCCCTCACCTCGAGATAAACTTACTTGCTGGGTCTACAATGGAAGGTAATGAAACTGAATTTCAACTGACCAGTATTTCAAGCTGCATTAATTGCAGGTGTGTTCCTGCTTTATGTGCTATTGCTTCACTAGATTATTATGTGCTATTGTTTTTAAATTATTGTAATGTATATACATTAAATTATATAGTTACATAACTCCATTCAATCTTTAATCAGTACTTGTATCATAGCAATTGTAAAAAAAACAACAAAAAAACATTCTTTAATAATCTCCAGGTTCATCTACTTTGGAGGTTATGGTCACAAAGTAATGGCTGATGTTCATAGTAGGAACAGAAACTTTGACCTAGATGACTCATCACAGGTAAGGTGTTTTTTTAATGTGTATGCCATCAAAGCTTTGTTATTTTTTTCTTTTCATTTTATATGAATTTTTGTTTCTAAAAATGTATCAGGTGAGAAATTGAGGTATTTCAGCACCAGGTGACACAATTTGTAGATCGTTAGTGCTAAACATGTCTCAGTTTGAATTTGAATCAATTTTTGTGTTAAAAAAAAAGAAAAGAAGAGGCATCTTGTTGTTTTCAGAGGAATGGCATCCATTGGGGATGGAATAATGAGGTTCATATATTTGACCCCAAGCAAGCCAGATGGAGTGAACCAAAAATCCATGTGAGTTAGTTAAAAAGAGTGATTAATACCTTCAATACACTGAATACAACACACCTGATTATTTGCTCAAGGGACAAACGAACCTTTAGCACAAGTGAAACGAGGATTTTACAGAAATCATTTTTGTGTTCAGGGCTGTGCTCCAGCCCCCAGAGCCGCCCACGCCAGCACCATCCTCGGGCATAGAGGATACATCTGTGGAGGCAGAGTCAAGGTGGGAGTTCAACTAGTTTTCATAATTCATAATTCATAACTAATCATCAAGAAGTCATTAGCAGCAATGGAGAACAAAAACACAAATCAGGTCTGCTGTCTGTGCCTTGTCCTCTTTACAATGCAGGAATCAAGGAAGAATGATATTTACTGCCTGGACCTTGAATCATGGACGTGGTCAGAAATGTGCGTCTTGTGACTGGAAACAATGTGCAGACAATTGCAGACAAAATAGTTTGACCAACATTCAAATAACTGCATTTACTGCACACATTTCTCTGAATTAACTTTCGGACTATTGACAAACTATTCAATATTGAAACTGAAACTCATAAGGGCCAGGTCTTTTTTTTTTTTGCAGAATCCCATTGTCCCCCGCTCCAGTGGGCAGGTCATGGCATTCACTCACAGCTGTATCAGACACTTCCATGTTCTTGTATGGAGGTCTCGGTGTGGAGTGCAAACCAATGAGTAGGAAAATACACCCATTTTCGATTTTATGGTCGTTCCTCCTCTCATTTTATGCTCTGCATAAAATGACCAGAGGAGGAATTTTTGTCCAATTTTCTCCACCAGGTGACGGGTGGTTGCTTGATGTTGAAACAAAGACATGGAAAGAAGCCGAACATCCTTTTAAGACTAAGCCAAGGTAGCAACTCGTGCAACCAAACGTTTAATGTATAAATAGCGGTCTGATATACTCAACAAGAGTTGCTGCAGGTTGAGATCCGATTTTAAATGGCATCTTTTCTTCTCACCCAGGTTGTGGCACACAGCATGTTTAGGCAAAGACTCTGATGTGATCGTATTTGGTGGAAGTTCCCATTTTATCCTCGTACTCGACACTGTAAGTATCACAGGCATGATTTAAACAGAGATAGCGCGAAAGCCCCGCAACAAAGACCCTTTTCTGCATCACATTAGTGTCTGTTTTACAAATGCATTGGAAAACATTTTGTAAATAGCATTACATCGCAAAACAACCCAATTTGAAGACATTTTTGTTAGCTGGTAATTGCTACTAGCTGTAGTTTTGATTTATGGGTTTATGGGTTACAGTTACCAACTCCATTGAATGCTAGCAGCAGAACAACAATGGCACACAATGTTGACAATAAAGTTGAAATTTTGAGAAAAAAGGTGAAATATTGCGAATAAAAGTTAATCAAAGGAGAAACATCATTTTTTATTCAAGAATAAAGTCGGAATTAGGACTTTTACGAAAAGCTGAAGCCATATGACATGGCCACTAATGGTTGTATTGATGGTTTTAGTCGCTACGTTTTGTGGATGGAGGCCTAGAGAACAAACAAGGTAGCAAACAAACCCAAAGGTAATAGATTCATTCACCACATTCATTGCGCTTGGATGGACGTCCAGAGCGAATTTGTGCTGAAAGAGGGCACGGAAATGCAAAATTTAAAAAACAATCTTCACCTAATTTAGTTTGACTTTATTCTGGACATTTCAACTTTATTCTTGACATTTTTTCGAAATGAAATCTGAAAAAAAAAATCCTCCTCCCCTCATTTCTTTAAAAAAAACTTTTTCTATCCCTGTCACTGATACTCCTTCATTAATACTCGACATGAAGTAAATTCCATAAAGATTAAACCTAAAACCCTCAAGCCGTATGAGCTCACATCTGTGTATGCCTTAATTGATACTTTGATCAAAAATAATGATCATACCTGTCTTTTGAGATAAAGTATTATACTTAAAGCTCAAGATAGTCTTGTGAAAAAATTACAGTATTTAACACTGACATTTACAAACCTGTTTTTTTTCAGGGTCACAGCAACGAGGCTCTAGTTTTTCAGATGCAGCCATATCCTCTGCTCAGGTAAAATTGTCATAAATGTAATAATGTGTGAGATAATTTTGGTGTCAGAATCACAAAAACAAGGTTATAGAAGAAGCACAGAAGTCATTTTACGCATGTGACGCGTGAAACACCTTTGGAATGAATACAATGAATTCATAGTTGACGGGTGCACTACACACTGTATTTCCAGCGCCGTGATGAAGTGAGTGTTAACTTAGCCAAAAGAGCTTTAATCCTATTAGTTTCACTCCTGCTTCCCTACTTCCTTTATTTATGGAATCCTTCTCCTAAAATGGAAATAAGTGATGACTACTTTTTCGACCAACAGAATTTGCGAGGATTACATTGCAAAAACTGTGAAGAACTGCACAAAGCTCAGAAATCAACTCACACTCCTGCCTCCAAAACTACTGACGGTGGTACAGAAGAGGATGAATTTCTACAGGCCCACGAAGAAGCAAACATTATAGCTAAAAGAGTTTCTCAGTATCCAGAAATATAATGCATCATATGAAAATATGGTACTGCCTTCAGTGGAAGAATCTTAATCACACTGTGTGGTAGCATTTTTATTTTTTAAAGAAAATATGCAAACTATTTTATGGCGGTGTATTCTTTAAAGCTGCATTTTATTACGAAAGGTCTGTTTGCTGTAATACTCTTTACACACACACACACTACTCCAAGTCTGTTCCAGTGATGACTTCATTAAACGTGTGATGATTCAATTAAAGGTTTTGGCTGATGGGGATTACTAGGCAACTAGGCTTTGCTGTAAAAGCTAAATACCACACTTAATCCACAATCATAAATACAGTAATTTTATTTGCAATATACAACACAATCAGAAACTTCATCATCTATACTTTCAGGTCGATATTCACCTTTGGCAAGCACAGTTTGCCAATGTCAACAATATTTACTTATCACTCCGCCAAGGAGGTTATGTTTCCACTGGTATCTGTTGGTTTGGCTGTCATCCTGTCAACAGGATAACACCTAAACTTGGTGGATTGCTTAGGCAAGGACGAAAATAATTATATTTTGGAGTAGATCCGGATGAATGAATTGGCCCAAGATTGTTTTTTTTCATTTTTATAGACTTTGAAAGAAATTTCTTTTTCAGTATTTCCACTTCATCAAAAATGTACCTTAACAGATTTTGATGAAACTAGGTTGAAGGGCCTGTATTCTGGAGGAGATCATTACATTTGGGAATAGATCTGGAAAAAAAACGTTGTTTCAGGTATATATTTGTTTTCAAAACTTTTTGGAACATTGCAAGATTTGGATCTTTAACTGTTCTTGTCAACAATGTATAAACTACTTAGCTGCCTAGCATGAAACTGCCTGGTTCCACATGTAACTTGGAAGAACCCATTCAGTTTTGTTGTGGATCCAGATGAAGGGGCGTATCCATGTTTTTTTTTCTCAATGTAACAGTTTTTAATTTAACATTTAAAAAAAATAAATTTTGCATACTTAATGTATCTTCATGACGCTTGTTCGATTTATAATCACAATTTGGATGAAGGTTTAATTTAAATAGAGTTGAATGCTGGGCTTTGGTTGAGGCACAGTATGTGCTCTACTAAGTGTCCTAGTCATGTTTGGTTTTGTTTTTCCACACCGCTCCTTCACCACTAAGTGGCAGCCTTTCTGCGTGATTCTGACTTCAAACTGAGCCGGACTGTTGCCACATTCCTTCTTAAGGTTGGACAAATGCAGGGACTGTGGTCAGGAAGGAAACCTTAAAAAAACAACCCAAGCCAAGTCTGGAGGTGCTGCCGCCTAAGAGGTTCTGTACCTCATGCACTGAAACTACAGACAATGAACTCCTGGTGGAAAGTTTGCATATAGGAGGCAAGAATGTGCCTTTACTATCACCTTTAAGCAGAACTACTGGGTTTCAGCAACCATGGAAATTTCTGTGCCTCTCCTTTACTCATTAACAAACACATTTAAGTATGAGGTGAGTAATAGCTAACAAGCGGATGCAGACTGGGAGACTAACATGGTGTGGGGTTGACAACTGACACCTTACTGCTACAGATCAACACAAGTCTTCAAAACGCCTGAGCCATGAGATCCTCCTCACTCCTATTCAGTTATGTGTTATAACCAAGCAATTACAAATCTAGCCTTCCTTAGAAGCAGGATATTGTCAAAAGAAACCCTGGTTCAGTTTCTCTTTTTTTTTTTTTGAAACCTCTTGTATCAGATGAGGAAAGCTGAAATAGCAGCTTCCTCAGCTGGGGGTCAGCTGAAGTCTCTCTCTATCGTGTCCATGAGCTCTTCTTCTGATCCATCATATAGGATGACTGGCATGGTCAGAGCGCCGTTATGGCCCTTGCCAAACGTCCTGGGGAGAGAGGAGATACATGTCTTATTTACGGTAATACAAACAGGAGCTATTTGTTCTACTCTACTATAGCTGGTTATGTTCAGAGGTGGCCTCATTCTTGGAAAAAGTTAAATCAAACCAGATCAACATCAAACAACCATTTGATGAATTTACAGTGATTATGATACACAGAGGGAAGAGACATTGTATACGAGAAAATATATTTGAATAAATTACAGTGAAAACTGTTAAGTAGTAAGTTTTGTATAGATTTTCAGTGTCCCTCAGCCATGACAATAAATATAATAATAATAATAATACATTTAATTTATAATGCACTTTACATTTGGATCAAACCTCAAACTGCTAAATATACATTCTACGTGAAAAACACTTGGGCTCACTGTGGAAAAATAAACTTTTGGTAAAATTAATGGGAAAACACCATGATGTCACTAAAGCAAGAAATTACCAAAAACATAAAAGTTTTATGCTGTATGAATATTTAAAGTTTAACATATATAAAGCCTTTCACTTTTCAGTAGCATTTACACAAAACACCATATTAATAATAAAATGTGCACTTCAAGGAATGAAAAAACAAAACAAAAA
Source organism: Lophius americanus (assembly GCA_037951165.1). Taxonomy (NCBI): domain Eukaryota; kingdom Metazoa; phylum Chordata; class Actinopteri; order Lophiiformes; family Lophiidae; genus Lophius; species Lophius americanus. The sequence goes on along the minus strand of JBBDHG010000256.1, from coordinate 1,835,984 downwards.
CACATTCAGTAATTAATTGTCATTTTGTGTAATATCCATTTAAGTTTAATCTGACAATGTTTTTTCAAATGCAATTGAAATTTACAAAGATCCATTACTTGATAATTATAATACTAATACTTGAAGAGAGTCAAATGTTGATGGGTCGGAAATGGGGTATTACTAATGCAATGCATATATCAATAAACTGGTTTTCATTATATCTGTTTTTATAGTATTTCATTGTAAGTAATTGTAAGCATTATAACAGTTCTCAAATGTTGCCAAAAATGTACACTATAATATCTTGCAATTAGCTATCATATATGTATATTTTTTTCTGTAAAGATCTGTAAACCACACTTTCTATGATTTTGCAGTAAGAAACATCTTTTTTTTTCTCGGTGTATTTGAAATATTTTACTGAGGTGTGCTTAAAGGTGAGCAATGCTTGTTCGCCTGACTTTCCACATTACCCTGTAAAACATTGACAACATCTGAGAGTTTGTTTTCCTGCTTGAAGAAGTCTGGCGCTTCTGGTCTCCCCTGAGAATAAAGGCTTATTGGTATTTTGATCTCTCTCCTCTAAATTTGATCTGGCAAATCTGGTTTTTCCTTCTCCAGTGAGCTCAGAGATCAATTATTTATCGGACTTGTCTACTTACGATTGTTTGTCTGGTGTTGGAACATCTTCCAACATAGCCTCTCTTGTCAATAAGCCCTGAGAGGAGGACTGACAGACACAGGAGAGGAAAGAAGTCAAATATTTTCATCCCACTGTTTAAACACTTCAACAGACTCATTGTTACACCCAAACCCTCAAAGAAGTCAGCATGGTGAGTTGTTTAATTCAATTAATGTACTTGTAAGTAATAAAATTAATATATATGTGCTAATTTTTTAACTTAAGTTAATTTTAGCAGATGTAACTTAAAATTAAGATTTAGTAAACATACACAAGGTCATCGATTTGACACAGCTTAAGAATTTAGAGAAAATCACACAAAAAACAGCTAAATGTCTGAAAATATTACATAAAGTGTGTCCCTGATTAAGACACAGTAAGGGATTTACTCTAAAAAACACAAATGTCGGGATAACATACAAACTCCACACAGGAAGGCCCCAGAGGTGGATTTGAATCCTGAACATTCTTACAGTATTTATTTAGTCCAAATTGGGAGATTTTGTAATTAAAGACTCATACCTGTGAATTTTACATTTAAAGCCACGGTTACGTAATAATGTGTAAAGAAGTCGTTTTTTAATCAAATTGTAATAAATTCATCAATAAAAACGAAAGCAGCCACTAGTGTATACTCAACATTTTTAAGTTATTATGAAATTTAAAGCAAAAGCTTTAAGTTTTGGCAACTTATTCCCAATTGATCAATTTGAATGTGCAGTGTTAAGTTCTTGAAACTATAGAGTTTTAAGTATTCTTGAATTCCTTATTTTAACAAACAATTACAGCAATACGCTTTAACAACAAAGGGAAGCCATTCTAACTTATTCATTAATTTGAACATTTGGAGCTTGAATGCCAGTTTGCTGGAAATTGTTGACTGGATTCTGGCTTCAGTAAATTCAACATGTTATTTTTTTTTTAAAAGTATAAACTCAAGCTGGCTCAACACTAACAACTATGTGATGATAACGATAATAATAGAAACATTTACACTGTTCTGGGTGGGGGGTGTAGGTGGGAGTTGCGCGAACACAGCCTCACTCCTCTTGTTTACAACTCCTGGTCCACCGTTGGAGACACGTGGCTCCTCCGGACTGACCTCCTCTTCCTCGTCATCCTGCCTGAAGTGACACAGTCCGTATGATTTTGATCTGAGGAGTGTCTTCTTGGGGGGTTTCAGTGCAGCAACCCCTCGAACCTTGTAATCATCAAGAACCCTATCCAGCTCTCCGTCAACATCCTCGTCCTCTCGCGAGAAGTCAGAATCGTGCCCCTCGCTGTGGCAGTTCGGTTGCGCACGGTGGCGCGCGCTGCGCAAAATTGCATGGATTTTGAGAGGCTTGAAGGGACGGTTGTCCTTTTTTAATGCAGCTGTTTTGGTCAGGCTCACCTCGCTGACACCCGTAGGTGCCACTCTCTTCCCTCGGCTTGTCCCGCTGCCCATGTCCGTCTGTCCTTCTGAAGCGAGAGTCTAAATGTCCAGTCCCTCTCCCTAAGAGTTGATCAAGAACAAAAACTTAATCATAGCAGAGTTTAAGTTCAATGGGATATATTTGACTAAAAATTACTTCTGGGTTCCAGTTTTCAGACGCACCACCGAGATCATGCTCCATCTTCTCAGACTCGACACACTAACTCCAAACTCCTCATGAGGATGAGGAGGATTTGTTACATAACAGCAGCTTGGCTAAGGAGAGCGGGGAGAAACTCCGCCTTCCCTCAAAGGAAAACACGCACCCTTTAATCATTACACAGAACAAAAAGATCCGACTACAGGACATTTACATTCTGTTAGGCCAATTTGTATCATTTTAACAGAGAACATCTAATAAACAATAACTTCTGGAGTCTTTCCCTGGATTCAAAGTAAAGATTACATAAGGACTTTGATTTTGTGCCCTTAAAGAGGCCAACAGGGTCCTATAGTTTGATTTATCCGCATCACATCAGCAACAATGAGCCCCCTTTTACCCTTCTGTGTTCAACTAATAGATTTTATTGAGGAAAGCTAGGTCAGGAGTGAGTGAGCTCCTGTCGGCCTGCCAGGACCAGGAGGCCCCCGCACAACATTCAGTGCCTCCAGTGACTGATTTAGAGCCAGGAGAGCAGGGGGCATTCTTTTCCAGCAACTTGGGCTTCCTAGAGATTTTTCTCTGAGCTTTTGTTTGCTGTGATTTTGAGAGGCCTCCCCGCTTGCACAAAAGACAGCATCTCCCCGCCAGAGCTGTCTGAAAAGAACCCAGAGCTCGCCCGAGTAAAGGGGTTGTTTGCTCTCTTTCATTAAGGGCCTCATGTTCTCCTGCAGTCTCTCATTGTGTGTGTGTGTGTGTGAATGTGTGTGTGTGTGTGTGTGTGTGTTAGACAGCTGTGTAACTTGTTCTCTCTGGAGGACGACCAAGTCAAAGACACCTGCTGTTCAAGCAACTGCTATTTTCCAAACTGTGAATGTGAGAGGGAGGAAATCCCAGATGAAGTAAATCACTGATTTTGCGATGTTAACGTGAATTACAGCTTTATCAGCTTGAATTACTTAAAATCAAATAAACAAAAATCTGAGACTATCTATAATCTACCATATTCCATATTCTTGCCACTAAGAGTTCTTATTTTTGATTGTACCCAAAAGCAAAATTGCACATACAAGCTGTTTCTCAACCAGCCTTGTTGATTTCACTTCCCCCCTTCTGTTTTTCTCTGTCTCTGCCAAAGTATCATTAAAAACATGCAGTCGGCCACATCTGGTGAGGAACTCAACAGTTTCCAGATGAGAGCGAGGATTTGCCGCGAGACACAAGCCGCAGCCCAGCTTGCTACATAACTGTGGTTTTCCTGATTTCTCAAGAATCACTTAAAAGAATGGGAAAAGAGTAAAACCCTTGTCCCGGATTTTTTTGTGTATCCAAAGCTCCAAAACCACAAATTCAAATTTAGATTCATTTATTGCCATTTTATCATGCTCTCAAAAATGGAATCCAGTTCCTCCTGTGCAAAACAGAATGAAAATGATTTGATTTTCTCTAATTGAGAAAAAGAGAGTCATTGGAGGAGGTCAGCAGCAAGTCTGGTGCGTGTTTGTGCAAAAGGTCACAAAAAAAGTGAAGGGTCCAATGGCCAGACACAGGGAAGAAACTGTTGCACTATAAAAACTGCACAGCTCATGTAGTGGATTGGTTCAGTGGGGCCTAGTGGGGTTGGCTAAGTGGGCTAAGTGAATGTTGGGGGAACCACTGAGAATCTTCATTACCCTCATACAGCCTGAAGTCTGAAGCTGTTCAGCTCTTTGCCCGGATCTGATGCTTCTTTCCTGACGCTGACTTGATTTTGTGAACGTGACAAGACTATTTGTCCTTTGCCTTTGCACTCTGAAGAAGACAAATGGCCTTTGTTCTGCTCCAAGAGCAGAAAAGTATGTGTGAGAATACAATACTCATTATGTCGCCACTGCTCCATTTGAAGGAACACTGCAGTTTCCTGCAGTTTGATTCAAATAAATATTTCTGCCGCACGTCTGGAGAAAACACATTTCTACAGATAATTTAACCAGACAGCTGCCCGATGATGTGCATCCTAGTAAAAGTGTCGAGGCTGGGTCAAGAATAACTACACACTAACACATGCACATATGTATCCTGTATTACTGTACACCTGGTTTTCTTAAATTAACTGTAAAACGTTCCCAGACCAACATAAGGCATTGTATTTAAAAATATATTTAGAAACATGTGGCATGGGTTGACATCTTATGTCTCATCAGACTGACATTTTTTTGTTATTTCAAATATCTAAGGAAAAAATGATGTATTAACATTTAAAGTTCTTTGCATTCATTATTTAAGACTATTACAGTACAGTAGTGTTTTGAGGTAAATGCTAAAACCACCTGGCTGATTTGATCTTAAAGGATGAACCACCCCAGTATATTTATTTTGTTAAAAAACATTGATATATATTTTTCATGGAAAACTCACAGATGAAAAAGTGTACCAAACAGAGTTTATGGACTGGCTGGATAATTTCAATTTGACCAATTACTTCTGCTAATGAGAGGATCCTGTTATTTTTACAGAAATGTACTGGTAGCTGTGGCTCCCTGAAGAATTCTGCTACATAAGCATGATCACACTTCGAAGTAAACTAATTATTTAATCTCATATTTGTGTGTAGTTGTTGCTCAACGTATATTAAATATAACTTAATTTCACTAAAAATGACCAAAACATCCTTGTTTACCTGCAAAAACCTTATCAAAATGACATTGTCCTTAAAAAAAAAGTGATTTAACTGACAGGTTTTACAAATTCTGATTTCAGGTTTTCTAAAGGGTAATTTATTTTATATATAAGATTTAAAAAGAATAATACTACTGAGAAAGCAATATGTAAATACCATAAATCTATTTAAAAAAAGTATTATTTTATACATATTAGCGGATATATTAGGCTACAAGTGAACGTTATTTCCTGAAGCTGATATACTGGTAGAAGAAAATTGGAAATATGTATGGATCTGAGTGACTTTAACAAGGGACAACTTTTGATTGCCCGATGCAACGAAGGTCTCGTTCGGTGTTCCGGGTCGGCATAGGTTGATGGAAGTGTGAATAACTGGTGAACCAGTGACAGGGTCATGGACACCCATGACCCTTTGCTCCCTGATGCATGTAGGGAGCAAAGACTAATCTGCATTGTCCTTTCCCACTGAACAAATAGCATCACTGAGCTGTTTGGTAGTAAAAAACAATAATTTACATCTTTAGGCAGGTGTTTTAATGAAATAACTATTTGAGGTATGTACAATCATTTTCATATTAGCTTTCCAAAATTGTTGATTAATAGTCAGTAATATGGTCAACTGTGACTGATAGAGATTTAAAAAAATGTGCAGGTATATGGTCACTAATGTTGATGTTGGACAAATATTAAGATGAATTAACAAAAAAGATATCACTAAAGCTCATACTAGGAATCATCCTGAGGGGAATATTAATATTCTTACCAAATTTCATTAAAAAACCCTTCCCGGAGTTGTTGAAATATTTAACATAACAAATGACAAATACATAACGGTGAGGAAATGTCCAGGAAACACCCCCACAAAGTCAGGACTCATCGTCTGGGCACCATGTTTGAACTAAATGTCATGAAAATACGTCGTGAAATTGTGGAGTGAGGCAAAAGTGTAAATCATTATATTTGCCCCACAGCTTTAAGGGTATTGAGGACTTTATTGATTTCATTTTTTATTTTTAGAGTGAGCGTAATGCATCATTTTTAGTTATTTTACATCCGCCAATATTACGCAGTAAAAAAAGATTCGGTAGACACTATCAACAAAAGAAATACCAGAGCCTCTTCAGTTAGAAGATGCACTGAGACTCTGCTCAGACGTAATCAGCTGAAGAGACGAGCAGTGGGACATTGGAACTCTGACACTGTGACACCAGGTTGTCTGGACAACAGTCAATGCAGCCAAGAGGAGTACATCCGTAGTAAAAGAACCTGGGGCGCCTCTGTTTATATTTGACATATTGCTCTTAATCTGCTTCATTACTAAATGTAATTTAAAACTGTTGTGTTGACACTGAAAGTACGTCAGTTATGACCTCTGGAAGAGGTTTGTGGGAAAGACCTTTATTCACGGTCTACAGTACATAGAACAACATAAACCAGTGTCTCCTCATTGAGGGTTTGCTGTAGGACAAGGGGTATATTGACCTTTGAGACAGGAGTGTGTGAAGCTTATAACCAGCAGATGGAGCCAACATTCAAGAAAAGCAAAACTTAAACTCCAATATTTATTCATGTCAGTGCATGTCTACTCACTGGTCCTTGACGATGGGAGCCCACACCACGAATTCAATAATAACTGAAATTCAAAGAAGTAAAGGTTATTCCAGACTCGCTGTCACGCTAACAAGAATCCCGATGCTCTCAGGGTTATCTAAGTCAAAAAATTGCAATCAGACTCATCGTAGCCTTTAAAAGCCGGTACCAGCCATCAAGACAAAGGACGTGTAAACAGACAGAAACAAATACATAATATAATAAAGTGAAACTGTAACATTTGCTGAATTGCACACATTCAATCTCAATGTGGAAAATTCTCACACAAGAAAAAGAAAATATAGAAAATGTAATTAAAGTGCCTCATTAATATCTGATTTGGAGCAATATTAATCCAATGCCTCACTATAAGCTACTGCTCACACCAGACCAGGTCAGGCTGAAGCAGCAGAACCCAGGAGTGTACTCAGTAAGCAAAGGGGTTTGAACAATTTAATTCAATAAATATAACTTAGTAGAAAGCTGTAAACACAATGTTGACATCTTCATAATTCATATTTTTAGGTGATAGGTGAAGGACATTTTATCGAACAGTTTTGTGTGAGAAGTGTATCTGACCCAAGTAGTGATACCATATAGATTTTCTTTATATTTTAGTTTTTAAGGTCCTCATCAAGAAAGAAAATCCTGAAAAATATTTGTTTGGGGGCATTTACTAATTTCCTTTCTGAAAAATTCAAAATTTCGTATTAAATGACAAAACACTTGTTCAAGCATGTTTTTAAAAAGTTAAACAAAAATCTGATTTGCAAAATAATTCCATGATGCTTGACCGTCCACCCTTTATAAATATTACAAGAAACTGACATAGTATAAAGTATATCGTAAAATGACCCGTGAAGAATCATAAAGAGATTTACTCTTGACGCACGTCTAAACAGACTTTGTGGCGTCATCTCCTATTCCTTTCCCCGCCCCCTCAAATGAATATCAAAAGACTCCAAAGAGCAAAGGAATCAACAATAATGGACAGTTCTCAAATAACAACAATAATGGACAGTTCTCAAATAACAACAATAATGGTCACCACTCCAAACAGCTTTTTATATTATTTTTAAATGCTGCGAAACAAATTACATCAGCAAAATAATTATGATGGTCTATAGGATACACTGTAACCTACCTCTGGGTACAATTTCATTCAAATCCATTCACTAGTTTTTGCATAATCGTGGTAACAGACAGATGACAAGCAGACAAACAAATGCGGGAGAATATATAATCTCAACCTAGTAAAATAGGATTAATAGCCATAGTCATGGTCACCACGGGACAAAGCGCTCTTCGACCTATGGTGTCCCCCAGGGCTCCATCCCAGGTCCGTTACTCTTGCAGGGTATACACGCTTCTACTGGGTCATATTATAAACAGGTTCAGTCAAGTGACACACGTTTTTCAATAGGAAATCGTCACTCATAATGTGCTCAATCAAAAATTTGAGGTGGATTTTTTTAATCTCTGTTTTTCATCTCCCACTTTTCTCTCTGGTCTCCAATGTGCTCACCTGCTGTTCTATTGAGTGGCGCTGGCCAGATAGTGTGAAGGGGATTTCAAGAGCCTTTTCACTCAAAACTGCACCCTGTTGGAGAGAGAAGAAGTGACACTTGAGGAGAAGTAAAAGCAACACACAAAGACTTCCTAGTGTAGTCTTCGGTGTTTCACTTGTGTTTCTTTCTCCCTCTCTGTCTGTCCTGAGATTCTGTTCTCCTGTCCTCCTTGTGTGATTGGTCATCGTGTTCACCTGCTCTTTTGGTTTATATTAGATATTTTAATTGCACCTGCTCTGCCCCGCTGTCTTGTGTCTACACATGGGTCCAGGCTTTCCCCAAGAAAGTTCGTAACATTACTTCGAAAAAGAACCTTTATAGATGAAAAAAAAACAATACAGATGCAACCCTTGTTTGAAGATGGAATGTAATCATTGTAAATGAACACCCCCAGCTCATTTTGGCGTTAGATTTCCACTAATTCCCCCGCTCTGTGCACGCCCATGTTGGTGCAACACTTTTTGCTTGCAGGCATAGTCTGTGGTCAGTACTGCAGTGACTGTTGTTTTTGTCAAAAGGCCATGCAATCAACAGAAAACAATTACTGCCTCTCTCAGGTGCTCAAAGCACTCAATACCAGCATCTGCTCACTTCCTAATTAACTTGTGGCTAAGAAGCTTCATTTGGAGAGGAGCTAACAGCAGTCAATCCTAGCATTATACTGGGGTTGTTTGTCAGCATCATAAGGGGTCAGACTGGATGTTTGTTCAGCTAAATCTGACTTGATTAACTACTCTGTCTACATGTCTCTGATTGATATGTGAAATTCATTCTCTAATGGAATAAACTAGTGACCTGAGAACATATTGTTTTCGATGTTTCTTAAGCTGGTTTCTCACAGTTTGCTCATAGACAAATTGAGGTTTCCTTGAGCAAGATACTGAACCTCAGTTTCCCCCTGGATGGACCTTTCATTGCTTCCTGATAGGTTGCGTGAATAGTTACCGCTCCTGATGAGCAGGTGGTGCCTTGCATGTTCGTCTCTGCCATTACTGTGTGGATGTGTTTTGGGATACCTTATGGGTGCTTGAGCAGACTAGAAAGGTGTTAGACAAAAATCGTCCATTTACCATTCGGTGTTCACACGGTTCCTCGTTGCACAGCCTTAGTGTTCATTTTTTCCCCAGTAATTTAAGACAATTCTTCTGGCAGCTAATGTGATATAATGATAGGAGTCGAACATAAAGTTTTGGCCCAATCAAGCTCCAATATTGATTTGAAAGAATACACCAAGGGATAGCTTTAGTTTAATCAGAGAAGGCCGAGAATGAAAAAAAGATCAATGATTTACTACCACAAATTACATGTGATAATTAGTCTATTAGAAGCTCTCTGGCGCTCAGACTCTTCGGGGAGATTATGATTGCAGGGTCTTTGCCCTGAGCAACTGTATGTAAGGTCCCCCCCTTGGGTGTTTGGATAATGGTGGTGGTGGCTGATGACCACTGAGGCTGATGAATGATGAGGCTGATGGAACTGCAAGAACTAGTTGGAGGTGGAGGACACCTGAACCAGCAGCATGAAAGAACTAGATGAATGCAGAGAATCATATTCAAATACAGCAACTGATGGAGATGGGCTAAGCATGCAGGTGTGACGTAGTGATTGGATGGATGACGCTACCTGATTGAGTGCAGACATCAATTGATGCCCCAGACTGTGAAGCAGGTAGTTGAGACTGATTATGTGTGGAGGGTGAGGATGATATAGTGGTACGAGCATGACTGTGGCCCGAGTGTACAATAGGATAGTCCTGGTGAGTACATTTTTTACTCAACTATGACATCATAGAGGCACTGTCTTTATAATATATATCATATTTGTTTGTATCTGCACATACTTAAAACAAATCAAACAACAAAGCTTTCAGTAAAACCCTATCAGTTACATATTGTAAAAATGGTAAGAATCACACAAATTATTTTTTAAAAACCACAAAAGTTACATCACACATCAAATAAGAACTATAACTAGAAAATAATGGCATTTTATGTTTTCCCCCTAAATATTCAGCTTCCACAAGCATTTTTGCCTCAGCCCCTATCCCCCCCTCTAAAAACAACCTTACTGTCTGGTTTTGCCTAGACAGAGAAAAATCAAGAAAAAAAAAGAAAGTAATATAGTACCACACAAAAAAAAAAGTCTATAAAAGAAACGAAAATTAAATGAATAAAGAAAATATACATCAATCAGTATAGACTCAATTTAAGAATACTGAGCGGTTGCCCAAAATAAAACGGCAGTCCAAATAAAGTCCACAAAGGGGAGAAAGGAAAAGTCTAAATTCAAAAACAAGAGTAGAGTCCAAATACTTTTGATAGAGAAGAAAAAAAAAGGCCAGAGACGGAACTTATGGAGAAACATCGAGGTAATGACTGGAACGTGACTCTTGACACAGAACAGAGGGAATGAAAGGCCATAATAAATCACAGGAATAACAATGACAGGTAAAGTGTAAAATAGGGAACATAAAATGTAAAATAAAACCCAGAACAATGACAACAATGACCCATTGCGGTGAAGAAGGAGAAGTAATACCAAAGCCACGGCAATCAGGAGGCAGTAAACCAAGAATCATCACATAGAAAGAGAAGCCGTGACACATAACAAGCAATTCCACAGAATACAGCTCCATAAAGGTTTTCACCCCACCAGGATAAAGCAGCTACTGGATGTAACCAAAAACATTTTTTTTGTGTGTGTGAGAGTGATTTCCTGTCTTTTTTTCTCTTACTCACTGTCAGAACAACACAGAATAAGAAACTTGATCTGATTCCTTCCCCTGGTATTTCTGTTTGAAAAAGATGTTGAAGGCAGAGGAAAAGTATAGAGGGACTGCCAGAGGAAGCATATACTGTCTGTGGGGCTGACAGGCCACAGATGGAATTGGAATGGACTGCAGCAGTTAAAACACAGCTGCTTCATTTACATCTTGAGATTATCAGGGGGTCGTGCTCAGAGCATGTGGGCCTGCTAATAAACCGATGTGAATTACAATAACTTCACAAAACGGACACATAGAAAAAACCTTCTGCAGTTTTGCAAGAAGTTCTGTCTGACAGCATCTAGTTTTAATGAGAAAACCTCCACAGATGGTAGAAGAATAAAATAACATCCATGTGTGGCTGTGTTGTCAGACAACAGAACAAGAGCTAGGCCGGAGAAGAAAAAAAAAAAATCACAATTCACTCTGCATTTCTTCTTAGAGGAACCGGTATGGATACACATCATGTCATACCTGCTGGAGTTCATTGTTTACTGTGTGTTTGAAATTTTCTACCTGAACACAAGCAAGTCGGCCAGATACGGGGAAAACTAGTGCGCTGTTGAAAATGCAAGATCACACTCCACTGTCCTTGTTATATTATAGGATTGTAGATGGCTGGCATAATTTTCAGAAGTATATGCCAGTCTAAAAATGTGGTTCACGACTCCAACACTACCTGGCATTTATGTAACTGAAATAAATAGAACGGTTCGGAACACACGCTGATTCTCTGACAGTCCAGACTCAATGTTCCCGAGAGGGAGAGCAAAGGTGAAAGAGACAGAGAGGCGGTGATTAGAAAGGAATTTGGGTGGAGGTGGAGGCATTTCAGCTCCATTATGTTACATATCCCTGTAAGGGCCAGGGGCAGAACATTTTTATTTTCATACTGTAGTTTGTCTTGTGAAACATTACGCTATTTAAAATCCCAACCATTAGAGGTTATGTCCCTATAAAGCTATTGCAAACTGTAACAGCACTTTTAACAGAATTTTGGTTGCAATTAAAACTAAAATTCAATATCATTTTGATTTGTAAAACTTGACTCAGATGTTTTCTCAAATAGCGTTCAGAACCTCTGTTCCGACACAGCGTTATATTTTTGTTTTGTTTCTTTCCACTCGAGATTAGTGGTGTCTTCTTTCCATGCTGGAGTTTGTGGATTTTCCCAGATTTGACGTAGATAAGCTGTGTTTTTGGGTGAGACGCCAGGGAAAGTCACAACTTAAAAGGAAATGTTGTGAAATTTAAAGCTTTATATTACAAATGCGCTGGGGAATGCCCTCCTATTGAATATAGGTGTGGTTCAACCAAATTGTTGGGTATCTGAAGTAATTGAGAACCAGTAATCCATATCCTCACCCAAATTTCTTGGCGGTGAGATTCCCCAGGTGGCGTTGTTGGTTCACATTCGTACATCATCCAAAAACAAACCCTAACCCTGTTGGCCCTGTGATGAAGTGGTGTCTTGTCCAGGGTGTATCCAGTCTATCCCTGCCTCTGTCTGCTGAGATAGGCTCCAGCCCCCCCAAGACCCTGAACAGGTTAAGCGGTTACAGAAAACCACAAATGAATGAATTACAAACCCAAATGCTTGTCAGTTGATGCTATTCAATAATTTTTTCAACTAACTTAGCTCACACTAACAGTTACCACTTTATTATGCAATATAAGAAATGATATCTACTCTAAAATAATTTTGATAATGTTGATTATTGAATTAAACTAACATCAGCATTACAATGTATCTATGAAATCACAGTTGCCAGGTCATATAGTAAAATTTGTTTTAGTTCCATTGTTCCTATGGTAGTGTAAGGGCCACGTTGAAAATAAAAATTGAAATTCAGATAACGAGATTAAAATCGTAATATTACAAAAAAAAAAATTGCAATTTTACATGAAAAAAAAGTCTTACTTTTATTAGAATAAAGTTATAAGTTTACGAGGAAAAACACAAATACTTTTAATAGAAGAAAACTAAAACCCTAACCCCTTAAATAAAGTAAAAATATCTCTTCTTATATATCCTACTTAAAACCAGCTTTTTCAAGCGTATTCATCTACATTTATCATTAGGTAATGTTTTAAAAGCATATTCCTTCATGATACTGTACAATAACTCTCTCTGCAACACAGCGAAGTTCCTTTACTTACTGTACATTATAATAATAATAATAATAATACATTTAATTTATAATGCACTTTACATTTATCAGTTAGGGTCGCTGCTGATATCTTTATTGCAGCTTCAGCATTACTCCGCTACTGCAGTATTACATGACAACTTTCACAAGTACTTACTTCAGAACCGTTGACATTTTTATTTTTTTAATTAAATTTTTTAGAATTTAACGCAGACCAATTTGAAACACTAAAAGAAAACACTTTTTTAATTGAACAAATAATGAAAGAACAATAAAGCATTAATTTATTTGATTAATGCTTTATTTATATTGGATTTTATTTGTGCCCATGTGTTTTCTTTATAGATCCAGGTGTTTACGAGACATACAGCAAGAGAAACATCATTTCCTCTAGATCAGTATCATGTATCTGCAACAGAGAAAGAGAAAGTAATCTCAGGACTGTTTTTGTGACATCATAAAATCTACACATAAACCTTTACTATCAGGTAGCAGCGTGTGGGCGAGTGGCCAGTAACTGAAGTAATTCAGGCTTCTAGCTTACAAATCAGAGTGCAGGAGGGAGTATACACATGTGTGATGAAAGCAGCATCACTGTTCAAGTGTGTCCTCTGATTAAAATGCAGCTAATGTTGGTGAAATGAATTACCTTACAGATGCATCCTCAAGATTTCCTCATTACTTTCCCTTTTCAAGCATCATTCAGAAGCTGCCATATGCAGAAATCTTGTATAGACATCAGTCACTTTTGTGCAGTACTACAAGGAAGACAAACCGTATCGTACAGATGCTCTTGATTGAATCTGGATTGATTCTGACATTTCATAGGAATTGCTGAAAGGATTTCCATCTGCAGAAGAGGAAAAATTACATGGACGCAGAAATTGTCCTATTTTCCAAGTCAATTAGATAATTATGTTAATTCAGTTAATTCAGTTTAGATATTGATACTCATGTCTTTAATTTAAAAGCGCACTCAAGTAAAGATAGTCACACTCAAACCCCCATTTGGATGTTCTGGACACTAGAAATATTTTCCCATGGATTCAGAGCAGAGCAATGGCCTGTTTTTTCATTTTTTTTCCAGAATCCACACAATAATTATCTTAATATCTTAATATCTAGCACCCAGTGTAAAGACCAACAATTTAAACTATAATGTATGCACATTCACTAAGTCATTTGGAAATCAAAAAATGTTCCGAAATTTTCTTGATAAATTCAAACAAATTAAACAAAACTTTTATATCACTGGTTTACATTAACTGCAGAATTCAGGTAAACTGTACGTTAAAGTAGGTCAAATGATATATACCAGCAAAAGCCCCACAAAAAGCAACTGAAGTGATAATGTGTACACAATGTGTACTTTAAATATTGAAATGATGTATTTTACTTAAAGTACTATTGTACTAGAATGTGTATCAATGTATTGTTTTTTGGAGAAGGGCCATGTTTTGTATTCGAATATGCTGTATATTTGCAAAGCAGACATACCATAGATGCAATAAGGAGCTAAATTGTGAATGCTCAGTGAAAAAAGTAGAAAGTGTAGAAAGTGAAAACAGGTTACTGTCACCCTCTTTTTCTATTGCTGTGTTGTATCCATCAGTACTAAGCTGTCAAAAAGCTTATTGTTTTCCTCTTAACCGCGAACGGGACAATAGTGTGAGTACATTAATTTGCTTAATTGAAAAAGACAATAATTTCCACTATATATAATATTTACATTTAGAAGTTTTTTCACAGCCAGAGAGTTCCACGAATCTAAGACCAATTACCTGCTGCCTGTATTAGTTTGGCACCTGACCCCAACGCCCATCCCTGCAGGTGGTGGGCGCACAGGCATGTGGCTCAATGAAATTGGTTCAGGCCGGGCCTGGTCAAGTCCCATGGAAAAGGGCCCGACCACCAGACGATCGGCAACAAGCTCCCTCCCCAGGTCTGACTCCAAAGGGGTACCCTGATCTCCCTAGTTCAGGCGAGAGGTGAGAGGTGTCAGGGGGTTGTGGGAATACTCACAAGTCCGCTTTTGAGTGCCTTTTTGTTGGACTTTTCCCGGAGAACGAGAGGGTCACCTCAATGCAACTAAAGGTCGAAGGAGGGAAGGTACTGACTGTTATCTGTGCCGACTGAACCCATAAACCACACCCTCTATAGAGGAAGAAGAGTTAGAAGACTCTGGGGAAGGCCCATCCATTTCCCTGGCAGAGGTCATTGAGGTAGTAAGAGGCTGCCCAATGGTAAGGTGCCTGGGGTAGATGAGATTCCCCCTGAGCTTATGAAGACTTTGGAAATTGTTGGGTTGTCTTGGTTGACACGTCTAAAAAAACGAAGTGGGCAAGACAGGGGTAGTGCCTGTGGAGTGGCAGACTGGGGTGGTGGTCCAACTTTTAAAAAAGGGGGACCGGAGGGTGTATTCCAATTATAGGGTGAATCACACTTCTCAGCCTTCCTGGGAAAGTTCCAGTTCCAATAAGTGGTCCATTGCTCTTCTTTGTTTAGCTGAGCTTCAGCTAAATGAAGAATTGCAGGCATGGCAGGTATTTTGCAAAATGACAAAGTTCTTTGGTGCAAAGCAATCAAAGGTAGACTCTGGTCCAACAAGCGAGCAACTCATTTGATATAGTTTATGACTTAATTGAATATATTTTATTTCAGTTTCTTTAAAAATCGTTTATGAGCCAACAATTCCATGTTTTCCTGAGAAAGCTCAAACACCTAGCTTTCTCATCATGTCGCCTTTATGATTGTGTTTTTGTTTTAAAGAAGTACTGGTAGACCATCCAGATGACAGGTCTGCCTTCATTTTGTTCCTGAATGGTAGGCAAAAACCGTAAAGGGAAAATTTATAGCGAACCAATTTGACAACACTCTTACTCTATAGCCATTACATGTGCAAACAGGATTTACTTGACAATGATATCAAACCAACAGAACATGGATGTTGCCTATTAACTCCCACCTCCGTTCACAGGCTGAAATTTAAAGGATACATACACTTTGGAATTGGCGGCTATTGATCAGGATATCTGTTCAAAACTGAAAATCTGTAAATATCCCAAACATTCTAATATAATATCACAAAATACTGGTGTGCTATTATTAGTGCAGTGTTGGTTTTGAGTAAGACACCTTACAATGTCTTGTTTCAGTCTTCCAAACAGCTCTGGCTGAACTACTGAAGCAAAAAGCTCTGCGTTGTGTGGAATAGAGTAACCCATTCTTGAGTAATTACATCTGGTAAGCAAGTCTGAAACACGTTACCTCAGTGTTTGAGAGATTTATGAGCACGACTGCGTCTGCATCTAATTGACTTGGATCTGGCAAACACGGCAGAAAGTCCTTGATGGAAAAAAAAGGAGATTTTCTCCTTTTCTGAAGACGTATGCACTTCCACTGTCATTTGGTAGAGGTTTTAATAGTTAACCGATGCATGCAGTAGGAAAGCAGAAAATACGCTCTGCCTTATGGCAGGTTACACTGATCAACCCCTTATGATGGGATTTAGGTTGAAGGCAGGAGGAGATTGAGATTTCAGCATTTCTTCGTTTCCTGACACATGGGAAATGGGAAATGGGTTATGGGAAAACCACTGAACAAAAACTATATACATGAATTGTATTCATGTTATCAATATGATGATGGGCAACACAAGTCTGTTTTGCTGATTATATCCAGGGATATTATGGTCTTGTCATCGCTGCCGGTGCGTCCTCAACCATTTTAGGAATGTTTAGTTGTACATTGCCACCACTACACCAGGTTGTTATAAGAGCTTCAATCTCCAAAATTTTCCGGGGACATAATTTCTCAACCGTTGTACCGATTTGATCCAAATTTGGTGCACATAAGTCGATTCGAGGATATCTATCCTGTATATGTCATATTTCAATTTAATAGTAAAATACGTATAAATTCCACTAAATTTGAGGAGTTCAGACAGGGGGTATTCTTGCACAACGGGGAACGGGGAAATACCCTTCCTGTCATGGACGACTGTGTAGCCCTAGTATTAATGAGAAATTGCTCATTAAAAATGTTACTTTCACAATAAAATCCTTCTTGAGCCCATGTGAGCTCTATTTTCCCCTACCATTCATGTGTTCTTGTTTTTTTGTCAGGCCAGTCATATATTACTGATTTAATTTTAGGTTTGGAAATATTGCCCACGTGAACGGATTAGGCTCTCTGGCTTTCTTGCACAATGCACCATGCTGCTGTTGCTCTGCTTGTTGTTATCAGAGCTCGGTGGAGTATGCTTAATAATTCAATGCTCCCAGTAGCACCTATCTCTCTGCACCGACCTAGTTTACTCCAGATGTTTATAGGTTGCACCAAGGCCTGCAGCATCAGAACCCTGTGACCTTTGTTATTTCCCCTCGCTTACAAGATCAGTCTTTGATAGTCTTTGAGGTTCAACAAGAGGAAACCAAATGAATGATTGCCGTCGCTTTATATCTCACTAAATTAACGTTTTATGTGTTTTCTCTGTCTTGATTTAAACAAACAGAGCAGCTCCAGTTTCGATGTTTGATCATAACTTTGAGCACAAACCAGTGGCAGTGTCGGTTCAACAACCTGCCAGGAGAAAATGACAAGGAGAAATGTTGACGCCTGTTTAACGGACCACCAACATCGGAAAGCTTAGCTCTGTGACTCACCTGACGGTAGTTCTCCTCTGACCTGCCAAGACTGTTGAGCCCAAATGAGCATAAGACACAGCATGAAAACTCAGGCTCGACACTCATCTGTGGGTGGGAGTGTGCTCGGCAGAAGCTGTGGATTCACGAGTTGCTGAGAGGTGACAGATCAGTCACACAGATTGAGGTAATGGAACGTTACCTCAAAACGTGAGGTAATGGAACGAATTCTAAATGTCTGTATTACATCTTTCCCTCCTGAGCACTGAATGAAAAATAATGAAATGAAAAATAAATAGATTGACTTCACCCATTTTTCTTTTCTTTACTTTGCGTTTCCGACTCAAATTTGGACAGAACAACAGATGCCAAGCACTGGAGAAAAGAGTTAATGAAATTTCCCCATGAGAGGGAGAGATGAAAAATCCAACAAAGAAAAATTTAATTTGGCAGCCTCGGGTTCAAGGAAGCCAAGGTTAAGGAAATGCAACAAAGCAGTGCAGTGTTTTCATAGAAAATCAATACGGTGCTTCTCATGAATGTCCTTACAGCGCTGCGGAGAAGACAGGTCAGATTTTACAAGTCAGTGGCAGTATTAGATGTCCATGAAGACAGTTCACGGCAAGGAGAGAAACATGCTCTTACCATAAATCCCCTAAAAACACAATATCTTGCCAAAAAAGCATGGCACTCGGGAAGACTGTCAGTCATTTATTCCTCCCGAGGAGCTTTTTTGAGCAAGTTTTTTCCCTCTCCAACTGAGCACATAGTTAGGGAGACTCATTAATCTCACCCCTCATGCTCACAGCACCTTTCCCCACTTCCTATTTGACTTCTGGCTGACCTCCAATTAGCAACAGCTGTCACAGTCTGACATGATATCACTGCTTCAGTATTCAATATTCAAAGCACACCTTGGAGGTGGCCTTTCCAAGTTTATGTGATCACTCTGGGCACAAAACTAAAGAATTATCACCCCATTTGCCAAAAAACCTTTTCCCCAAAACACTTGCCAGATGATTTTTGGAATCCTGATCAGAAGAGAGGAATTCGTAGCCAGGCGGCTCTTATCTCCAGACTCTGAAGGTTTTTAATTTCTTGATTAGTAATTGTGTTTGATACTTCTTTATATAATATGTTTATGTTTGCTATGATACATTATATTTTAAATTTTTTTGCTGTTAGCAATGCTCACAGGTTTCTGCCGCTACACCTGTCAAGCTAATTCCAAGGACAAGATGCACGATTTAAGGAATAACATTTTTGCCAATGAGGATTGGAAGAGCTTATTTGATCACTCAGGTTTGTATGGTTTGTCTTTAAGTCATAAGATTTTGCTTAAATGTTGAGTACGGGATGGTCTTGGGCAAAGTAGGAGTTGATAAAATTCTTCTATGGATGTGACTTGGCGGACTTTTGCATTTACTGTTGCCACGAAAAACAATTGTAAGGTGGCATTTAAAATAAAACACTCATACTATTCCAAGACTTTAAGCAGTTGGATCTAGACCCTGATTCTGATCTGGGAGATTAAACATTATGTTAAAAATTTTTTTTTTTTAAATAAAAACTGTATTTTTGTTGATAAATCCAAATTATATCCCTGAAAAGCCGGGGATATTATAGAATAGTCATCGCTGCTGTGTGTCGGCCGTACATCCGTCGCGTTTATGTGATAACTCAAAAACAGTTCCATTGATCATTTTAAAATTTTAGACTTCGATAGACCTTAGTGAGCATAATTACGAATAGATTCGATAAAAAAGACGCTAGATCGGAAAGAAAATGTTGAAAAGTCTCTTTTCCGAATGAGATTTCAGTCCTTTGCAAGGGTTTAGTCTAGGTCCTTTCGGAAAGCCTTTCTGATAGCCAGAATTAAATACCGTTTCGGAAAGCAATTAAATATGGCGACTTCAAAACAGTACTGGTCTACATCGTAGAGTAATTTACTCATTGCAACTTTGAAAGAGTTTAACATAGTTGGATGGTTAGATGGACGAAAAGTCACTTTGGCGCATGCCCTCTTTGTCGTATTCTTCTTGTGGGCGCTTGTTGGTGGTCGGCACCCAGGGTCAGAAAGATCACAGGCGAAAGACATTGCAATTTGGAAAGGTTTATTCGGATAGGGGAAAAAAGTGTCCCATGTAAACCCACCTACTGATGCATTAATACCAGTTGAAATATGAGGTGTCAGAACAAGAAAATGCATCACAGAACTGTTTTGGTGTCAAAATAAATAGCTACACAATATTAACACTTCCTTATGTGTATCGTGTTATTGTGCAAAATAATCTACTATAATGATGAATCTTAGAAGGGGGAAAGAAAACAAATTTGAAGGCTGTTGTTCACAAATTTTATTCAACTTACTGTATAGGTACATGTGAGTTTTTTTGTGTAAATAAGTCTATTGTCATATGAATAAATGTACTCCTACTGGCGGTGCATCTCTTCAGACTAAGGCAGACATAACCAGGCAACACATGGAGCTTTATTGGTTTATTATTGCTATCTAGCTGCTTACCAACCAAGTTGAACCGAACACAGGTTTGAATCATAATGCACAAATCCCTGCTGCTAATAATCACTGCTGAAGGTCAAGCAGCTCCTTGTGCCTACATCACAAAGTAAAAGACTACATATTACCTCTGTGTTACAAACAATATGTCACAGTAAATTAAACCCTCCCCCTCCTCACATAAGCTTTAGCTGCTGCTTGATCCCCTCAGACTCTGACCTCTCGTTGTCGGTCAGTGCAGTCAGGCAGGAGAATGAAGCCAACGAGCCCCAGTGACAAAATGCTGTCCCTACTTAGCCCATGAGCTCTGCTCTGCACCAGCTGACATCAAAGGTGTTATTACCCTATAAATGAGATAAGGTCTGTAAGTGTTGGCAGAAATTACAGCCAAATATTCAGATGTCTTACACTACAATGAATTTTCAATTGCTGAATTAATGCATCACATGTGATGAAGATGATTAAACCTTTTTATGAAACAATGTGTGACACCCCAACAGAAATCTACTCTTTAAAATACATTATGGCACTTTGTTCACTGTAGAGTCAAATATTCACAAACACATTTTCTTTTCCAAAAATGATAATGAGATGTGTTTTTGAGAAAAAAACAAAACATCGGCATTGCGAAACTCCCTAATCTAAACTCGTATTACTTCCCTCAAATCTGTCATAAAAACCACAACATATCTGCAGAACAGCTAATTAGAAGGGCGTAAATTAGATCTTGATGATAATTACATCGCTATTGAGGTGTGCATAATCTGCTGATTTTTATGAGTATTAATAATAATAATACAT
Organism: Lophius americanus; assembly: GCA_037951165.1. Taxonomy (NCBI): domain Eukaryota; kingdom Metazoa; phylum Chordata; class Actinopteri; order Lophiiformes; family Lophiidae; genus Lophius; species Lophius americanus. Next base: position 1,815,051 of record JBBDHG010000256.1, on the reverse strand, counting down.
TTAATTTATAACGCACTTTACATTTGGATCAAATCTCAAAATTGTATTGTATCATGTTATATTACGGTGCTTTGGCGCGCGAGAGGGGCAGTGGCATTTATTAGTTGATGGAATAGCCCACCTGGGATAAAAGCAGCCGTGACATTTCAATAGTGGCGCAGGGCAATTACCCCGAGTGTCAGCAGCAATCGAGCGAGCCAGCCGTCTGTTTTAGTTCTGTTCTTCTAGGGTTTGTTTTGTACACAGATTTCTCCAGTTGAACATCTTTAGATCAACTCTAGTATTGTGTTTTAACCTAGCAGCTGCAGCTCAAACATTGATCATAAGAGTATTGTGGCAATGTTACATTTGTATAGAAATTCATTAACGAAAAAAAACCCAAACGATTTTATAAGTCGCATTTTATTCTCATATGTTTCATGCCATTATTTTGAAACTTCTTATAAAAGTCTCGATAGTGCAAACATGAAAACATTGACTTTTCATCAATTAATCAAAAGCATTATTTATACAATATAGGCAAGGACTATTGTCAGCACGCGTTCTTATTCAAGGTTTTCTTGAATAACATACATGTAGAACATATGAATATATAATACATGTCCATTCAATACATACATAATAAATGTTTATAGAAAAAAAGAGTCCACACAGCGAGAAATACATCCACACAGCAAAAGGCTCCACTCCTTCAATTTGTGTATGTTTCTGCAAATAATTTTTGTTCAGATATAATATTTGATTGAGATTTTTTTTATTTTTTAGAATTGTTACAACCTCTGTACATGCCATATCAGTGTGAAGCAACTAAATCAAAATGAACAACTTGGGCTTTTACTATCTATCACCACCATGCAGTCAAAAATACGTACTCCCTCTGATCAAGGCACCGTGTTTCAATTACTCCCGCATCATAATACCAGTCGCCTCTTACCAGAATGCCACTGCCTGAAGGTCATGGCAGCCTTTTAGTATTGCATGCTGTCCATGACTTTCCGTGGTTGACCTTTCACTGTGTGTCACTTCTCACTTCACAGGATAATACCAATCACTACTCAAGAATCTGATTGCTTGCAAGGTTACATCACGAGCCATTATTCGTGTTTTGTTTTATTTGTGCTGTTCGTGTTCATTGTAGAGTACATCATTTTGTGTCTTGTGTTGAAAAGAAAAAACAGAGTTACAGACTGTGAAAAAGAAGAAGGCGGTAGCATGTGAAAAAAGCCGATAAGATCAAAGACAGGACAAAAAAAAGAAAAAGTCTGGTGTTTCATGGCTTATTTTGTGCTTTAACTTGACTTGTTTCCGACAGGAAACTCATCCATCTTTAAAATTATGCCCGGAGTTATCATTGCTATGAAAACCATCATGCTGTCTTCCTCTATTTTGACACTTACTTTAATCTTTACTGCAAGATGGAGCGCTGAGGGAGGGGATTGCTTTGTTGATGTTATTCACCTGCTTCCCCACCACCTCTGAAAGTCTGCAAGTTCTTCCTGCTTTTGATTTTCAAATAGGAACTACAAAAGTGCATCAGCCAAATTTATACGACATTAAACTGTATATGGAGTTTGCATGTTCTCCCTGTGTCTGCGTGGGTTCTCTCCAGGAACTCCGGCTTCCTCCCACAGTCAAATAAAATGTGATATAGGTGAATTGGTGACACAAAATTGCCCGTAGGGATAAGTGTGACTCTAAGTGTGTGTGGTTGTATGTGTCGGCCCTGCGACTGGCGACTTGTCCAGGGTGTATCCTGCCTCTCGCCCGATGTTAGCTGGGATAGGCTCCAGCCCCCCGTGACCCTGAATAGGATAAGCGGTAGATAATGAATGAATGTATACACTAAAATTCAAAAAAATCCGTTGACTTATCTATTTGAAAAATGTGTTCATGTTCTAAAATCAAGTAATTCTCATGCTCTTGTAGCATGATGGCAGAGGTGCATGTTGATTTTAAGCTTTATGAGTGAATATGAGACAAAAACCATTGTTGATATTTACCTTCCATTCAGTGACACTAGCTCTGCTCTATGGCTTAGAGACGATGGCACTGACCATTGTCTCTCAACAAACAGCGTGTGCCAGCTTACGGAAAGATAAAATCCCCACGCAGGCAGGAAGTTATAGGACATAGTCCCTTAAACAAAAAACAGTCTGTAAAACTTTCTGTAGGGCCTTTCCAGTAGGGCCCAATGAGTTACGGCCAAGGATTTTTCAGAAGTGTAGGAAAAAGTCAGTTGGGACATTTTCTCAGAGTAGTAACCTGTTTCCTGAGACCGCACTGCTTCACATCCTCACCCACAGTCTGCTGCAGTGGATGCACCGTCGAGAGATCAGACTTTTCTAATTTGAGGTGGATTTGATAATTTGACTTCATATAGGATATATACACTGCTCAAAACAAAAAAGAAGGGAACACTTAAATCACAGTCCGGATCTAGATGAAAGAAACATTCAAGTTGAAAATCATTAGTGATATACATTGCGTAATTTGTTTAGAACCAAATTATGCAAGAAAATTCAATGGACATCAAAATCATTAAAGCAATAAGGGCTGGATTCTAAATAACACCAAAAGGTCTAGACCAAACTCTTTATATAATTATCCACAGGACCCAACAAATTCCTCCTTGAGCAAGCACTTGCCGACAATCTCGAGAAAAAACTGCCCTTTAACTGGCAGAAACCTCGAGCAGATCCAAGACTCAGGGTTGACGGCCTACTTCCATGAATGGTCGGGTTTGAAAAAAAAAGGAGAGTGAGAGAGAGAAAGAGAGAGACACGGGTGAGGAGAGATACAGACGGGGGAAGAATCCGCAATGAAATCAGCTAGAATCCACTTTCTCCAACCGCTCCATGGTCGGGCCGCGGCAGCAGCAGGGATCCCAGGTTGATAATAACATTAATATTAATGTAACATATAGTGATAGCTTATGGGGAAATACTTTACAATAATAATAATAATGATAACAACAATAATCATCATCATGAGCGTTTTGTGATCAGTGGACATTGAGCAGGTCCACAGCAGCAGATGCAATCACCAACCATGTGACCTTACAGGGCGAGAAAACACAAAGACTCCTGGGAAGAAGTCAAGTTAGTAACATGCATTTAATCCATTAAAATGCATCAATCCAGTAACATGCATTAAACCATTTAACATGCATTTAAGTGAGTGGGATGTATAAAGATGGACAGTGAGAGAGGAAGAGAGAAAAGCTCAGTGCAACATGGGAGATCCCCTAGCAGTCTAAAACTATAGCCGCATAACTAAGAGCTAGCTTATGCCAGCCTTAATTATAATCTTTATCATAAAGGAAAGTTTTTAAGCCTACTTTTAAATGTATAGAGGGTCTCTGCCCCCCCGAACCCAGATTGGAAGATGGTTCCACAGGAAAGGAGCCTGATAGCTGAAAACTCTGGCTCCCATTCTACTTCTGGTCGGCTCATCATGCCACCTTCATGCAGTCTGCTGCAGACAAACTTGTCAGAAACATCCCACCTGTAGCCCACGGGAGGTCATTTTGTAGGAATCTGGCAGTGCTTCTCCTGTTTCTCCTCACACTATGGAGCAGGAACCATTCTGGCTGCTGGGTTGTTGTCCTTCTACGGACCTGTCCAGCTCTCCTTGTGTAACGGCCCATCTACTGGCATCTCCTCCATGCTTTTGAGACTGTGCAGGGAGACTTAGCAAAATCGTCTTGCAAAGGCACACAGTTTAAAGTCACCTAATGACCTTAGCAGCCAAGCAAAATCTGTTTGTCAACAAACGTGAGGCTCTTAGTATTGATAATAGGATTTTCAATTCCTGTGGAAAGTTGACATTCCTGGTGTTCGCAGTCTGATTGGAGTGGTGAAAATTGAGAAGAGGTAGATAATTGGGGCCTACTCTTCATTTATGTTTGTCCCTCACAACCGACAACTGGCTATGGTTAGGTTCCATTGTTCCTATTTAGTTTTACATTTTTTTCCTAAGTCATCATATCCAGTTAGGATTAAGTGGTTTAAATATTCTAAATTTCAGGAATCCGTTGTTAGCTGTAAACCTCAGGACCAGTGATTGTTTCGGCCTTTTATTAAAATACACCCTCCCCTGTGACAGCCCTCCAGTGTGAGGTGTATTTTAATAAAGACTTTTGGACGACTTCGGATTGAGTCCAATTCATCCCTGTTGCCACCTGAGCGGCGACTTTTTGAATCAAACTCAATACGAGTCATAACTACCCTTGCTTTAGTGCATTTTAATCCCTCCACGTAGCTTGAAATTGGTGATTCCAATTTCCCGTTCCCGTTTTCCTGTCAATAATGTTTTATTGATGCATTCCATAAAAATGATGGTATCCCTTTTTAGTTGTTCAACTACTCTGAGTCCTTGGGCTTTGCATCATACCATCGACCCAAGTTCTGGAAATGCTTCAGCACTTGCTGGGCTTGATTTTCATCCTTGCCCATGGGATTTTTTGCTGCACTTTCTCCAGAAGTCTGTTGGTGCAGGGGACAGTTGTGGTCAGTGTTGTTATGTTGTTCATATAGGCTAATCTTGGTAGAAACTGCTGACTGCATTGTAGTCGTTAACATCCCACAAAGCATTTCAAGGCTCTGATGATAATCTGCATTGCCATCATAAGGGCCAATGGGGACATGTTGCAACCCGTCATAGTACCTATTTTCATAGCCTGCCAAACTGTGGTAAAGTCTGAAGTTGTCAGACAAAATTAAAAACCATGGAAGTATCGTTTTACCAAATTTGTTATTGTTGCTAAGGTCTTCCTAAGAAGGTTAAGATCTTGCCTTCTATATTCTTATACATAAGATTTATTTGGCGGAACTGTTCAGTAGTGGATTAATTATTTTCTGAAGGGATCAGTAATCCTCCTGCTCTTCACCAGTTCTGGGGATAATTTGCTTGTCCTAATTAACCCTCATATTTTTCCAAAGGAATTTCAGAACATCTGAAGTATTCTTGTAATCACTATACGAGACAGCGTAAGGGCCGGTGCTGACAGTCATAATAACACGACCTGTAAAGTCCCCAATCCCACTGTTTAACCATCTGCTGTGAGTTCTTATGGATAGCAACTTACCATAGTATTTATTCTAAGTGATTCATTCAATGAAAATGTCAATCAAACAATCAATCAATCAAATTTAATTTACATTGCGCCAATTCACAATAACTGTTGCCTCAAGGTGCTTTCCAAAAAGTGCAGGTCTAGACAGCATTCTTTATCCATTATCCTACAGAGAGACAACAAAACTTCGGCCAGGAAGACTATCCCCTTGCAAACTCAGGCCACAGTTAGTGCTCGTACCAATGGATCGTCTTTCTCACATTCAACACTCGCTGCTGCTGTCTTCTAAAATACGATTCTCTCCATTCATGCTGCTGGTTCAAGCGCCCTCCACTCCCCCTTCCTTGCCTTCTCCTTGCAGACCAACCAGCCTCATATTCCATCAGTCATCAGCCATCACCACCAATATCCAGGATATACCTTGATGCTACCGCTAAAGGGAGATACCCTTTTATCACAATCCCCATGAAGAGTCTGAGCACCAAATATTTTTAATGAACTCTTTATCACATTTAATCTGCTGTAATAAACATTCATTCATTCATTCAGTCATTCATTCAATCATTCATTCATTCATTCTTTCATTCATTCATTCACTCATTCATTCATTCATTCATTCATTCATTCATTCATTCATTCATTCATTATCTATAACCATTTAATCTGTTTAGAGCTGAGAGTGGGATGAAGACTATCCATTCTTCTTTATTTAATTATCTTCCACTCCTGATTGAAATTCAATACACAGGTTTAAAGCACAGTCACACTCGTGGGAAGACAGGACACTTTGAAAATTGTGGATATGTAGACTGGTAGCGGTAGTGTTTTGTTTGCTCTCTAAAACTTTGGGCTAAATAACAAAATACCTCTGCATGTTGTGCAAAAACATTGACTTTAATCAGAGGCAACATGTGAATGAGAGATTATAGTTTTTTTAAATTCTTTTCTTTTTTCTTACAATTAAAACCTACAAACAAAAATGAATGCAAGAACAAGAAGACAAACAAAATGAAAGATTAATAATTGAATCTCAGTATACAAAAAGTAATGAAGTGTGTATCTTGAGAGGTGCAGCAACTATTGAAGGATAAATTTGCAGAAGCCCAATTCAGAATTGGCAAATACTACCAAATAAAACATTATTTTCACTGGTGATGCTGAATGATGAATATTGCAACGTGGGAGTGGAAAGACTAATTGAGGTCATTTGAAGGGCTGGCATGCTTTAGAAACACAATCCAATGCCTCACACTATTGTAAATAGAATTCATACCTGACGCTCTGCCAGTCCGTTACAGAGAGGCAAGGCAGATGCAGGGCTATGAAGTGATGTCAGCGTAATGATTTGGAATAATACTTGTCATGAATTTAGGGCTGGACCTGCCAGTGTGGCATAAATATGAACATAAATAATATTGAAAGAGACTTAATGGGTTTCCAGCTTTTCAGGTGAGAAAAAGGACAGCAAAATTGTTGCCCATTCGAGAAAATGCAGATATATCATAGTTATTCTCACAATACATTTGCTCTACTTTATGGGCGAATGTAAAGCCTAAGACATGCTAATTCTCCCTTGTATACACTTTAAGACTTATAAACTTTTCTGAAATATATACAGATACAATGATGAGCCATACCATTAAAAACTGCTGATATTTTGTAATATTTTGTAGGTCCCCCTTTTGCTACCAAAAAAGTTCTGTGTGTTCTTCCCACTTCCATCACAACCAGCCCGAACTTTTTCAGCAATTTGCTTTACAGTAGCTGTTGTGGGATTGGCCAACACGGGCTAACCATCGCTCCCCACCCTCATGGACGAGCTTCGAGGTCCCATGATCCAGGTGTGCTTCCTTAGATCACCTTGATAGGGACCAACCTCTGCAGACTGTAAACACTCCAGAACTTCAGTTTGGAGATGTTCTGACACATTCATCTACCCATTACAATTTGGTATTTGTCAAAGTTTCTCAGATCTTTATGCCTGCAAATTTTTACTGGTTTCAACACATCAACTTCAAGGACAAAATATTCTCTTGCTGCTTAATATCCCACCCACTCACAGTCACAATTGTAATGAGATAATTAATGTTATTTTGACTTAACCTATCAGTGGTCATAATGTATCATCCGTTAATGCTGATGGGTGAATCCATACAATGTATATTTACAAATGACAACACACACATGCAGAGTTAAAAGACATGAAGTTAAAGGTTGAAGTTGCTTTTGTCGGTACAGTTTTAGTCATAGATCATTATCAATGTCGACTGAACTCAATGTGGGTCATCTGGGCTTTTCACTTGACGGCTACGGGCCAAGCCCTAAAAAAATAAAAAATTACAACGCATTTCAATGTAACGCATTGACGGACTCTATTTAAGTAAAATACTAGCACTTAAACACTGCTTCATTTCAGAGCAATGACATTGAGAGGGTTACCATATTATAATGCATTGCTGAGAGGTAAAATGTGATTCTTCTTGGTTTATATAAAAACATTACTAGTCCTGGTGACTGTACAGACTTATACCAACGTGTGCAAGGTGTGAGCAATGCATAATAAAGTAAATGCACTAATATTTAATTAAACTCAAAAGGAAATGTAACAACATTTAATTCATGAATTATACAGGGACAGGGCGGCACAGTGGTTGGCGCTGCTGCCTCACAGCAAGAAAGTACCGGGTACGAATCTAGCTCTGCCGGCCTTTCAGTGCGCACTTTGCTCGTTCTCTCCGGGAATTCCGGCTTCCTTCCACAGTCCAAAAACATGTAATATAGGTGAATTTGTGACATCAACTTTCCATAGAATAGGTCATGTATTTCACGTATGTGTATAACATATTTAGTCTTGCTGATCTGACATAAAACCGTAATGAAAAAGCAGGAGGTGAGGCAGTCAGTATCTCTGCCTCACTGAAGGGGGCGTGCTGAGCCCACGGGTTTACGCCTGTTCTGCTGTTGTTCTTCTTCTATGCAGAGACAAAATCAGAGAGCCAAGTTCACTGCAGTACTCCGTTTTTCTATGTTTTGCTTTGACTACAAAAATGGAAGATTCTACATCCAAGCCACCCCAGGAAAATCGATAAATTATTCAATTAAAGAATTGTTCTATATTTTTTTTATCATATTTCTTCATATATAATTGAAAATATTTTGAAAAATAAAAATAGAGTAGTATTTATAAACTTTTAACATAAAATACCACATTCATTATTTTTTCTTCTTTCTATAGTCTTTTTTTTTTCCGCAAATGGGGTGAACCTATGATTTTGTCTGGCACTGTATAAATTGTAGAATTGCGATGGCAATTAACGTTCTTCTTTGGCCAAATGTGTACCTTATTTATGTGTGTAGAGTTCTGATATGATATATGAAAAACAACCAGTAGTCAGTGTGCCAGTCAATTTTAGCTACTCTCTTGGGTTCATATATTTGTAAATCTGACTATGTGGGTTAGGGTTAGGGTTAGGGTTAGGGTTAGATTATGAATATACTTTATATATATTATTTATATATATATTTATAATGTGGGTTACATTATACATATATATATAAATATCTACGTATATCTGTATATATGGTATGTGTGTGTATAAATGTATGTATGTGTGCAAGTACATATATATATGTTTACAGTAGTACATTAAGAGTGAAACTAAGGGTGTTTTCTTTTTTTGTTTGTTTGTATGTTTGCCAATTTCTTTATGTGTTTTGACTCATTTTGGCCTGTTTTGCTTTTTTAGTTTGGGGGAAAATAATAAAACAAAATTTGAAAATAAAAAAAGGGTAGGCATTATAAATTGTAGCTTCAGCCAACACCTTTTTGGCTATACCAATTTTTATTTCTATGTATATATGTGTATATGAACGTTGGTTTGTTGTACACATGTAAATATGCATGTGTGCATTAAGAATGGGAGAAATGTAAATACGACTGAAATTAATCAAATTCGAAATCAGAAAAATAACCTACTTGTAATAAATAGGTAGTACCTTTTACCTGGGTATAACATAGGTAATATATAATAATAATAATAATAATAATAATAATAATAATAATAATAATAATAATGTATAAGTAAATATAACCTGCTTGGTACTGACTTAGGTATAACCTCCATTGCATGTTAGAATCTAGTATGTATGTTTTTGAAGCGTATTTATCTATCACTAAATCAACTCAGCTTTGTTCTATAACCAGGATACCATCTTTGGTGTGCCAAAATAAATTTGAAGGCTTCCTCTTCTTTTAACTTACATTTATTTTAGTAAAACTGCACAAATAGAAAAGATAGAGACATTATGTCTGGTGGTTTTAGAGTTGGGGTGAAGCTACCAGGAGTATAAATATATCAAGTTAATGATTAATTAATTAATTGGCAAAAAATGTTTTTGTCACGTTGGCCTTGGGATGTTAAATCATTCAGACTGAAAGATCTCAACTACTTTTCAAAACTGGTGCAGACACTGATGTGCCTCTCAGGGTGAATCATTATCATTATTATTATTATCATTATTATTATTATTATTATTATTATATTGTCAGTAATACTTTACGGACCTACATTAAGATACAATTCGTAATCTGTACAGTATTTTGGTATCCAACCAAATACCTCTAAAATACATTACAAAATCATTTTAGTAAAACCACAGTAATGGCACGCATACATTAGATAATTAGTAATGATAATACAGACTATATACCATAAGTGTTTTTAATTTGTTTATGTTAAAATTTGAAAAGCAGACTGCATGCACAATGAACACTATTTTGCACACCATTATGCAGGAAAGTGTTGGTTGGTGGTGAAACTAGTTCAAAACATCACACATGTTGACATTTACTATTTCTGGTCAGCGTAAAACTGTCGATATTTAAAAAATATGTTTATATGAACTGTTGAAATTGTAGCACTGAAATTCTGAAAACCTAATTTTTACTGCTTCTTAACTCTAAGCTGTAACTCTCAGTGTAGAGAGTTACAGCTTTGCCCTATGAGATCCTTAAAGTGCTCTAAACTAAATGCGTTTGTATTCTTTGACTGCAGTCAAGCAACATTATGCCTGTTAGTGAAGTCTGAAAAAATGCTGCTCTGCACAGTACAGGACTGGTGTATGTTACTCCTCCATAACGGAATGCTGTTTTATTACACGGTGTTGACATGAGAGAGAAAGTGAAGAACAATCCAAATCAGAAACTATCCTCCTAAAATGTAAAGGTTTCTATTGCTTTATCAGTAAAACAGACTGAATGGCAGTAGGTTACAGGCCTACTTTGATATAAACTATACGGTACATTGCCCTCATATTAGTAAAAATTTAAAATATACTGTTGTTATGTTTTGAGTGATGAAAGTGCTGCCTGTAAGTCTTTATAGTAATACATTGGCCGCTATGTGATAGTCTTGTGTGGGCGGCTGAATTGCACAGGGATCACAAGTGCAGGCTCGTTAAACTATTCAACCCCATTTTCATGTAATTAAATTCCACAACTTCTCTCAAGAGTGAACGTACTCTCCAAATACTTTTCACAACAGTGGGGAAGTCTGTTCTTCCCTTCCAATTTGGAGGTAATGTCAGATTAATGGATAGAGATAGTTTGAAAAAGAAACAGGTTTTTGTGTCGTAATCATCTTTATCAAACTGTATCATAACATGTCATACCTCAGCTAAGAGGCTTAAAGTCATGTTGTGATGGTTCTGATTTTTGATTTGGTTTGCTGTTTTATTGTGAATGTTCTGGTACTTTGAATTTAGTGTTTCCCCTCTCACCTGTTTGTTCGTATGTGCAGGCGTAGCTCGCTTCACATATCTCCTAGTGTTTCCCCTCTCTGATTGTGGACTGTCTCCACCTTTCTTAAGTTGCCTTATAGTTATTAAGTATATTTCTCCATTTATCTAAGTCTGTGTCTTTCTATCTGTCATTAGTGAGTTTATGCTATTAATAATAATAATAATAATAATAATAATAATAATAATAATAATAATAATAATACTTTTAATTTATAACGCACTTTACATGTGGATCAAATCTCAAAGTTTTATATTTAGTTATTTGTAGTTTTAGTTTTATTACTATTTAATTACTTTCTGGAGATTTCTTTGCACATAGCTTATTCCCCTGCATTCTTTTTTGGGTTTTGTCATAATTTTATGGAGAATGACTTCCTGTTTAACATTACCAAACTCTATCCCTGAAAAGTTGGGGTTACTATTGTCATAACAGAATTTTTCCAAATTTTGTACCCCCATAGACCTTATTGCAACCATTTTGGGGAGCTTTTTCTCCAAAAGTTATTTGGCCGTAATTTCTAAAATGTTAATCCGATTTAGTGCAAATTTGTACATTGTTACGACCCCTCCGCTATCGCCCTGCCCCCCTGCTAATGTTAATGTATACAGCAAACTCCGCAGTGTAAATTGTACTGTTTGCCTCTTTATTTTGATTGGCTCCCGCGGATAGAAGTGTTACCTTGGCCCTCATGGAACACCTGAAAGGCCGAAGACCTGCAACAAGGAACGCGACGAAGGTCAGATGTTCAGGAGAGACGGTTCAGGAGGGACAAAACCAAACCAAACCAGTAAAAAACAAAAAAAGAAAGAAAAAAAATGCACAGGGGTTATAACATAACCTTCTTCCTAATGATAACAAAGAAGTTAGGATCATATTTTTGCCTTAGTAAACCTAATCAGTAATATTTTTGATAAATTTTGATAATTTTGGTAATTAAATGACCATAAAAGCCTTATGTATTATGCTTTATATTTAATGTAACAGATCTTAGAAGGGTAGATCTTAGAAGTTTTGGTTTATGATGACTTCCAAATTTCTATGAGTTAGTAGCAGTTGAAACAAAGATCCCTTTACCCTCTTCTCAAACAGTTCCACTAATAAAGAGGAAGAATGATTCCATGGTTGACCAAAAACCAAAGATTAGAGAAAGAATCGTATGACAAAACTTTTTGTTATCCTCCTCTTCAATAATAAATGAATAAATGAATCCTTTAATCATCACATACAGCCATTACAACATAGTGAAATTCTTTCTCTGCTTTTGAGCAATCCCTGCGGGAGCAGCAGGCAGCCCCCTAGAGGCTATTTGTGAACCTTTGATGGGTCCCTTTTACTTAAGTTTGATCTTGAAGCATAACTCTTTATTAATTGGGTTAGGGTCTTGTGCTGCCTTTTGAGGAGAAATGGCTCTAAGTGCTTCAATGAGCACTGAAAATGCACATTTGTATAGAAATATATTTTTCTGTATAGAAAGGAAAAGAAAAAAGCAGTAAGGGCACGTCCGTCAGCTGCTACTGAATGATTTGTGTCTGCACTCCACTTGGGGGTCTGCCCTGACTAAGCTCTGATTTGAGCTGGACAAAACAGAAGAGAAGTGCTGTGGCGCCCAAACTCAGAAAACCTTGTTCGTTGGACCCAGAAAGACATCCTGCACTTGGGTCAGCAATCCTTCTACCCCCTAAAAAGTGCAGCCGGAGCCTCGATAGAAAGATTAATGATCATTGATCCCCAGCACAAGCACCCAAGCAGCAGACCTTCAATCCTCATGAGCAGTAAAATCCTCACTGCACGCTTTTTTAGTCTTTTGTCTGTCCAGTCCTAACCAAGCCCAAGGACCGGGGCTTGTATTTTTTGCTCAGCGATGTGGCTAATGTTTACTTATTGGCCCATTCCAGTTGTGTGCTTTATTGTGAACACTCAATTTTTATGTTTGCAACATCCTTTTTTCCAGGAAATTATGTAAAAAATGGAAGTTAAGTAATAGAAGACCACTGATAACCACTGTGATTCAAGCCCGCAATATCAAAACTAAACTCAAGCGAATTTAAAATACACGACTGTCTGTATTCTACAAATGTGCTTGGGTATTTAATGCATCTCCAACATCAAAGGTAAATCCCCGAAAAGCCACCAATCCCCTGCGTTGTACAAGCAGTCCGTCCCCTTGATTATTCAATGTGAAGTTATGTCTAAAAAACAGGGTTTCTTTATATAAAGCTCCCCTTAGTGACTAAAATCCGAACTATTGGAGTAAAAAATTATATACAAGATAAATCTCAAGTTGATTCATATTTACAAATTTGGAATAATATAAAATTTGAAAATGGTCCATGATGTAGTTTTTTTTGTTATCGCGTTAACACAGAGGATATTCGGCAGATGTGGCAGATGCTGTGGCTGTTATGGAATTCCATAATAACTCCAACTTTTCAGGGATGTAATCAGGAACAAAGCATTGACAAAGCAGAAAAACACCAAGACACTATGAAATTCTCAGGTGACACAACTGGTGTAAACAACATTTTAGAAAGTTAATAATGTGTTCCCAACACCACGGTTCAGGCAGTATTCCTCCTCCTCATGGCCTGGCACAACCTACGAATGTCATCCTCTGGTAGGGCGGATCACTGCTCAGTCAGAGCTGGCCGGAGGAGGAGCAGGTTGATATGTTGATCCTAATGCTAATATAGATGCACTACTGTGAATCTGCTCTCCTGTTCGGTTTTAGTCGCTGTGGTGACCTGTCTGCTTTACTGGTCGGCCAAGCTGTGGCGTTCCCGCAGACGTCATGTACTCCCCAGTATTTGCACCTTTTTATGGAGAAGGATAGTTTAACAAGGGAGTGGTCACATGGGATTAGCAGGATTAAAGCACTTATCTTTATTTCTAAAAAATGTGTTTTCAGCCTCCTCACAAAATAAATAAATAAATAAGGAAAAGAAAATTTGAAAAAGATGACCAAAACTAATATGTTGGTATTCTCTACAAAACCTGCCTATAGATTTCAAAGCAAAAAAAAGGAAAATGGTCTCCCAAATAGGGCCCAAAAATTAACAGTGAATTTTTAAAATTTCTCTCTTTAAAATCGTCTTTAAAGAGACTTGTGATCAAATAGAATAACGTTGTCTGGACCACATTACATATCTTCTAATTTGCAGATGACACACGATGTTTGGATAATCATCTGAGTGTTTGGAGAACTTCGTCCCCATTTCTTCTGGATCTTCCCTAGCTGATGAGCATTTCAAAAGCACTAGGGCCAACGGATCACCGGTAATATGGGTCTGAAACAGCAAATTACCATCCAGCAGAATAATCCTGCTGTAAATCAGCTCCCACTCAGTTCTGATCAGCAGTAACTCTGACTTCTGCCCCAGGCAAAATCTTTGATGTTTGGAAGGAAGCTTTAAATAACAGTGCTTAAAATGTAACAACAATGCATTGTATGCACAAGCAAGTTATTTATGCGGAAATAATTATCGTCCCTTCAAACCATTTAGTTTAAAGCTAACTGTCTGCTCTCGGTGGAAACAGCTTATGGTGGATTGATAATAAACTATTATAAACTATCAGTGCATGTGGGATTCTGATATTTCAACTTTTCTACATGGTGAGGAAATCAGAAATGATCAGAAATGATCAGAAAGTGTCTGGTGGCGCTGAGGTTGCTCGCATTATCTAATTCCAATAAATGAAATGAAAAGCCAGGGACACACAAAAACTGTGACTTAATTTTTGTATCACATATCACATATGGGTGTCAATCAAAGGTCAGCTAAAGATGATAAAAGCACCGTCGGTGGCTTGTTATCATTTCATTCTTCCATTGGTGCTTTAAGCGCTTCCAAATCATTGAAAACACTGATGACTTGTGTGTCAGACGAGAGGTGAGATGAATTCTGCCATGAGGGATAAGACAGAAGCAGGCAGGTCGGGTAGGTTCATTGATTTACAGAAGAGGTTCGAAGGCTAACAGAAGAATAAGACAGGAAAAGGTCAATGCAAGGCAATCTAGATAGGCCAGGACATCCAGAAGAACACTTGGGAAGGCACATGATCACAAGGCAGCAGCTTTAGAGTGATTTACATATAAAAACAAACTGAAATAAACAACCAGAAAAACCCTAAAGTAATAGGCTCTTGTACAAATAAAGAAAACTGAACCTCAAAGGGGCCAATCAACCTTGATGACCTGATAGGGGGAAGGCAATCTCTCAAATCGAACACTGCTTAATAAAGTCCCTATCAACATCCCGCTGACGTTTGGAGAATTTTAATACACTAATTTGAGTGTATTGTGGTGTAGGCCTGAGACTCTGGTTTTAACATTTCTTGTACATTTCTTGTTCATCTCTCGTATAATTCGTATTTTTTATCTTAGTGCTAGCGTGATGTACACATTTCATTTGTCTCTCTAGTTTATTTCATTGCTGCTTTAACACTGGAACTTCCCCTCTTGGGACGTAAATTCCGTGTCTTCTTATCTTATCGTATCTTATCTATCTTATTCACAGAACTTGAATTTCCATCAGGATAAATAGAGTATCATTTCTTCTTCATCTTCTTCTTCTTCTTCTTATTGTGATTACAGTACGATGTGTATTTCCCCCCTAATTGAAACATTTTCAATTCATCAAATGATGTGAAAATCCTCAAATTTGTTTCTACTCACATCACCCTATTTGTGCCATTCGTGTCTTAGGACCAAACTCACAGCTACTAAATTCCGCAGAAAAAATTAATTGGGCCTGAATAAAAAGAGGCCGATGTGCTGCCTGTGGGAGAGACCTGTCTAACAGAGTAGTTCTGTCTTACAGCTATTGACCCGTCCTCTACATCAGCACACCGGAGTTCAACTGACCTCTGATCTCCTCTGTTGGCTTAAAAGCAGGTCAAAGGGAGATGATTATAACTTTGTGCACTTCCTTCAAACCTGAAGGAGGTGCACAAAGATGTATATATATATATATATATATATATATATATATATATATATATATATATCTGGGTGTTGTTCCCCGTGCACCCAGATGAGTTGATAATACGAGATATAAATGGAACCACACTGCTGACTTCAGTGATACGTCACTGGTAATGGTGTGCGGATAAGTTGCCCATAAAGCCAGCATGAGGAAACATGCTGTCAGCAGCCTGATCATTAAGACACCAAACAAGGAAATGCTCTGATGGACCCTAATCATTCAAGATCAAATGCGTTTCAATTAACCGATAACATCTGCTCACGCAGCCATTCTGGTGACTCGCCATATGTTTCTGCGACCTCAAAGTGGCGGCGAGGAGATCTGTTGCCAAAACAGAGGAAATGAATAGAAAAGACAATATGATGCTGTTCCATCACATGATTGAACATGGTCGACTGTGAAATGAAAGAACCTTGAGTGTGACTTTGAAAGTCCAAAACTTAAGCGGGATCAAGTGTGATATTATGTATTTGTTTATTTTGACTGTATGTTTCAACATGAAGTGTTGGTTGCCCAATCATGAAGATACCATATGGATACCTGCTGTTGTGATAGAGGGATTACCTCCTTACAGACGGGCTAAAAATAACAGGTAAACAAACATATTTCATAATCATCTAGATTCACACGCATCTGTCATGTAACAACAAGAGGAATTCATATTCACCCATTTTAATATTTCCCTTTGTTGATGTTTTTTTTAATGTTTTTTTTTGTTCTTGGTGAAAGAACATGGCCCCTATCAAAAGCGGTAAACATGGGCCGTCAGCACATCTTCGCAGGTCTTATGTGTAATACAAATAAGCTCGGCTGCTGGGCGCCATAGCTCTGTGAGGGTTTTCATCCATAGCTGAACAATTTTCAGGTCCTCTGGGTTTCTTCGCATCAATTCAATTTATTTCAGTAAATGGACGAATTCTTCAGGGAAATTTGGTATGTCATTTGTGTTTTTCATCAAGAAATACCTCCCTCTGCTTTTCTGGTCAACAAAATAGGATTAAACATGCAGAAATATAGATGAGAGGTTATTAGCTTGGTGAGTATTTAGAGGCATTGTGATAATTAATAATATAATCCAGTGTTTACTGGTCATTAACTTTGACCTAATATTGATTGTTGAGTTGGGTGAAAATCTATTTTACTGACATTCCATGATGAATTGTTTGGTCCTGAATTGGATTTACATCTGATTCAAAAAGATATCAGCTTGAAATTCGGGCTCGGGCAGCCCTCTGCCCCCAAATAGATAGATATTATAATATAGGTAAAAATGAGGCTCAGATAACAAGAAGTTCTCTCCTTGAAAAGGCAGCGAGCGGCTGGTGCTGCGGATCCCTCCAAAATGTCTGTGTGCGATATGCTCTTCCCTGCTGGCCCACACTGACAAGCCTATGTCATGCCTATGACATTTCCAGAGCCTTCACATTTCATCAAGATGGTAATTAATCATTGCTGAAACAATGTAGCAGCCTGGAACACCGGGCCTGCTTCGCCGCTGAGGTGAGCGAGCAATGCCAGGAGCTGCCATGGCACAGGCAAAGGGTTGCCATGGTGAAGCCCTGGCAGCATCACAGACCATCATTCCGCTGTGTCATACTGTATGTTCGATCGCAGGCTGCGACTCTAAGCTGTGAGGAGCAGTCACAGACCTAGTCTGCTCCATGTTTGTAGAAATTATGTTCAACAACAACATATGGAAAACACTTTTTCAAACAAACTAAGAAATCATAAACTGATATCTTGGTTTGGGGAGAGATTGCCAGCTGGGGCTTCTAAATCATATAAATAAACATACCCTTAATATCAATGACACTGGGATATTTCTCACAAATTTTACTCTATCTAATAAAATATTCCTATTAAAAATTTCTGAGATTTAAAATGGATGAGCGTCAAACCTAAATAGGTTGCTTACTCCAAACCACGCAATTTTACATTCACCAGTGTAGTTTTAATTAAAAACAGAATTGAATAATGAATCATGAAGTTTCCTCTTAACAAGCTTTATGGAAAACAACTATCTCCAGGCAAAATCAAACTAATGTGAGCTGCCCCATAACAATCTTTGCAGAGAGCTAAATGATGGTGATAGTGAATGGACTATACTCATACAGCACCTTCTTGTTTGCCTGATCACTAAAAGTGAGGTTCTCTCTCAAATACACAGTGGACGTAGAGGCTTTCATGCAAGGTGACGCCCGCTTATCAGAAGAAATACACTCAAAAAACAATTCTTTAAATTATCTTAAATGGGCCTCTTTAAATATAAAACATTCATCTTTTTCAAACTTAATATTCTTAAGTTGGATCAATACAATTTATTACAGTTGATTCAATTTAGTTAATTGGATTAATACCAACTGAATTGATTAGGTTTGATTAAGTTTAGTCACTTGGATTAGGTCCAACTTTATTTATTAGGTGTGATTCAATTTATTACCTAGAATAGGTCCAAATTTAAGTTAATAGAGTTAATCCAACTAATTTTGTATTGGCAAAATTACACTTCAGTATGAATTTATCTTGGCTAAATAATTTGAGTTAACCCAACAGGATTGCTTTTTGACGATTAAACTCTTTTAATTATGTGAAAACACTTTCCATGGTTTAATGAAAAGAAGGAAAACCTTTTGAGGACAAACAATGTGAAGAGTAACACATGTTTTGGTTTTCTTACAGGTTGCGTCAAGGATTGACACACAACCGGGCATGCAAAATAGGAAATTCGATCGTATTAGTTCATGTCAACTTAATTTAATATTCAAAAAGTTTAGCCCTACTTGACATAATCAAGTTTATATTACAAACATTAAAATCATTTTATAAAAATACATACAAAATACATACCTAATTCAAGTTAATGTAACAGCCTGCTAATTTATTTTCTGAGTGCAACCATTCATGGCATCATTTATACACCAACAGAACAGCCATCATGGGAAGATCGGGAGTTCAGTGCCTTGCTCAAGAACTAGTGAAAACAAAAATATAAACTGACAGATGTTACATTTCTGCTTTATTGAGTGTAATTTTGTGATCATGAACAGTGATCTATGAAAAGTATATTGGAGAATAGAAGCAAGTATCTCCGCTTTTGATGCCTTTTCAGGACCGTAAAACATAGTGTAGAAGGCTTGATAAGAAAACCAAGCCTACAAGCAGGAATAGAGGCTGAAAGAGAGCCAGATGTGTCCTGGACTTTCAGAGTGTATTAAGTGTAGGAGTACAGATAACCTACTTCAGGTCTGTCAGCTGTACAAACATTCTCTGAAATGCCACTATGAATAAATCAAAGGTATAACAGCAACCTGCTTCTTCAGTGTATGACTATTTTATGAAATTTCTGTTTAATAATGTATCTAGTCTTTAGGTACAGTTTCAATCATAGTCCATATTTGACATAAAATCTGCATCTTTTTTTGTTGGAAGATTTCACAATTATCAGCAGCTTGTCACCTGGTGAAGATGACCTTTAAATGTTTTGCCCCTGTCTGTTTGTGTAGAGGCTCTTCATCAGGGGACATTAATGAAACGGAGGTGCCATCTCTTGCCAGCGTTTAATGTTAATTGGCAGGGATTTGAGGACAAATGGCCAGAGTCCAGGACATAGCTGCTTCAGACGCAGCAGCATTAAAGGAGGCTTGTTGTCACAAAATAACCTTTTTGGAAAATAAAGGAGGGCTGAGGCAGCAGGATGAGTATTCGCTCCCACTTTGTGGTGTTCACACAGCATACAGAATGAAAATCATAACACCCCACGTCAACCAAACAGGTGAGGTCAGATTATTATTGAAGCTGCTGAACCAGAAAGTTGATACAGTGCGCTTTATGTGCTTGAGGGAGAAGACACTGACAGTTCAAGGCCTTTAAGTCTGCAAGAAAGAGCTGGGTGGAAATGCATCTGCAAGCACTGGAATCATTAACATTTAGGTATGCTTACAAGACAGTATTAAATCAAAGTAAGCAAAAAAAGAGGCTGAAGCAGTGCTGTGTAGATGTAGATGGACGCTCATATCCGTACTTTTATTCACTCATTTACAATTCATGTCAAGTAACTAACACCCGACCCCTATCCCACACACTGAAGAACAAAAAGGGGAGGGGTGCCTCAAGGCTGGTGCAGATCTTCTAACTGACCTTCATGTGGAGTTGAAGACAGTTTTTGTCCGGTTTTCGACACCAGATAAGTGAGCTGATGTTGCATCTTTCTCATTCCCAGGGCTTCAAATACTGCCGCTTTGTCACATTTATGGTCAAGAGTAACACATTAAGCAACTAGGCTCCGCAAATGGAATATTAAGTTATATCTGAAAAAGGTTTTTCGTAGAAAAAGCTCCCCCTAGTGAGTGCTATATTAACTATGAGAGTAAAAAAGGATATATGAAAGATAGACCTCCTGGAGTTGATTCATAGGCACCACATTAGGTTTAAATCGGACCAACAGTTGGGGAGATATGTCCGAAAACTTTTGGATATAAAGCTCCACCTAGTGTTGGCAATATACAACACTACCTTTCCCAAACTCAATCCAGTCTATTCTTGCAGTAAGGTCTATGTTGGTAAAAAAAAATTTGTAATGATTTTTGATTTATCGTGTTCGCACATTGTATTTCTCGACTTTTCGTGGATATAATTCTACAATTACCTGTTTCTTCTTTTTTGCTTCTTCTTCTTTCTAACTTGTTTCCATAGGAGAAAGGATTGAACAATGAACTTCAAGTGTTCGTCAAGGATGACAGTATTGGCATTTTGATCAAATGCTTACACACAACAATGGAGGCATAATGGGGGGCTATAGTTATTCCTCCTCGGAGACAGCGGTGGTGGTAGTAACAGAGCTGAATCAAAATTCTGTATAAACGTGAGGTGGAGAGGCAGGAGGGCACAGATTCACAAATGTTAATAAATGAATAAACTATAAATTATTATTAATAATATTGTTGTAGGTAAAATGTCCACTCTTTTCACTGTTTTAGCTTTCGACTGAAGAAATAGCAAATCAAAAACAAAACAAAAAATTAATGTCAAGTATGTAGCGCTTCTTCCTCCCTCATGCTGCTGATTCTTCTTGACTCTTCACCTGAACTGAACTATAGATCTTTCCAGTGAGTCACTAACATCTATTGAAATGTCTAATGTGCCATACCATACCATACCATCCAAACCTATTCATGTATGTGACTTAGACTACTCTTGAATAAGGATCCCCTGTGGGGGGGACCATTGTTTCTTTGCCATGAAGGAGGTTGCTTTTACTACTCTACGTTTGCCGTCTATCTGTTTGTTATCAAGATTAAACTAAAACTACTTGACAGATTTACATGAAATGTTACACAGAGGTAGGCGTTGACATTTCCTAAAAATGAAAATGTGACGTTAGGTCTGATGCAGCTTTTCAAATAAAATAAAATGAAGAATGTGAATGAATGTGTCTACTGTTGCTAGACTTTGGTGGAGGTTCTCTCAGTGCGTTTTTCAGTTTATGTATTTTTTCTGATGCAGGGGCAACATACGTGTCTAGAGACTTCCGAAACAAAGAAACTCAAAGGTTTCAGTTGATGGGGTTACCAACTTCTTCTGTAGCTGCCGCCGTCATAAAGGTTTACATCCTTGGGTTCATGTCCAGTTTATCTCTTGGACCCATATTGATTTCTGATAATTTTTTTGTGGACTGTGCTCTGTGTGCTGCTGGCAGACAGTGGCAGCTGAGAAAGTGAGTAAGTGAGACAGGCTATTGGTCCAATCCTTCAAAGCAGTCTGCTTGTCTCACAGATGAGAATTGAAAGACAAATCAATAGAGATCACAGCTTAAATGAAGAGTGATTTTAATTGGCTTACCATTATTGACGGGTGCTTCCCTCAGCTCCTCGGACTCGCTCAGCGACCACTTCAGGCTCTGTGCTGTGGCTTCTAGCGAGTGAAGATATGCTGACACTCAGCTGTTCGATGAATGAAATGACAACTAACAAGGGGTGACAATAGCAATTCAGATAAATGTCTCTTCAAGCTAGTCTTCTTGGCCCACATCTGCCTGTACATCTATTTTCAGAGGCTGTAAAAGATTTATTAATAAACTTGGGGTGACAGAAAATATGTGGGAAACAGAAGAATGCGTTTCCATCCATAATAGATGCACTTTGCAAGCGGCTTAAAGGAAGCAGACATAAAGATATGTTGTTCTTATTGATTGAACTGATATAAATGAAGGTAGCGGCTTATAACAGATTAAGGTCCCTCTGATGCTTATGTTACATGAAAGTGTAGGAGATGGCTTTGGCCGGCAGTTTGCCGCGTATCTTAATACATTCTCAAAATATTCTGATGAAATTCCTTCTGCATAAAGAGGCTGCAGCTCTCACAAACCGAACAGCCGCGCAACAGAAGATGTACGGTACAATGTCTGGCGATGCTGTAAATGTTTTAGAACTCACTGGGTAGTTTGTAGATTTTGCTAATGTTTACGAAACTGGAAAGCAATTATTAATTTGGCAGTAAAGATGCTGTGCTTTCCTGACAGCTATATTTGTGCGTAGAAATGTACTCATTATCATATTAGAGCTGGAACGATCTGTATTTATTTTGTTTGTTCCTTTAATGCAGTCATTAATTTGCCTCAAATTTTGACGATTCACCACAATGATTAATGTGATTACAAGGAATGGGTCTGAATTCCCCCTACAATGAACACCCGAAAGACAGCCAACGTGTATGCTGTACGTGTTGCCAGTTGATATCAGGACTAACATGTATAAAGAGAAAAAAACATTCTTTCCACATTCACACTTATGAGCATTTTAGAGTAGCCAATTCACTCATCTTGCATGCTTTTGATGGTGGCGGGAAGCTGGAGGAAATCCCTGTGGAATCCCAAGCAGACACAGAGAGAACATGTAAATTCCCCCCCACAGAAAGGCTCCAGCTCAGGATTTCAAATAATTATGAGTAAGACATAGCCTCTTGCTTTCAATACATGCACAGTCACCAGCAGAAAACACCTGCAAGATTAACATTTTATTTTTTTTAATACATTAGGACTGCCAGAAAGGACCATTTTAACAATACATACCCACTCATGCATATTCTCAGAACGGTGTCAGGCACAGTGGAATTACACAAGTTATCATCTCAGGAATTACATATTCCATAATCAGCCTTTTTTCTCTCAGCGGGCAATGGATGCTGAGTTGGCTTTTCGCCTATCATACTGATAGTGAGTGAGTGAAATAAAATGGTTATCGGCAGTCGACAAGAATTTATAATTTCCTGTAGGGTCAATATCTTCAGATCTTAACCACTGAGGAACATTTCTGATACAGGCGGGGGTTTTGTGTGACTATTGGTCTTCTTAGGCAAAAGAAAAATAATAATAGGTCAGATCAACTTGCCACCGTTCTCATAACTAATGTGATGAGAAGAAAAGAGGCACCCAAAAGCATTTCATGATTGTTTCCATATGTGATCAAATTGAACTATTCAACCAGGGATATTTCTTCAAACAATGACAAAGCGTCTCACTGAGGGAAATACTGCTGCAACCAGTCTTTCATGAAGAAGTAGAAATGAATACTTCACAAAATCAAATTAATTCACACTATGGAAACAATATACAGTATAATCACTATCTGAACTCATGACCTACAAGCCAGAACAAGAGTGATGTTACAAAACAGGACGTGGTTAAAATATCTGTTGTTGTTGCTTTTTATGTGATTTCAACATTTCATAAACTTTAATATATATATAAATATACATATACAAATATATATATATAGATATATGTATATGTATACATATTAGTGTTTGGAGCACAGGTACTGGCAGTAATGGTGATACGACTGGTGGACCATAGTTGTCTAGTTCCGAGGTTCCAAGCATTTTGGCCTGTTTACCATTTGCACATGTCTACCATGCAGTTGAGATCAGTTCATTCAGCAGGACACCAGCACTGAAAGTCGGAATGCTCTTGAATCTCAACTGCTTTAATATGTTTAACAATAAGTTTCTTTAATGGAAGTGAATCCGCTTCACAGGGGGCTGCCCACTGCTCCCTCAGGGATGGGTCAAACGTAGAGAAATAATTTCATGATGTTGTACTGTGCATGGCTGTAGGATATTATTGCGACCAATTAAGGATACATTATTATTATTATTATTAAAGTCATTCAAATTGAACCATTTCAAATGATGAATCTAACACTCAGACTCTTATCAATCCCCCTGGATAAACATAGAGATATGGATTACTGAGCTTGCATACTTAAAAATAATTTTGCATCCAAACCGACTAATAATCTCTCATCTCTGAGTGAGAGCTGCTGTTTCTCTGTGTGGATGTGTGTAAAAAGAGAGACTGAGAGGTGTGATGGTGATGGTCAGAGTGAAGACTTATCTTCCTGCAATATTGGTACTACTGATAAACCTCCTAAATCACCTGCAGTGACTGGAGCAGAACTAACTCGCCTGATATAAAAGCTGCCAGATTTCTTAGTTCATTTTTAATACCTCCAGATCAGATCCATTCAGGATTTTGTTGATGTAATCCCATTGCTCAATATTCTCATGTTCAATGTTATAATGTCTCCAACCAAATGGATCATTTGTCAGAAAAACCTGGCAGATGGGCATGCAATCGTTTAAAGAAAGAAAGATGTATCAACATCCTTCAAAAACAAAAAATCTCTTTTGAGATTTTCCACAGTTGTCTCACCAAACAATTATCAGAATGTACTTGTGTACTATAACCGGACGCGTTATAAAGAGCACCAATGAACTAACCCAGATAATTCTTCCTGCCATATAAAGATGGTGCACAGCTGAGGATGAGTGGTACATTGTCTCTACCCAGAGGACCCAACATAAAAGAGGGTTTTGTATGTTTGAATTGCCAGAAGCATTCCTCAATGCATTATTTTTTCAACCAGATAATGATCTATCTCAGCTCCACAGTGTCCTACTTAGCCTTCTTATCTAAGTTGGAGAGAAAAATCATCATTTGATGTGGAGGATGCATCTCAGCCTTGCTACTCGGTTCTTGATTATTATCCTTTACATGTAATTACTTAAGGCCAGTTTTTTTTAAAGACATTGCATTTGTATAGAACTTTTATTGAGCATGAGACAACGCTACGCAGTATTTGCCATCTTGTCTAGAAGAAATGAATTTGCAACAGAAGATAAATATGCTTGTAAGGGAAATAGGAACACAGTAATTGCTGTCTAGATTTGGATCTGTGCTTTTGTTTAGGCAACACAGCACCTTCTGAAAAACAAATTAATCATTTGTTTTGCAGAAGGTACAAAGAAAAAAGTGCAAAGAAAAAGCACTCAGGGAGCGCAAAACTCCGACAAGGGCCAAGACCTACCTCTAAAACTACTTAAGCAGATATTGTTGTTATTTCCTGTTCCTCTCCAGTATAAAACACCAAAGGAGCAAGGGACAGCAGTACCCAAGGCTTAGGAATAATTCATGCAGATTTCTCTTTTTGGCCTGATGCATTCGTGATATATATCCTGATTTCTTTGGCATGTAACTTGATGCCTTAGTTGTCTTCAACATGTGACTTGATGTATTTGATGGTTTTGTGAGATGAAACAAAATGGTTTTGATGTCTTTAGGTCAACAAACTTGATATCTTTGACATATGACTTGTCTTTGATATCTTTGTGACATGTAACTTCATGTCTTTGTTAAATGTAACCTAATGTTGATGATGTCTTAATGTCATTGTTTTTGTAGGATGATTGATGTCATTGTCTTTGCGTCATGTAAACTGATTTTGTTGTCTTTGTGACATGTAACTTGATGTTGTGTTCTTTTTGATATGACACTTCGTGTTGTCATTGTGACATGTAACCTGACGTCCTAGATATCTTTGACATATGACTTGATTCTTCTGATTTCTTTGTGACATGAAAATTGATGTCTCTGATGTGTTTTAAATGTGACTCGATTTCTCTGTCAATCTAGACTGAGGTCTATTTTGGTGTCAAATTTAAAACTGATCCCTGACATAGTTTTTGAATTATTGCTGAAAAACAGTATTTGTTTGAAGTAAGATAATGAGCAAAATATGAACTACTACAGTTTAAAATGATTTATTTACATAGAGTATGGAGCAGATGGATGCGGCGATGGACGCAATGATGATTCCATAATATCCCGACCTTATTGGGGTATATAATGAGAGTCTTTTTCTCAGAATAATAAAACAGCCAAAGCTTTCAATTTATCAGTCAATGTACGTTCCAACACTCACCAATGGTTGTAATAAACAGTCATTTTACAAGAAGGACTTTCAAATGTTCTGTCTTTGTAACAAACAGTCATTTATTGAATGAATAACTCCTAACTCATGTACAGCGCTGAAACTCACAGTAGTATCTGTCGTAAATACACATCCTTGACAATGTCATGAGTTCTGGATAGTGACCATACGAAGAATTTACCGACACAAGAGGCTGAAAAGAGCTTCCTTTTGTAGGCTGGCTGGGGTTAGCATTGGAGCTTGGCCATCTGGAGGGAGCTCGGAGTGTAGCTACTGCTCCTACATATTGAAAGGAATCAGTTGGTGTAGTTCGGATTTTAGTACCTCCAAAACACCCTTTGGAGGTTTTCCAGGGATGTTATACTGGGAGGAGACTCAGGGATTTACTCAGAATTCGCTACTGGGATTATAGGTATCTTGTCTGGCCTACACTTTGAATATTCTCGTTTCACCACAACCTGACCCCAATAAATGGAAGAAAATGTATATGATTATTATTTTTTTATTATTATTACATTGTTTGCACATTTTTTGACACAAGCCTGATCAGTTGATTTAAAATCCAACGAGGAAAGAGCTCGGTTAGGAAAACCACTTGACAATTAAAATCTATACCTTTCGAAGAGATGCAGATAAAGGCTGTTCTCAACTATCTGAGTCGGTCCTCAGCATCTCCATATTGAGTAAGAAGTGAGCTATTATGATGCCTTTGTGTGGAACACAAGATTTATTACTGCACCTTCTGTTGAACCATCAGAGCCTCAGAAGACGGCATGTTGCTAGAGAAACTTTCCTGAACAAAGTAAAACTGCTTTTGCTTCTTTTTCTCTATTAATCAACTGTTTCAGAAGGCGAGACCGATCTGTTTGCTGGCCTTTTTCTTCCTGCTGCTGCTAGCAATGTGACATTTTATCATCTTGATGTAGTCAACACAAACCATGCTGTTCATACACAGTATTTGGTTATGTAAGCATAATCTTTCATACCTGCATAAATGTCGTAAAATATTCCCACAAAGCCAGACGTTGTTTCCTGTAACCATTGAAATCAGAGAGTAGAAATATCATAAAATACTAGCTGATAAACAAAGATGGCCCCTGTAACTGACTTTGAAAGTTGACAGTAATATCGAGCGAGCTGCACATCAAAGCTGATTGGCTCATGCCTTTGTATCCCAAGCATCAGCCTGATTGATGACGAGGTTTTGTTTGTGCTTCAGGGGTCCAGCCTTTATAGTTGATGCTGCTTGTATTGAGGGAGATGGATAGAAAGTGGAATATATTTGAATGAATCTGAAGAGAACACTTAGAACGCGTATATGCGCTGACCCGAGGATATCTCGAGATGGGCTACAGAATCAGCTCTTCTGTCAAATGTCGGGAGGATAAAAATGAAAGCTGCGTTGAGTGTTCCAGTCGGACGACTATAGTGGCTTTCATAAAAACGGGCTTTCATGTGCTCAGACTGACAGGCTTTTGATGTAAGTAGGAGAGTCTAGGATTAGGCGGAGAGGATAGCAGGCTGGCCCTCAGTAACAAGGGCAGGAGAGATAGAGGAATAGAAAGATCTTAGAGTACCTGATGTTTATCTATAGCATCATCAAAAAAAATCTATAACCAGTAACTAAGTAAACTTTATAAATTTACAAATGTACATAAGTATAAACGTTACATTTGTAATCCACAACATTTGTCTCAGTAGTTACTAGTTCCTTTTTAAACCCTTCCTGTCCAGTGAAAACCATGTATCTCCAAATGTATTGTTTTAATGTATTATAAACTGCAAGAATAAATGTTTCTTTCTGGATTCTATTACTAACCCAAACAAGGTACTTGAAAAAAAAAAAAAAACAGGTTTATTATTATAAGCAGAAAATAATAAATCCAGTCTTGAGGTATCAGGAGGGTGCATTGTCATAAAGCTGAAAAAAGACTGATCTTATGATGAGTTGAGGTCTTAGCGTTCAATTGTTAAGTGAATTTACTTTGCCTCATCTTTGAATGCGTTCAGAAAAATTACCTCACCATTACTACCCTCATTAAGTGAAATCTCTGATCCATTTTGGTAAAGTGTGTTTTTAGAAAACACTTTTGGCTCTTATTAGACTCTATTTGGCTGTATCAAGTTATGTAATGCTGTTTAGAAAGTCCTCACCTGCTACATTGCTCTAAAAAAATCTATCTTATCGAATAGGACTTCCATACTAGCCTTGAGTTATACTTCCTCCTTTCCTCTTTGACCTGTGGCATCCCTTGAGGCTCCATCCTTGATCCCTTACTCTTTAGCAGATACATATAATGCCACTAGGTTTAAGTTGAAAATATGAAGAACAAATAACCAAAATTGGATTAGTCTTGTGTAGAGCCTTTGAAGTTATCACCAGGACTGAAAGATGTTGCAGTCATGGGACTGTGGCCTACAGTTTCTCAATTTTGTGTTCCGATTAATAGGCTGCTACTGTTTCTGTGCATCAGTAAAGTTTGTAAATCCAAACAATGTATCCAACATGAATGCTCATAAAAAGGAAAATTTGACCATCTGTAATTTATTGTTCATCAAGTTCCACTCCCTTTTAGGTGACCTTCCCTCTTGGGAGCATAGTTTTGGTTGCTGGGTAATAGGGTATTAGGATTAGTATAAGCCTAGTTTGCTTATTTATAGGTACGAGCAAATAAACACACAAATTCCCCTCCTTGTACAACGCAGTGGATTGGAGACTTTTCGGGGATATATCCTTGCAGTCGGAGACGACAGCATAGGCTTAGTTCTCTATTCAATTTAAAGGAATATGTTGAAGGCTGCTAAAATCTTGAACAGGAGTCAAGTCAGACCTCTAAAGAAGATATAATACCTTATTTGATTATGAAGTTCCACGATGAAATAATTGAATGAAGACACTCAAAGAAAGCTAAGTCTAAGGTTGGCTTGATGCAGGCTTTTACCAATCAAGCCTAAAAGCATTGGTACAACTATTTCTGAGTGATTTAGCTTTGTCTGTAGGTCATGCATTTCAGACTTTAAGATTCCGGAGCACCATAATATGTCACAAAACTTTCAAATCAATCTGTAATGGCTTGTTTTGTTGTTCTTTAGCTTCCAAACAGCCCCAATCTCAGGTTCCTAGGATCACATTACTACAGGATGAAGATGAATGCTTTTGTATTGTCCAGCCTCTGCTTGCAAGCCATCCATCTTACCCCGCCAAATAAAAGAATAAAGATATTTCAAAGTTTGAATTTTTATTATTCTTGTCTGGGCATCTCTATTAGTGCTAGGAACAGCATTGAGAGAGCAGCCGTCTGGCTCTCCGACTGGAGGACACCCATATGGTGCAGTCATGTTCTCAGCTAATTAGAATTAATGGCAGTCATGACATGGCCCCACTCCTTAGACCGAGACATCCACTCCTCGGATCCCACTTAGTGTTAAGACTTAAGACAACAAAGTCTGTTTGGTGACTTAAATGTTCTGGAAGAAATATAGACACATGTATTTCCCGTAGCTCTTCTAAGTCTCCGAATTACATTATGAAACATTTACTGGACAAAACATTGTCTTAAGAAGAACAGAAGCCGTTATCCTTTTTGCTGAGTGCGGTCTTTGTATTAAACTCAACATAGAGGAAGGCTTTCTGGTCTCTTAATAATGAATAATTAATGAGGTACTAATGCATTACTAAGGTGTGTTCTGTGTTTCTCTAATGACATATTATAAAACACAGATTGAACAAACGCATACTTACACACTAAGTGGAGCAGATGTGACACAGAAAACCAAAGGCATTAATTAGCCTAATAATTACTTCTCCACTCAAATACAAGCTCTGATTCTATTACCCAAAACAAACACTTAGACCTGGAGTTTATGTGAGGGAGACATTCTGTGATCAATATGCAACAATGCATTTGTGTAGATGGACCTAATTAAAGGCTGGATAGAATATCTCATCCTGTTAGATTAATTAATGTACAGACAACTCTTTCAAACTTTGACATCCGACACCCTCTCAGCACTGTTTAAGCTAACTTTAAATCTAATTTAATTCTGGAATGCCCTTTGCAAATCTAACATACATTTTTGTGAGCTAGAAATCTGAAGGTCTTTCATTTTCAACTTGACATCAGTGCATTTTTATCACTTGAGAGAAAGAGAATAAACTGTAAACCCAATATTGACAATGCTTTTGGCTCACAAGCTGTGGAAAGGTTGATTAATGAGTCATCCTGAAGATGTGGAGCCAAGTTAACATTCATCCAGAGCTGTGTTTTGAGTCATTGGACAAATCCAGCTTTTATCTCTATTTTGGTCTCGTTTAGCATGATGTTAACATCTGTTTGTCATTCGGTGGCAGATAGACTGTATACAGACAGTTTCATTTTTTGGCTTAAAACTGCTTCCTGCTTCTGGTGGACAGTATCATTGAAAAACATGAGATTAAACTGAAGTAGTGAAGTTTTGTTTGGGTTAAAGAATATTTAGTAGCTGATTATAAAAATGTACCTTTACTCCAAGAACAGCCTTCCTGTGTGTCAACCCCATTTCTATCCCAGGATAAAGCATAGACATTGCATGACCTGAGAAACAGAGGGTAACTCGGGAAAACTGTATCGATGCTCTGGATGAAAAGGATATATTTGGACAGCAGATTATTGGTTTTTGTTTCTATGCTTCAGTGTTTAAAAGTACACAATTATTGTCTACATGACACCTTTGGCTAACAACACTAGCTAATCCTCACTCCCCAGGTGCATCAATGAGCCTTGGGCGCCCAAGATCCTGTGACCATTTCACCAGGTATCATTCCCAGTTGTGACTTTGGTAGATTAGTAACCAATGCAGACTGAAAACCTCCAGTGTTTCGGCATATTTGGAGATACTCTGATCTCAAAATACAAACCAATACAATTTGGCCCTTGTCAGAGTCGCCCAGATCCTTATCAGCCCATTTTTCCTGCTTTCAATACATCAACTCCACTTGCTGCCTAATGTATCCCAAAATTATTCTAACTTCACCCATTAGTGAGTCTAATGTTATGGCGGTTGGTGTATATATATCCCTACAAGTAAAATAGTTAAGTATAAATAAGTACAAGAAAATTGACTTCTTTTATATTCTGACAATTGGCATTTATGGAGTAAATAACCGGAGGCCTGTTTTTATCGACATTTGCGATTCATCTTTAAGTGAATAATCTCCATATTTCCTATATTAAATTCATGAATGAAACACTTAAAATGTGTATATAAATATAAACTAACAATGTACTTATATAAATATAAACTAAGTACTTAATGTACTTTCAAATGAGTATATAAAAAAAAACAGGCAGTTCGTTAGGAGGTAAATTCAAAAACTCAATTTGACAACCATGTGACTGATATTAGCCTGTTTTTTGGGTATCCATACTTATTATTATTATTATTATTATTAACTGAAATACTTATTTTTCAGAGTACTTTTTACTTTTGCTCCATACATTTTGAAACAAATACCTGTACCTGTATACCTGTACTCCTTACATTTTAAAAATGAAGTTGTTACTTTTGTAGGTTATTTTTGGCTCATACCTACTGTTACACTACTCAAGACTAAGCTCCAGCACCTCAAGATTTCCTCACAATTCTGGGGGATTTTGGTGGATGCTCTTCAAGCAGGACTTGAAAGGCGATTTGGACTTATACTCACAGATCCAGAACTAATTGCTAATGCAATTCTGGTTGACAAATTCAAAACATGCTGGATGAGTGATGAACACATTCTCAAACTTGACACACGTGAAGCAATGGTTTTCAATCCCAATTGCAAGTAAGGTCACAATCACTCGTGCAAACCAAATCACATATACATACATTATAAGCCAATCCTCAAGTTTTCTTCATTAAAAGTAATTTACTAAAACATTTTAACACTAAAATAAAATGTAACTATATTAAATTTGGCCTTGACTACATTAAAAGCCACCTCACCTCAAGGAGCAACGTGGGATTCAGGAAAGGGAGACATACCATTCCTCAGAGGACTCAAACTCAGCAGCTCTCAGGAAAATCACAAGCAGCTAGAGTCATACTTTTGCTGCCCAGCACCATGGATGTCCTGAAGCAGTTTGCAGTGCGTGATTGAGGCTCAACACACCGCTGCCAGCCTCAGCTGCCTGTGAGAGGCTCTTTAGCGCTGCAGGACTTATTGTTACACCCAAAAGGGCACGCCTCGATGGGAATAACTTTCAAAAACCAGCTTCTTTTGAGGCTAAACAAAAAGTCTTGTAATGCACGTTAATTCCCTGATTTTGAAGGGGTTTTCCACAGTTTTGGTTTTCAGTTAAGACATTTTTTGGGGTAGTGAATATATTAACATATATTATGCTGTGTTTATGTATTAGCACACACAAACATTCAGGCTTAGAAAGCATTTAAGTCAGTGTATTTTGTAAGCCATTTTAACATGTATTTACTCAGATTAACTATCCAGAATTAAAATTACATACATCAACAATGTCACTTAGATAAGTCCTAATTAAATTATGACTAGTGCATACTTTTACTGTAGATATCTGCAACATCATTTCGCCCAGTCAAAACTAATTGTAGATATCTACTACATCATTGTGACATGTCATAATTCAAGTTAAAGGTGTCTGGAATTTCAATCTGACTAGTCAATACTAGATTTAAAGAAACTGTGTAAATATCTGCAGCTGGAATTACAGCTCGTCAAAAAGAAATTGTAGATATCAGTAAATAATTTCTGGCAGATAAACGTTGAAAGGGATTTCAAAAAATGTTATACCGTTGTACTGGATTTTAGTCTCTGTGGCAATAGTAGTTTAATAGTTTAATAGTTTCTTCAGTTTGTTGTGTTCTTAATTTTGATCTACATAATGGTCATTTATATTGATATTTTTTGCTCGTTTATGGTTTTCATACAAGTTGAAATATTCCTATTCTCTTTTTTTACATTATACGTATTGTTACAATAAAAGGTTCAAATAGGTTTGCAAAGCCTGTAGTAATGTACTTCAGAAGATGTACTTTTTACTTTCATTTTTACTTAGGTAAAGAATTTTGCCACCTGTGCTTTTCAGGGATATAATTGCTGCGAATAACATGAAAACAGCTTTTAAGGTCCATATAATTTTGTTATTTGTGATGAAATATAACTCACCTCACACATCCGTAAAGTAACTGTCACAATACATTCATATCTGGTCTTTATGACAGATAAATACATAACTTTCTTTTCATCGTCACCATCTATTTAGAAACTCATACTACTTTTGTGAACATTTCTTCAAGAGCTAATGTACTGGTTAACACTGCATATAACCTGGGAAGCTTAAATATCTTCGCTGTCAATACAAATGAAAATGCAAGTAGGATAGGTTTTCAAAAGTCCTAACAAATCATCCTGAAATGATTCAGTCCTCTTTACTGGGAAGATAAAGAAAGCAGAAAGCCAGCGCCCCACGTGTGACCTGATGAATAACTCATAAATATGCAAGTGGTGAAACAGTTTAAATGAGAAATGGATGGCATCGCCTGGGTGAGTTACTTTGTCTGAAACAGAGATAAGTGTCCCTGCTTGCAGAAGCTCGTGTCCTTCTGTCTGGCCGAGGTGAAACAGGACAGCGGGGGGATTAGATGGACCGCTGCAGTCTGGGAGGTTTTGTCCTGGTGGTGAGTTGAACAGGAAATTCTCAGAGGTTATTCATTTATCAGTGTATCAATTACGACTTCCACTAGCCAGCAGTGATGTGTCGCACGTCTGGTGCTGATATGAGGAAGTTGAGCAGTGTGAATGTGCATTAGTGTGTGTTTGTAAAAATAAAAAAGAACTTAAAATAAAAAGACATTAAAAACAAACTTTTGTATGAATAAACATACATTTGAACAAGTATCTTTTCTAAAAGCTACAGACAGTTTAGTGACATTCACGCACACACATTCACTTGCATTCCAAGCTAGGCTAGGCTAGGTAACTTGTCAGTGCTTTTTAGAATCTTGTTGTGATAACTCAAGCTTCATGTTTTAATCTACTTTTATTCATTATCAAAAAGAACAGATCTTAACAATTTTTCTTATATATTGAGGAATTCATTTGCCTTTTCGTTTTGGATGCAGGGATCACTTGTAATAAAGCAAATACTGTCATCACTGAAAGCAAACATGGGTGTATCTTGAAAAATCCCCAATCCCCTGCATTATACAAGCACAATATAGGTGCGTGCACTTGTATGTACAAACAAACTGAATTATATTTTGCTCTTGCTAGAAGCTTGTTGATATGCGATGACAAAAAATAAGATCAAATTAATACATTGCATGTAAAAGATTATTCTAATACAGGTAATTTTGGAGAATAGCCATGTCATAAGACAGACAGCTGACCAAAATTCAAAAGGTGATTGGTTTAGTAGTTTGTGCATGCTAACCATAGCTCAATAAGTCTTTATTGGAACGTTGTTCATTTGTTCTTGGTGTCTGCTGTACACATGTTCTGAGTGATTGTGGACTGCTCATCACTTCCGATGAGCAGTTGACGCTTGCATCACTGCCTCACCTGTGTGTGTGAATTGGTGACTGCTGGCTTCCTTTGTAAACTGATAGGAATTGATCTGTCACGCTAACACAATTTGCATTTCGGCTGTAGTAATATTCTTTTACAGGATACATACTCTAAATACACAGTAATTCAGGGTTTATTTTGTGTCCTTAACTTACAAGAATACACCTGTTTATGAATTCCTAGTAATAAAATGTAATTGTAAAACTCAGTAAGAAGCTGTGAAGAATATAGTCTTTTGCTAAGCTTTTCAGTAGAAAAATATGACAGCAGTCTAAGTCATGATAGCTTCTTCCATCGTAGGCTCAAATGTCAATGCTGTCAAGATTGGTTTCCACAGGTCAACTGTGTAATGTTGTGGGTCAAATTTCCACCAAGGGGGAAAAAACTGATCAAGCTGATTGTGTTGAAGAAGAAACACTGACAAATACCCACACTTTACTTATGCATAAATGCAGGTACACACACATTGGCGGGGATCTGCTCATATACTGTATGCATTTATCAGTATATATATATATATATATATATATATATATATATATATATATATATAGGTACACACACTCACAATATTTGTAGGAGACCCTCAACCCCTCATCACGGCCTCTGTCACAAATGTTTCTTGTCATCAGGCTCTGTGCGACTCCCCTGAGTTGGTTGCCAGGCAACCGTGGCTGCATTACCATGCGCGGGAGAGATGGAGCAGGGGATACCTCTTGCCTGTGGAGTGAGAACAGCCACGACAGCGTCAGTGTGAAGCAACGGGTGCCTTCACAGCATCCCCCTTTCTCCCTCTCTTTCTCTCCGTCCCTCTCTTGCCCCTCCAGCTGTCCAGAATTCATGCTCCGCTCAGTTAGTTAGAAAGATACGCTCAGCCAGTGGAGCGCAAGAGAAGAAAGATACGCTCAGCCAGTGGAGCGCAAGAGAAGGTATGTCAGGTTACGAATCATGTTAAGCAAGCATGGGGGTTTCCACCTCCTTAGCTGAGATGCCTTTTTCTTTTTCTTCCTTTTTTATTTCACTTTGAAACATTTAAAAGCAAAGACATCAGCCAAACATGTTTTACATTGCAGAGATGTATAAATGTTTGATCTAGTAGATGAGCCTTTAATAAGGGTTTGTAGAGTTGTTTCCTGACAGGAGAGACAAGGCTGAGCTGTTTTTCTTCTATTTTTTGTAAAGCTTTGCAGAAATGAGGATAGAAAATGTACACATGAAACGCTTTGTTACCATCACGCTCCATCTGCCCATCAACTGACTCCATTCTTCAAATTGACACCATCCCTCCACCCAGACAGGGAGAAGAAAAGAAAACAGAGGAGGAGAAGAGAGAAGCAGAGGTGGGGAGGCAGAACAGACAGAGGAAGAGGAGGACCAGCCGCGAGGAGGTGGGCAGCACAGTTTTAAATCATACCAAGGCTGGGGAGGAAAAAGTGACGGCAGCTAGAACTTGGCCACTAGTGAGATGAAATTCGGGGAGGAAACACTGGTGCGCTGCCGAGGACCACATTCAACGAGACCCCTAAAATTTGACCACCTGGAAGACGAACCAGTAATCTCTGGATCCTGTGACCCTCCACTGCTGAAGGATGATAGGTGTTGACTTTCACCATAGTTGCCATGGATGTCTGTTTGCTCCAGAAAGGCATCCACCTCCAGCATGTCCAATGCTGTGTTATTCCTGATGCTTTGCAAGGTAGGTCTTTAAAAACACCGCTGTCACTTCACATCCATCACCTCATCATCATGTGCAGAGCAGCTGTGCGATGTCAACAAAGATTTAATGGATCTTTCACCATTTTTTAAATGTCATGATAGTTTATAGCTATGAATTTATCATGCATCATTATATATTCTTCAGAGATGTGTATTTCCGGACTCAGTTGTCTTTGTATAAATCATTGATTAAGGTTTGGCAAAGATACCCTGTATGTTTCTTTACCATCAAACACTGTGTTCCTTTTTGGGTTCTTCTGAAATAATAATTAGCTTGCGTACTTATTTGTTCAGCCCTTTATGATTTGTTCTACCTGAATGTTCATAATACAGCTAAACAATAACAATAAATTAATTAGTTAATATAGCAGAAGAACAATCCTAGTAAGTCTCTCTTTAGCTTTTCATGTGAAATTTGTTTGTGTCAGGGAAGTCATTCTCTTGAGTGTAATTAGTGTATTTAGAATTGAAACAAAAGTCACGCAGACATTTTTGGAGCTGTATCTTCCACAGTGCAATGCATCGTACTTTGCACTCCTTTTTTGTCCATCAATAAAAGGTTCAACTTCTGTATGATTGAACTACTCTTTAAACTTAACCAGTGTTTTTTTTTTCTTATCAATGCATTATTCTAGCAACCACAATAGATGATTCACTTCTATCACTCACAGAACAAACAGTGCAGGATATGGAAATGGGTCACACTCAATATTGGCACTATCTCATCTGATTCCACTACAATCTTGGGGGTAAGAAACTCTTCTTATGCCATGCGGACTGTTCTCTTTCCCCCCTGTGCGCATTGTTACTTCCCCGTTTGTGTTTTCTGTGTGTATGCCAGCATGTGATAGGCGTCACCCCATCCTGAGTATCTACAAAAATACACACTCAGGATGGGTTGGGGAGGTGCTTGCTTTAATTTCTATTTAATAACAACGGCAAAAGCAACTCCTGTCTCCTGTCCTGACTCTGTTAGCATCTGCTGTCATTTGACTTGCTCAGGATTATTCAAGTGGCAAAAGGGTTTACTATCCACTGATCTGATCTTTGGCTGTAGCTTCTGTTAGGTGTAGCTGGAGTGTTCAGATTTGTTTTTCCCAGGTATGACATCACCCAATCTCTCTCTCTTTATACAAAAAAATGATTCTGGCTCTATCCAGGTGGTAGCTTGCCTCTAAAGAGATAAAGAAAACACCCAAGCAGCTGATTTTCATTTTGGTTGACGTATGCTAAATGCATCATGACTGTGTTCTGAGTGGCCCTGACAACGACAGACCTGCAAATGATTCATCACAGAGGAAAAAGTTAAGATGTGAAAGTGATGGAGTCTTAGAAACAGAACCTGGAGTCAATGGATCAATCCTGAGATAAATAAATCTCCTCTAAATTTGTATATCACAGTAAAATGAATAATTCATAGGAGGTGGAGAAGCTTGACTGAAGTAATAGTCCATTAATTTGATAGGGCTGTAATATCAGTAAATTTCATTTAATTCTTCCGTTTGCAAGGGCTCATCTCTACCACAGTGTCCAGTCTGAATTCTGAACAGACAGAGGGATTTTTTGTGGGTTGCTCGTGATGATGAGCACTCTCTGATGAATGAATTAAGAGGCACTGGTGAATGTCCACAAGGTTTGCTCTATTCACTGGTGAAACTGTTTCCTGTGTTTGACAGATTTCACTGCCTCCACCTTTCCTCCTCCTCCTCTTCATTCGCAGTGGTGGAAGAAATATTCAGATCCTTCAGGCAATTATCTGTTCAATCAGGAGAGACAAGTAAATGAAGTAAAGATTATTGTTTATCACAGTAAATGATACAATTTGAAAGGTTTGAATGCAGGTTTAACCTCAATGAGGATAAGTTAAAATGAACAACAGAGTAATTTAGTGAATTTCCAAAGGACAGTGTATGCTGCCTACATCTACCATAATAAGGTATTCATACTACCTGAAAATTATTTTATTATTTGTAATCTCTGTCACAGGCATGCATGTCAACACTATAATGAAATGCTAATAAAGTAAATGATTAAGAAATAAATAAACAATATCAAGTTTAAGTCTATGTAAATAAAGCGTCTATTTCACTTTATGAATGCAATTTAATTTAAATCTTCCAGTTTAAGTTGATTATAAATGTCGTGGGTTCCCTCACTTCCTAATACCGCAAAGTAAAAAGATGGGTATATCCCATTTTACACAGTGATTGCATAAACAGTGCCACAGTTGAGAGCATCCATTGCATCCGATGCTAATGACATTTGTTTAAGAAGAAGTTATTATTGTAACAGATAATTATACAGTTGTACAACATAGTAACATTTGTAAATTCTGCATTTTATCCATCCATGAGGGGGTGAGTTGAGCTTCAATGTCTTGCTTAACCTTTTGGTAAAGAATGTTTTTAACCCTCATTAGCCTTTTTTGGTTGTGTCAAGTTACATAATTCTGTTTAGTAAGTCCTCATATGCTTTATTATGCCAAAAATGTTGCTTCTCAAGTAACATTTTCTCAATAGCCATGGATAATGCCTCCTCCTCAGTGGCCCCTTTGACCTAATGCTCCCCCCAGGGCTCGTTCTTTGGACCCTTAGTCTTAAACATATCCATGCTGCCATGAGTCATATTATAAAACAGATTCAGTGAAGTGGCACACATTTTTCAATATGAAACAGTGACTCAAGTTGTTTGAAATTAAAGTGTTTAGGATACTTTAGCATGTAGACTGCATGGGCCTGAGATCGAACGAACAATGACCGATTAGAGGACAACCGTCAGACTGAGCTACAGCCGCCTCTCAAGTGAGCAACAGAGCAATGAGGTGTAACACAGCAGCATCAGCGTTTGGTGTGATATCTTACATACGTATCGAGCAGCACTTTGAAGACAACAGTTTAACCCTGCAAACCCTGATCCATGACATTTCTTTGAAAACTAATGACAAATCAAAAAAAAAAAAAAAATCAGATACTGTTTTGCATATATGAGCTTTTCTTTTGTATAATATCTGATGCGGCGTATTTATTTATTTTTGTCAATTTATCTTCAACATCATGGATATAGAACACAAGATTTTAAGCCACTAGAGTCAGAAACTCTTTGAATTTATTATATTTCATTTAAAATTTTTAATATACATATATCCGTATACATTATATACTTCATTATATATTATTCTATGGGTCATTGTTTGACTGAACATTAGTGCCATTACAAATATACCAAATACAACACATTTTATAGGTTGCACATCAATATAATACGATACAACATACTAAAACTTTATATAGGCTACAAATATCTAAGTATCTACTCATATGTCTGACATTCAAACCGGTAATTACCTTATTTATATAGTTACCTTATTAAGGCAATGAACTGACAGTTGATTGATTAACAGGTAAATCCCCATAAATGACTGCTGTCATCATAAACTTAATTCATATTAATTGAATATACAGTACATCAATTCATCAATGTTTATATAGAAGTAGCAGTAAGAATTTGGATGTGTTTTAATACTGTAACTTGATCAAAATTGGCAAAAATAGTAAAAAAAAAACCTATGTGTGTTACTCATGGATGACAGCCATCATGGATGTCTAAACTGAAGGTCTGCGTTATAGGGTTAATATGGCAAAATACAGATCACCTTCCCCGTTAGGTTGCAATCATCTCCTCCTCTGCTCAGAGGGTAAGGGTCTCCAAGACCTCACGCTGTTTCCCCGTTATGAAGACATTTCCTGTTGATTTGCCTTACGTCAAATGTTCAGATGTCATGGCCTTGTCCTTCGGTCATGCCTCGCGTCTAAACACACGTCTGATTTAGTTCTGTTGTTACTTGCACTGCTGCCTCAGAGGCTGTACAGCAAACACCCCTCCCATAACAACTCCATTATGTACATACAGAACCACTAGGTGGAATGAAGGCCCTCATGGAACGGGCAGTGTAAATTGGGCTTTCATTTAATTGAACAAACAGAGAAAAGGCCTTTGCTTTTGACATAAAATCTTTGCCTCTCCTTGAATAAAACATAGCTATACAGAGGAGTATAGGTGTAAAACGCAGAGAGCTGTAGGTGCTTTAGACACCACGCATTTAAACTTTGAGGTCCAATGTGTGTGTTTGTGTGTGTGTGCGTCTGTATTTGAGCAGTAACGGGACATTCAGATGCTCTGTAAATATTCTACTAGCAGAATAGTTTTACATATAAACAAAAGATATTTGTCAAAAAAGATGTGAAATTTAATGCATGAACTTCCTTTTGAAGCATTCCATCTGTCTCTCATGCGCAAACAGTTGGCAAAAAACCCCCCAGCAACAATCAAACAGGCAGACGTTTGTTTCTTTCTTATTCTAATATCTGTCTCTTAAATTCCTTAATCATCATTTTCTACCTCAGCCCTGATAAAATACCGTCAATTATTTTCGCCCAGCTTTGCATCCTCTTATTCCAACCCATTTCACGTTCACAATACTTTCTCAAAACCATTAATCATAATGAAAAAAATTGTTATTAATTACTTCATTAACCTTTGCCGAACCGGATCACATTTGTCCATTATCACAGTCCACCAATCACCGTGCAAAGACCAACATCAAAGGAAACATTTGCAGCATCTGTCACATGGATTGTGTTTGTCTCCTCTCCCTCTTATTTGCCTGCTCCAGAGTCGTCTGGGACGAAAACTGCAGACTTTTCCTGGGAAAATGGTAAACACTCTCCACAGTGATGAGGAAAAGGGAATCCAAGACAAGGAAAGTAAGGAGGAAAGCATCTTGGCCATGTTGGGCATCATCGGGACCATTCTCAACTTAGTAGTCATCATCTTTGTCTACATCTATACCACATTGTAGCTCCAAACGCTCATCAGTGGGCAGATCGGCGCTCATTTCTGCAGCGGCAGTACGATGACTTATTTTGAGATGAGAGGGAGAGGCGAGAGGAAGTGGCCAAGAATCCCTTTTTGCGGTTTGGATATAAGACAATGTGATCATTATGTGGCAGCCACCCTGCATCACGTCAGACCACTGAGACTATGTGAAAGTGGCCCGTCCCTCTCCCCTTCTACCTGTAGAATTCTCCACAATACCTGCTCATATTTGATTTGTACATGAATGCAGGAAACTTTCAAGAGATGCTAACAGGATGACATGAAGGACTGCAGAGACGGTGGAACGAAAATGTTTTAGCTGATGTTCCCATTAAAACATGAACTGATTTGCAGACATGGGATAAAAGGTTATGCTAAGTAGATCAGTGATTTGTGGTGAGGTTCGTGGCAGGTGAGGCACTAACCCTTTCAGACTCAGATTTACAAATGTAGAAACCCAATAGAGTAGCTTAAATTCACCTTTTAATGGCTTACTAAACCGACTACTGGTTGTGTTTCATATATCATATCAGAGTTCTCTACACACATAAGTAAGTTACATATTTTGCCAAAGAAAAACTTTAAATTTGTACCAGCAGAGAGAAGGAAATCATTTGCTCTGCACCTTCAATTCTACAACTCATACAGTGTGAGACCAAATTGTAAGTTCTCCCGATTTCAAAAAAGAAGAAAAGAAGATAGAAAAGAGAAAAAAATTATAAATGTTTAATTTTCTGTTAAAAATAATGTTTATCATTACTCCTCCTACTTTTTTTGTTTTAAAAATATTTTAAATTATAATCGAAAAAAAAATTAGACAAAAGGATACATTCCTTTTTAAAATTGAGTAATTTATCGATTCTCTGGGGGTGGCTTGGAAATAGAATCTTCCGTTTTTGCTGTCAGAGCAAGACTTAAAAAAACAGACTTCTGCATTCTTGACTCTGATTTTGTCTCTGCATAGAAGAAGAGAAAAAGCAGATGGAACATAAACCCGTGGTCACCTCGAACACGCCCCCTTCAGTGAGGCAGAGGTTCTGGCTGCCTCACCTCCTGCTTTTTCTTTACGGTTTTATGTCAGATCAGCAAGACTAGATATGTTATACAAATACGTGAAAAACATGACCTATTCTATGGAAAGTGAAGACATGTAATAAAAGTGTCTAAAAACATTAAATTGGTGTAAAACAGTGAGAAAGCAAAAGGTACGCGCTCAACCCAGTTTGTGAGGGACTGTGTATTCTGAGATGAGGCTTAACTCATAGCTGCCACATCTCACACCTCTCCTCCCTATTTGAACAGTAAATACACAAATTCAGAGATTTTGATTATAAAAAATGAATGAAATGATTGGAATCATACAGACATTTAATTTATAGCCCATATCAATAAAAAAATATTAATATTTATTTCCTTTTATCATTATGTGTTAATTAATTTTCATGACAGGTGAGGTTCGTGCCTCACAACCTTCATTAATGTTTGAATTAAACACTATTTCTAACAGTTTTTATTGGGAATTATTGACGTTGGAGTGTTTTCTTCTTTCGCTGGATATTACATCACGTGGAAATTTGTAGCATTAAGTAATTGTAAAGTGCTGAGTTGCTACTTTTGATTGGATGCATTTGGCAATGTGGTTTATATAAAATCCACCATCAGACCTAAATGACTTGATTATTGTTCTTCAGCATCATATTAACCAATTTCACATCTGGAGACGGGGCAGCATACG
This sequence comes from Lophius americanus, assembly GCA_037951165.1. NCBI lineage: Eukaryota > Metazoa > Chordata > Actinopteri > Lophiiformes > Lophiidae > Lophius > Lophius americanus. The sequence goes on along the minus strand of JBBDHG010000256.1, from coordinate 1,772,041 downwards.
CTCAGGAGAACTGAGTTACAGTAAATGCTTGAGCTTGAGATATAGCAACTTGGGTTTGTTAGTGAATATACAAACCTGCATATTCAGCGTAAACGTGTCACGCTCTGTAACCTGTTCACCCAAAAGTCTACATACAATTTACTGAGAGAGAACTTTTCCACCTTTGGCCTCAGTTTCTTGATTATTATTCCAAACAGACTTGTGCATAATGACTGTATGCCTTATAACATGAGGAAATGACTATTTCCACGATGTATAAAATCAGGTTTTCATTACTTTGAGAAAGCTTCCACCTAATGTATATACATATAATTCAAAACCTGTCACAGTGCAAGTGCTCTGTTTTTCTTGGTGAAAGATCATTTCATGGTTGATTTTTATAAAAGTACACTGCTTTGTCTTAAAAAACATCTAAATATTTTTTTAGTTTTTGTGTTTCTGTAAATTGTGATTTTTTTATTGTCAGACTGGAAGACCTTGTTTATATTGTTATGTTCTGTCCGGTTTTCTAGGTTTGGGTTTTGCACACCCACTAACACGCACACATGCACCCACGCAATGGACAATATTGTAAATGTAGAGAAATGTACATGATCTCATGATTTATGTTTTTTTTTTCTTAATTCTTTTTAACTGAACTGACACTGTTATTTGTCTTTGCTTACTGGAAATATGGCACCATATTGGCATTTGAGTGTAACACCTGGAGAGGTCTGGATATTAAAAACTACACCTATGTTGTCATCTCCGACAGCCAGGGTGTATCCCCAAAAGTCCCCAATCCCCTTCATTGTGCGAGCAATCGCGCTGATTGAACTCTTCAAATGAATTGTAAATCTCTGTCCACAGTATTTTTCGTTAAAAAGATTATGGCTGAAAACATTTGGAGGTAAAGTTCCCGCTAGTGACTGAAATATTCAACCGAACTTTCTCAAAACACTCCATTTCCTTCTCCAACAAAGGTAAATGATCCATGATATGGCTCTTGTGTTACTACGCCAACACAAAGGATCTGCGGCGGTGGCAACTTTTCGGGGATATAATTATAATAATAAGGAATGATAATTTATAACAATAATTTCTTTATTTAAATGTTGTTCAGAGTCTGGGCCTGTGTGATCGCGTCAGGTCATATTAAGACTGTACCATATTCTATTTTTCACTTATTCTGTATTAGAGATGTGTAAAATGATTTCACTTCAGACGAGATATATCATCAATGATAACAAAATTAAATAGAAAAAGATATTAAACAAACAGTTCCACAAAAATGTATTTCAATATTTATTCATTATAAAGTCATTTCATTACATTTCATTGAAGGATTAGTTCAACATATTGAGAAATATGTTCGAAGGTTCTCTCAGCAATTATTTAGTGAAAAATAATCTATCCTAGAATTCATAGTGTTATAATTGGACAAAAAAGGAATAGAATATGAGAAAAGGTCAATAATGATGTAAGTATGTAGAAAGGCTATATTATATCTAAAATATTACGTTTGTATTTGTCAGTGAACAACTTCATGATTTCAGAAAGTGCCTGAGATCAACGTGTCTCAACCTCACAGGTCAGAGGTGAAGAAAAGGGAAACACAAACCTGTGAGCCAATCTTTATAATATCACCTGCTTCACAGCCAGGAGAGTGGATCCACTCCACAGCATTCATCACGGGAGCCGATTTATAGTACATACTTTTTTTCATAATGAACATTTTCTGTCTTGGGTGGGGTGCTCCTACTTGTTTGACAGAATTGGAGAATTAAAGCCTAGTAAGCTGATGAATAAGTCTTGCGAATGTATTCATATCTGATGTAAAAGTTGCTATTATCCTTATTGTTTACGTATCTTCACGAAAACTGCGTGATCCGAATTTACTCTGATGTTTTATTTGTGTGTATGCAAATGCAATATTTAAACTTATTGAATAGTATCCTCAAACTGACCAATCATTTTTTTTCCCCAGCTTGCAGTTAATAAATAAAATCATCTTGAAAACTGATTTAATCAGTTTTTTTATGTTATATTTGTGAATATTGATGGAGATAAATGGTGATACAATAAAGATCTGAGGATGTCTGCTGCATTCATTAAGTGAATCTGTTTTGAAAGATTCTGTCAGCCTCAAATAATTTAGCATAATAGTTCAATCAGACCGAAATATAAAAAAAACATTCTCCATTCTCCTGCATTTGACAGTTGTGTGGGATTACAAATGAGCCTTGGAGAGGAAGAGGAAGATGCAGGAAGAAACCAAACCTTGAAGAGTCTACATCATTACATCCTGAGGGACATATTTCTGTGTCTGGCTACAAATCAATTTGAAAGATGTAGAAAAATGAAATCGAACACATAGCTAGCAGGACTAAGACACAATCATCCTAAATAACAGTATTTTTCATCGTCTTTCGGTTTTTGTCTCTCAGTCACATTTGTGTCAGAATAATTTTTCACTTTATTATGGGTGTGACGTGACTGTTATATTTTGGAAGAATCCTATTGGAGTGGAAAAAATAGACTTAAACAACATACCTTCATATTTTCATTAAACATATTGGCTTATGCAGTGAAGAAATAAGAAGAACAGTGTTGTCTGAGGAACCTCAGCTGTTTAAAAACACCACCACCCTGAATGCTGCTTTAAGCTATTGTTGCTCCTGGATCCATGAAGCAGCTTTTGAAAACACTCCCTCTTTGGAAAGTGAAAGATGCTTTGTGAACAATGAGAAGGAGATTGTGTTGCATCACAGATGGATGATTCAGCGAGCAGATTTTCCATGCAGACGTTCCATCTCTATCTCGCTGAGCTGACATCGTTTTGATGGTTTCACAGAAAAGTGGCGCACGCGATTAATCCATCAACCACACAACAGCCCGACCAAATCAACAAGACATCGTCTTTGGCTGACAGCGTCAGGCAGCTGCTATTGCTATTCAAAGGCAGTTCAAGCTTTGGTAGTCCAAACATTAAGATTTAAAGCCACGTTACAAAGCAGAGTTTCCAGTTGACACAACCAAAGCCTTTCATTCAATTCATATCGACAGAATACAGATCTTTTAATTAAAACCAACATCATTTATGCATGATCACATCCAGTGTGACCAAATCAATTCATAATAACTTTGATTCAGAAAATAATTAAATGTATAATCCATTTTTGACAACAAGGCTAATTAATTAAAATAAAAAAGAAGGAATGTTGTAGTGGTTTGTTTTCCGAGCACCACAGGCAGGGACAGGATGGACCCGAGAACAGAACTGAGAGCGATGTTAGCCGTGAACACCCGCTCAGCATCCACAGGTGGCCCCGGCCCCAATCAACAGTGATGACCGGGTAGAAGTAGGTGCTGTCATGTTGGGTCAGGGCCAGGATCATGAAGTAGGACCCCCGCCAGTGGACAATGCCCCATTTAAAGTCCAACAGAAGCCAGAAAACTCAGACTCCCTGTACCAACACCCCTCTTGCCAATCCCCACCCCCCAAGCCTTACTTTGAGACCTACAGCACATAAAAAACAAATGTGTCCATACTGCTGTATGGTTGCTGAGCTCTTGAAATGCATTTAAAGGGGCCTTTAATTCCCAAATGTACTTTTTATTACTGCCTACAGATTATTTGTGGCAAAAAGACAACACAGATAAAATGACAGATAAAACAAGTATCAGTATAAGATGTACACTGCAATCGTTTGGTGAGCCTAAAGAAATGAATATTGTTTTGGATGTGCTATTGAGAAGAGACACTGTAAAATCATATTTACATGAATGCCACACTGATAATTTATGGTTTGGGAAAAAGAGGATTATATAGCTTGAAAGATAATCTCCAGACAAAATAACCGCCGTTCAGGGTCACCTAAACCAACACGTTTGGACGGAAACCACACTAAATGAAAATATAACAATTAGATAAAAAAACGTAATATAAAAATTAGAAGGCATAAAAGAGTAACATGTGTTATGTGTGTATTCATTTTGGAGAAGCTAGAATGTAAAGTTTACCAGGTAGGCTTCATCCATCCTATCTTAAAAATAATATTCCCATGAAAACAACAATAAAATAAAAGTATTAAAAGGCACAACTACTTATCCTGGTTCATTTGGCTTTATACCTTCCATCATTCTAAGTTGAGCTATATATATATATATATATATATATATATATATATATATATATATATATATATATATATATATTTTTTTTATACATATAAAAAAGCTTTATCCAGGAACATTTATCTGATGTTAACCTTCTGAAGCCTCTCAGCTTCTTTTTCTCTGTCTTTTGTCTTTAGACCTGCAGCTCCATTGAGGCGAGCCAGGCCAAAGTGTCATAGTCCTGGTCAATCAGACCTTGTTCACCATTCGGTGGCCATGTTTGAGGCAACTGGTGATTTTGTGCTCAACTGTCTGTATTGGGTCCCCACACTTGCTGGAGGCACTATCCGCGCGACCCCACCTCTTCATTGCTACTCTGTTGCGTCCAACGCAAGTCCTCAAGCTACTTAAAGTTCCCCACTGCGTTCAAGGCAGGTCCTGGCCAGGGACGTCCATGATGTCATTAATGTAGTGGTGTAGCCTTGATTATTTTCTTTCCACTGGTCTCTCCATCTCGTCTTGAGCCATGCGGGTCAAGACCCACTAGCTTCCCCTTGCCTGTAAGCAGGGGGAAGCTAGTGTTGTCTAGTGTTGTCTGTCTGTCCCCTATGTCTTGGCACTGGGTGGTCACCTGGCTCGGTGTTGACCTACCGCTTCCGAAGCCAGCCTGTTCTTTAGGCAGCCCAATTTAATCGGTTATGAAGTCTTGGGATAGGTTGTCTTTGTCAATCTTTGCCTGCGATTCTCATTTAGATTGCAGATAAGGTTGTTCGCTGCTTTGTCCCTGTCTTGACTGGGTTGTGATTCTGTGTGGGTGCGAAATAGGCTTTCAAATTCATCATCCCAGCAGGGAACATTGGCTTTGCGTACACTGCAAAGATTTTCATGTCACTTTTTGCGACGGACAGGTCCGGGTTGGTAGTGCTGTTCCAGCATGTAGAGAAGGAAGTGAGTATAGGAGTGTTGCATCGGCAGGAGGTTCTCATCTCCTGCACTCTTGGTTTCTATTTCCTAAGACGATTTAACAGGGACTGTGAGTTATTTCGTGAAGCATCACCGGAGTTGCAAAAAAAGCATCGGTACTTGATAATATATTCTGAATCCTTTAACTCAATACACCAGATAGTTAATGGAAGGAGCACACTGCCTTGAACTTGATATGACTTGACTATCAATGTTGTTTTCTTTTCCTGTACAGCTATAGAACCAACAGCGGGATTCAAACACTGCTTACTCGTTCTCTGGGGTAAATGGTAAATGGCATTCTGGGAAACACAGGAAACCAGCATCTAAAGCTGAATCATGCTTAAGAGATACAGAAATCAACAATAAGGCAGTACTTAATCCTCAAAATACGTCATGGAATATATTGTGATTAAAATTACACATGAGGTTGAAAGCTCAGTTGAATCTCAGTAGCTTGGTAGGATTCGGTTTTCCACAGATTCAAGTAAAAGCTGAGAAAAAGAAAGGTATAGACCTTCATACCAGTTTCAAATAACCTTAATCTGGGATCTCTCAGTTCAATCCAGAGTTTCAATGTTGTGACTTCCTTGAATCTGAAGTCATGCCCCAATTAAATGCCAGGGAAGATTTCCCCTACAGATATGCCTTCTAAGGATTTTCCGTCACAAACGGTGCACATATCCGGCTGACTTTTCTTCCAACGTATTCATGCAGAGAAATAAATCCTGTGATCAAAATCAGGAAACAGACTTGAAAGCCATGACAAATCCTGTTAAAAATGTAAAAACTTGAGCAAGGAAAGTATGAAACTGTCAGGTTTAGCTTGGAGCAAGCAACCACAAATCTTTCTATTTTGAGAATTTGAGATTTTTCCCTTGGTTACGCCGAGGATAAACCTCTCAGACAAGTCAACTTCTTCTTTGAAACAAAAATGTTTTGGGACGCTTTTTGTACAGGTAAGAAAAAGTGACTATACTATTTGATGGATTTGAGTGGGGAGATGATGGATGTTTACCATTTCTTAAAGTCTGAAATAATTAGTGATTTCAATTCTGACTTCTTTAATCAAAACAATTAAATTGATTTGTTTGCTGTAATGATAGCACCCTGATCACCCCAGTTTTTGATTAGCTTAGCAGACTTTAACATAAGCAAATAGCATAATGATATGATCATATACGCCCATGACTACTACTAAATATGACTCCAGCATGATTATAGACAATACTTAACTAATGCCATTTACCACCTGCTGATTCAATAAAATATTTGTGGAAGTCAATAGAAGATATATCTGATCAATGCTGTATCTGATCCCAATGATCAACGGGGATGAGAGAGGATGAAAGCACACCATGGCTGACCAGTTAAGTAAAATAAAGGTTGCAAAATACATAAAAGTTATATCTTATAAACATAAACAATGAAAGAAATGCTTACATATTTGTTAAAATTCTTAATTAGTTAGTATTCTAAAAAAAGTCACATTAAATTGCATTTACATAATATTTGGTTTCCATCTCATAAAAAGTGGTAAGGACTTGACTTTTGTGTGAACCCACTTGTTCGGGCGACCTTTATCTTTTGGTAATACTCAGAAATAGATATTATAAACCAAGATGAAAACATCAACATTGAAAAACATGGCCAAAAAGATGAAAAACATTTTAAAAAATGCACCAAAGACGGCAGTTCTCCTGTGATTAGAAAAGTACAGGTGCATTTAGGAATACATTCTATTTAGTGTCTTTATGACCCTAAACCCTGTGGAACTGGTGTCTCTCCAGTTCCAGGGTGTAAATGTTGTCGGTGCGTCTGTAGCAACGGTAGCAACGGGTAGCAGGCACAACATTTTTTTCAATCCGTTCACAGAATGATTTCACTTTCAAACCATGGAGAATATATAATGATCAACCACACCACTAGAACCTGTAACTGATGTTAATGTTGTGATTGATCCATGTGTGAATCCATCGACTTTAATGTCCTCACAAAGAAAACTAATAGAGAAAGTATTTGTTTGTATACTTTATTTCTTTGGGGCATTTATTAATGAATGTCTTAAAATACTCACAATTTATCAAAAAACATCAAATAGTTTGATCCAGCATGTTTGAACAGGAACAAAAAAAATAAAAAAAATACAATCAGATTAATAAAATGAATTTCATGATAAAATTTTCTATTTCATGGAACATAGTCACTTTACAATTAAATCAGCCCAACCTTTTCGTAAAGCTTGTTTTTAGGAACCTAGTTGACCATTTAAGGACCTACCTACTTATGGAATGGCCGCTTTGACCTGTGGTCTGCCCAAGGCTCCAGTCTTGGCCCCTACTCTTTAGCATTTACATTCTGCCACTGGATCACATAATAAACAGGATCAGTCGAGGAACACACCTTTTTCAATAAGAAACACTAGCAGTTGAGTAGTTAACTCAGAGCTCAGAGTTCAGATCAGAGCTGCAAATGTATTTCCTTTTAAGAGTAAAAGACACTTGAGAATAATGGACACAAGACCAATATGTAGAATTGAGGATCCACCGCTACCTCCATTATATCGCTTTGAAATAAACCTCTGCTGTTGAGGAATAAAGTGATGATTGACACTTTTCCATTTCTGATTTCTGGAGATTTCATTTTTACTTATTCAAACTCGGAAATTTGAAATCAAACTGTTCTTAAGAATCTGTTTCTGAAACGAAAATTTAAATATCATAAGAGTCCAATGTATGTCATGCTCCAGAAAAAGAGCACATAACAGCATCTCTGCTTTCAGACTCCTTTGCAGAAAGACGCCCCCACCATGAAACCAGAGGCCCAAAAGCGCTTCCTGAAACTGTTGTATGCTCTTGAGTAGAACAGAGCTATCATTAGAGTTTATATGTCCTTGCACAAAGCGTGAGGAGAATAGAAATTCCAGTACAACTCTGATGTGAATAATTCTCCTGTCTTCCATCTTTGCACGATTTAAATGACTAGACGCTAAATCCTGACCGGCGAAGAGTAATGAGAGAGATACCATTACTCTTCGACTCACTTTGTGAGAAGTAAATTTCTCTCTTATCATTATATTTGTATTAGGATCATAAAACACATGCAAAACACACACCCACACATCCATTACCTTTTTCTGGAACACACACACATTGAGGGAAATACATTCACAGATATTTTTCAGCTCCTCTTTAGACGAGGAGGAGAAAGTCTTTAAAGAAGATTCATTGAAGAACTTTGTCTGCTATTTAGGAGACAGGCAAAGGAAGCTTAATTGATACAGTAAGTTGATGATATCATTTTTAGCTTAGAAATTAGGTCGTTTTTATAGCATTGCACTTATTGGAATAGGAAATTATTTTTTATTTAACTTTAACATTTAGATCTTTTTTTAAGCTACAAACAAAAATTAGGGGAGCCATTATTGAATTCCTTTAGTACTTAATAAAACATTTTTAAAATCCAAACAGGTTAGACACCAATATCCGATCTAACCTTAACTTTAAAAGAACAGTTCACTAAAAAATAAGAATTAAGTCATATTTGACTCACTCCAATTCTGACGGAACGGTAGAATGAAGTTTATCAGACCAAAACGCATCAATCTGACTTTAGGGCGGCTGTGGCTCAGTGGGTAGAGCGGCTGTCTCCCAATCAGAAGATCGGAAGGTAGCCGGTTCGAATCCCACCAGGGTCTACTTGTCGTAGGGTCCTTGAGCAAGACCCTGAATCCTTAGCTCCCCGGGCGCTCCACGAGGGGCTGCCCACTGCTCCCTCAGGGATGGGTCAAATGCAGAGAAGTAATTTCACTATGTTGTACTGTATAACTATGTGACTAATAAAGGATTGTTTCTTCTTTCTTTCTTCTTCTTCTTTAGAGCAAACAGCAGGGATTTCTAATTATTATTATGGTTATATTATAGTTATAACTATAATAATAGACAACACAACACCAACAGTAAAATACAAATAACAAAAAAATAAAAATAATAATACGTAGTTTATTTATCACAGAGTCATATACAGTGTATAAATACAGGACACGCTGTGAAGCAAATTCTCTGCATTGGAGCCATCCTTGACAGAGCAGTGGGCAGACCTGCTGAAGCGCCCAGGGAGCAGATCAGTTTCAGAATCTTGCTCGAGGACCCTACGACAGTTAGTCTGCTGGGTTCAAACTGGGCTCCATCCAGAGATCCTCCAATTCTCCGACTGGGGGACAGCTGCTCTACTTATACTACTCACTGAGCAACAACTGCCCCATTACCCTTCTCCTAAGCATCACAGAGCACTACCTTCACAGGAGAGATGTGCATATGGGCAGGGGGTACCAGTTTGTCAAGTCTTCCCATTGGGAGAGAAAGGTTATGAACCTTCAACCCCATTGGCCCTGCATAAAATGAACTCTGCAAAATGTTAACATACTAAGTGAAAGTGGGAAAACTGGGGAAAGGAGAGGCATGATTGAAGTCCCATGAAATAATAAGGAGGGTATGTGGTTCTATGGTTCTATCTGCCCAGATAAGTTCAAGTGATGGAGATGACAAACTTGCTTAAACAGGCTGCTGCCTATCTCACATCAAATTATCATCCTGTTGTTACCCATTCAAAAAGAACCCATAATCCGTTTCAGGTTTTTGTTTCATACGTGCATCCACTACCTTTGGCCAGCAGAGGGCAGTAGGGCTGCTGTGATGGGAAGGAAACGGAATAAGACTAGTAAGCCAACAAAAACTGATCGTGATTTGATGATAGAGTGTAGTGATGACAGACGTTCATTAAATATGGCACTACCTTGTCCTATTGCTGGATGTGGCAATCACTTCAAGTGAGGTCTTGTAGGTACTGAAAAACTATGAGCAGACACATGGTTTCAAGCCATTACCTGTAAGGACTGGAGGACAACGGCATTCCTCTGGCCAGTGTGTTGCTCTGTCACACTGACATTGAGCCATGGCTGTAGTGAAAGTGATTTTATTGAATTCTAAAATATGACTGACAGCTTTTAAAAGACTGATTTTAAGCAACTTCACTGATGCTTTCCTCCGACTTGAGTTAATAACTAGCTAGATTAGTTTTACAACCAACACCAAAACTAGCTAAGCAAGTAACTCCAAAGCACTACAAAAATATCCTCGGGCCGCTTAACACAGATGATCTTGTCATTAAGCTTGCCTGACAGATGCTGGTTCTATAATGATACGTTCAATGCTCATGGTGTTCATGCAAACAAACAGCGACCCTTCTAAATTTTGGTCAAGTGGCATAAGAATCCATTTTTTCTGTTTTTTAATTTTGTCTATTGCAACTGGAGCCTTTGATTTACTTTTTTGTGATACTGATTTTTCCTTACATTCCTTTATAAATAAATAAAGGTATTTTAACTACATTCTGTGCTTGATAAGTGTCGGCAGTAAATCCGCCGTCTTTCTTCCGTTTGTGTGCAGTTACCTTCCAAATGACTAGGTGCTTCATTACTGTGAGCAACTGGTGATCTTCATTGTTGTTTGAGTAAATTAAGGTTTTTTGATTATTTTTTAAATGCATCACGCATGATTCATAGTTCAGCGTCGATCGCCTCCATGTGGTTTTAGGTTTTTGCCTCCAATTGCATCACACATCTATACTGAAATGTTTTGATACAGATTATTACAATATTAAATTCACACGCTGCCACACACGTCCAGTAAACTCCTGTGCTTGTTTTGAAAAAAGCATCAAGGTGCAGTTCCTGCTGGTCAGAGGGAATGAGAGAGATTTGATGAGTGTGAAATAAATACTCTAACTACTGAGCCTGTAGTGGATAAACTCAGCAGAACGGCTTCTGCTCTGACTGGACCTCTCACTCCACCTCTGATTTGTACCCAGAGGAGTGGAATGGATGAGTCCTTGGCCAAATGATTAAGGCGAGGCAGTGGTGAAGGTATCAGCAGAAAAAAAGTATCTGACCAGACACATTCGTAGTTAGGGGCTGAAACACCCCAGTGAACTTCAATCAGTCTGCTTGTTGAGGTGGAACACACGCAAAGCAGTTGCTCAATATACATTGACTCATACCTGATGCTGGAAGCACAACTCTGCCCATCCAAGTAACATCGTATGTTTCTGCTTTTGCACTGATGTCATTTCTTCACGTGAAATGGTCAAATATAGTTATCCACACTGGGGGAAACTATTTTGTTCTTCATACAAGCTTTTATTTTCATATGAATATATTATCAATAACCAACTTTTGAACATGATATATTTTAATTACTTCCTTCATAGTCATTAAACTTGCTATTAGTTTGTGGATTAGTTATGCCATTAAGAACAAATCTGTCTGTCTGCAGTTTTGTCATGTTGGAGGGGAATATATTGTAGGCCTTTTAGGAAGAAAGTTCTGTATGGCTCAACCTCTGATGTTGTTCTCTGTGCAAGTTAATTATAAAACACAAGTAAAATTCATATAGACTCATTAGGTGATTCATATGAAACCGCAAAGGTTGATCAAATGATTTTGATTAATATATCAAATATGAATGATACAAAAAGAATGAATAACCTCTAAAATAACATAAATCCATACTATTAAGCAGATTAAAGTGGCACAAGTAGAATTTTCATTCATTCGTTCATTAAATGTTTTAGGCTCCATTCAGATTTCCTGAAGAACTATTAACAGTTTCTGTATGGCAGGGTGAATTTCGTAAGAACCGCAACAAGTTTTCAGCTTGTAAACTCATGATAATTGTTGAATATGTTGTTTGAGTTAAACCAAATAATTTGTTGTGAAGTTTCTGCATGGGAATTTAACCCTTAAGAGTCACCATTGATGATATACGCAGATATAAGTGGATACTTCTCGTATGTACTCGGTGTTCATTTTGTACGTATTCTGCATTATTTCAAGAGATCTTACAGTTACAGAGGAGACGGAGCAGTACTCCCGGAAATCGTTGGGGACAGTGCATCCATCCATTTAATGTTTGCCAGGCTGATCGTTGCATCATTTCCCCCCCCTTATAATCAATAGCCATAGTATCGGACTCCTCTAACTTTGCTATTTTTGTTGTTGAGTCTTTTGATTCTTCACTGCCCTCTTGTGGATGAACGTAAAAGACTTATGGAAGAATGTAGTCACTGACATATACAGTGTTTGAAACGCTTCTACTTTTATTCGGAGATTAAATATAAATGAGCCTTAACGTGAAATGTTTTTTCGTTCCGACTGTTAATACATTATGTTAAAGTTACAAAACAGTTTTTCTACACAAAAAAAGTCACCAAACATTGTCATCATCAACATTACTGAATGCGGTATCTAAAGGCTTAAGGGTTAAATAGCAGAAAAGAAGGGTATATGTTCCGCACTTCATGCAAACAGTAACGTCTTTTCATCAGCACCAGTTCTTTGTGGTAAAAGAAAACTAAATCACACATTATTGTTTATAACCTAGCTTGAGAACCTAAACTGAAAAGCTGAAAAAATAGAGATGAAGACAGAAAACATCTTAAATGCGCCCAAACTAATTGTTTAACATTTATGTACAAACAATAGCATTTTGAATAATCGCAACATTATAATTATCATAAAGATATATTTCTAGTGCTTGCAATAAGAGAATCCCCTCAGAGGGGGATTGAACAGCAGCGGTAGCAGCAGTTCAGTCCGACTTTGGCTCTCTGCCAAATTTTAATGGGGTCACAAACATCTCAGTGGCTGTGTGTTCACTGGACTCGATTACTTTCCTCTGACAAGCTGAAAACACAGAGACACTGCTGCTTTGTTGATCAGTAAATGGTGCTGTGAGGACAGGTGTAGGATACAGAGGCAGACAAAACAATCATGCAGATGACGGCCAAGAAACAGAGGGCATGTCTTCATTTAGTCTGCCAGAGGGATATCACAGCTCCAAACACAAACTGGGTTTAAAAGATGAGGAGGAGAGAGACAGAGATACACTGCCCTCTGTTGACATATCTCCAGAATTTCTAGATGTAAATCTGCATAACCTGAACCCTTTTTGCAATGAGGCATAGCTCAAACTAACAATCACAGGAATGGCAGGACCCCCAGTTTCCCTGTAGAACGTTGCCCAAAGCATGACACCGCCTCTTCAGCTTGCCTTCCATGCCTTCTGTGGAATCCGAATACACGGGCCGGCCAGCCTTCACTCCCCTCATGCTTCAGTGAGCCAAGGGCGTCTATGACCCTGCCACTGGTTCACCAGTTGTCCGTCCTCACACCACTTTGGTACGATATAACAACTACGGACCAGGAACACCCAACAAGACAGTCGAAGTCGAAGTATAAGTTTTGGAGATGCTCTGATCCAGTAGTATCAAAAACAATCAGATCCTTATGCATGTCCATTAGTCTGGTTTCCAACTCAGCAGCTTCAAGAGCAAAATGTTCCCTTTGCGTATAGATATAAAATATTTGTGTAATATATCCCATTCACTAACAGGTACTATTGTAAGAAGATAATCAATGTTAGTCAATTCCCTTTTAGGTTGTTATAATATTAAAATACTTTTTTACGTAAATTGTATTCTGTATATTCAATTAGTGATTAAGTTTGAACCAGCACACAGTTGAATTCATGTAAAATTCAGAAACAACCAACACTAAAAATAAGTATGTGTTAGGAACTGTTGTGGGGCAAGGCTTGGACCCAGGTGCAGACACACGATAGCGGAGGCAGAGGAGTAGAGTGCAGTCAAATCTTTAATTAATTCAAAAATAAGGCACAAGAAATATGCATGAGAGGAAACAGTAAATAACTTAACGAAGAACTAGGAAATGGCTGGGACGAGTGATGACACAAAGAAACATCAACAACAAACTGGCACAGAAGGAATGGTGAGGACAGACTATGGAATACTCCTACCCCGGCTACATCACACTCTCACTGCCACCACCTTAAACTGGTTTCAATCGTACTTCACCGACAGAACTGAATACATTTCCATTGGTAGTTCAAGGTCCCGGACACACACCGTCACATGTGGGATCCCCCAGGGATCAGTCCTTGTCCCCATTCTCTTCATACTGTAGATGCTCCCCCTCGGCCGTGTCATCAGTCAATATGGACTCTTTTCCATTGCTACGCTGATGACACGCAAATCTACATTCAAACTGACACATGTTCCTCGGCAGATTCTCTATCCTCATGGATGGACAGGGGAGATGATGATGACAGGGGAGTCATCATCATCTCCCCTGTCAACTTTCCATGCTTGTCTGGAGGAGATAAAGGTTTGGATGAAAAACAACTTTCTCCAGTTGAACAGCTCGAAAACCGAAGCATTTTTAATTGGCACCCCACATCAGACCCAGTCTTCCTCCATAACCAGTGTTACCTTCACTGGTCACGACATTCCCCTCTCTTCATCAGTCACCAACCTCGGCGTAAGATTCGACCCTCAACTCACTTTTGAATCCCACATCAAACACATCTGCAGGATCTCCTTTCACTATCTCAGAAATATTTCCAAACTCTGTTCTTCACTCACTTTGACTGATGCTGAAAAGCTGGTCCACGCGTTTGTCTCCTCCAGACTGTAACGCACTTCTCATCGGGATCCCTGATCAAAGACTTCAGTATGTTTAAAACAGTGCGGCAAGGATCCTGATGAGAGTCCGTAAACACGAACACATCACCCCCGTTCTTCATTCCCTTTATTGGCTTCCCATCTCCACCAGGATTGATTATAAGATCTCTCTCCTCACTCACCAGTGCATCCATGGTAACGCACCCCCCTACCTGAAAGAACTACTCACCCCACTGACCTCAACACGATCCCTCCGTTCTACCCAGTCATACCGCCTCCTCCTTCCCCCGACTAAGCTCAGCACCAAGGGTGATTGGGCCTTCAGTTCTGCTGCCCCTCGTCTGTGGAATGCCCTCCCTGACCATCTGAGGGCTCCACAGACGACAGAAATTTAAAAAAAGGTGTTAAACTTTCCTTTTTAGCAGAACCTATAACTTTTAATTTTAACATTGCTGTTTTTTGGTCATATTTTTATATGATAATTATTCTTATTTTTGTTTATTGATGCTTTTACCTGCCTTTACCTTGTAAAACTTCGAGATTTGATCCAAACGTAAATGTATTAGTGTAGAGTTCAAGAAAGCTGGGTTGCTGGGTTGCTGGGTTGCTGGGTTGCTGTGAGGCTCGGCGCTGGCTTACATCCCTTTTGGGTACCGGTCTTATTGCCAGCCGGGTTTCCCAAAAAGAGAGTCCAGTCTGACATTAACCTCAGGAACACAGCCAGATCCCTCAGGTGATGATGCTGGCTAAGGGTTAGCTGGTAGGAGGCTAGCAGGCTCAGGGGCCGTAGCAGACAGAGGGCTAGCCGTCTGGTGGCTAGCAAACATGGGGGCTGGAGCAGTGGGGAGAACCAACAGGCCAGGGCCGAGAAAATGATGTCAGAGCGTCCAGTTTCCCTACAAATGTTTTAAGCCAATCATGAAAAAAGTCCCTCAGCCAGGGTTAGGCCAAGACCTTCCGGTGAGCAATGCGGAGAGCAGTCTGTTTGACCTCCTCATGCGGACTCTGTCTACACTCCGCATGGAGACAGATGAGGGTGTATGTTAAGTCATTTAATGCTAAGTCCATTAAAGCGTCCGCTGGGTCCATTCTGGCCAGTTCGGTCTGTAAGAAACTGTCGTTGGGGCAAGGCTTGGACCCACGTCTAGACACATGACAGCGGAGGCAGAGCAGGTGCAGTTAAATATTTAACTAATTAAGGCACAAGGGAAAAGCCTGAAAGAAAACAGAAAATATCTTAACAATCCCTTGGGAATAACTTACTTGGGAAAACACTAGGAAATGGCTGGAACGAGTGATGACACAGAAATATCAACAACTAACTGGCACAGAAGGAAAGGTGAGGACAGACTATATACATGTAAACGAGATGTAACGAGACAATGAGACAAAGCTTGAGGGGAAACACATGTGAACACGATGACCAATCACACAAGAGGAGAACAGAATCACAGGACAGACAGAAAGGGAAAGGGAATACAATTGAAACACACAAAGACTACACAAAGAAGGAGTAAGAGAATGAAGAACAATAAACAGATAAACACACAAAAAGGCAAAACAAAGGAAACATGATAGGACATGTAAAACAAACTAAACAACATACATAACACTTTCAAAATTAAACAGGAAAACAGACCAAATACTGAACCTTTACAATAAAAGAATACTGAAAAAACACAAAGTCATGACAGTATGAAACTATACAGCATAATCAACCCAATGTAGGGAATATTAGATTCTGTACTTCTGTAAACAGTAGTTTGCCCTATAGTGTTAAGGTTTGTTTGCATCAACGTTTTTAGACACTCAGTTTTAGGTATGAGGCAAAATTTCTATGTGATCTGCTCAAATATGCAAACAGCAAAACTCGGTTGCTGATATCCAGCTGAGAGAGAAGGTAAGATCCTAAAGATGTTGACAAAACCAACCACACAACAATAGCAAAATAACTTTTTTGTTGGCGTATTTAGATAAATGTAACTCTGGGGCTCATCGGTATTCCATGTGTGGCAAACAGTGTCCACTCCACTTGGCATTAAACAAAGGCCATTGATATTCATCGTCCTGAGTGTCTTGATTTAAACAGTTGCGGCTCTACTCACAACAAAATCTCATCTCAGACTCTCATTTAAGTTAAGAGATGGATTTGAAAAATTACCCAGGCATACTGCCATGTCAGCTGAGTGTTTTTATTCACCAGAATGTGAGGAGAAAAACATTATAGTGAGATTTCACTGAGGCCAGGCATCCTCCCTCCGTTGTTTAATACTAAAGCATAATACTGAGGAGGGAGTAGTTGTTCATCTTTGCAGGTCATCATGTCAAGGCACCAGCTTACTCAGCCGCCCCCTGCTTGAACTCATCCTGCAGGTAATCAGTGCTATTGTTTTGTTCCCACTAGTCACAAAGAAACCAGAAAATAGTGTAATGAGTTTGAAAAGAACTTGAGATTGATTTGGAGATTGACTTCTAGAAGCAGGCACATTATTGTGAAATAGAATGTTCCTTACTACTACTAATAGTAAGACATTCTGGTAAAGCTCGGTAACGCTTTCAAACAGGCTGATGACTATATCAAAGCATTGTTTAACAGGCAGTTCCCTTATTGCTTTCAAGGGTAAAAAAACAAAATAAATACATCAAATATTCATGAGCTCCGGCGTTATGGAGATTACCACATTAATACCGACCGTAAATGTGTCATCAATACTGACTGCGGAACACCTGACCAATTTCTTAATGAGTTAAGCAATGGACATGACCTTGTAGTTGTCTGACTTTGTCTTTAAATCTCTGGGAAAATATGAGAGCAGCGTGAAATACAATATTTGGCACCGCGTCTTGAGGGTCTGTGCATTTGACTCTGACACAATTAAAGGAGACAATTATTCCATTAGCTCAGGCCGAGAATCTGTCTTCTGCTGGGGATTAACGGCATCATCTTGGATACATGAATAATTCATAATCATTAATTAGCCCACCCTCAAAGCCATATTTATTTGAATCCATCTATCTATCTATCTAAATAAATAAATATATATGTATACATACTTCCTATTATATTTGGCCTTTTCCTTAAGCTTGTTAACTATCATAAAGAGCAATAATAGACCAGACAAAATAAAATGGTGATAACTTGACAATTCATGATGTTCCACTAATATGTTGATTTGGATTTGATGTGCTTTCTAGTTACATATTTGAGATTACAGTTAGTGAAAATTGTTACTGACTGATCTCCAAGTTTCCTGAATTGTTGGTCTGACACTCCATGTCGCCCTTGCTTAGGGGAATGTCAACGTAGGAATCGTTTTGTTTGTGTGCTTTGGTGTGTGTGTGTGAAGTGTCAATGTTGATGACCTTTTCAGAGAGCTCTCATTTAATAAACACTGACAGCCTTTTAGAGACCACTTACCATTCATCTGGTCTACAAGATTAGGCCCTCAATTCAATCACTGTGAAACTACACGGTGATTGAATCACTGTCCATAGATGGCACAGCGAAATCACAAAATCAATATTTCAGTGGTGGGGATTCATATTTTAAGAATTCTGGCAGCCGCTTTTGACGTTACCTGGTCGTAAGTATGAAGGGTCAGACAGGATTGGACTCCATAAGGCCTTTGGCAAGAGGTGGAGTAAATTTAAGATAAGACACCAGGAGCTAATACATATGGGGTGCCCAACCTGAAACACCTCTCAGCGTGAGACATCTACCACAAAAATAAATCAAAATTAAAGGTGCTTTCAGACAACCCTGGTCTTGTAAGTCAGAAATTGAAGGAAAGCTGTGGCCTTTTTCCTGAATTCACAATATAAACAGCAAAAAGATGTAATCTGATTAGTAAACTATTTAGACGTCTAGCACATGCCACCAGTTTGTCACGTTAAAAATGTACATAAATGTTTAAAAACATTAAGATCAGTCTAATTGAGGATTAGGGCCACATACTGTAAGTCTATGTGAATTTTTTGGGGGGGGAATTCTGACTTTAAACTCAGAATTTGGACTTCATTCTCAGATTTCTGACTTTAAACTAGGAATACCCCCAAAATGATCTTGTAACCCTATTCTAAAAATAAAATCAAAATTTTGACTTCAAATTCAGAATTCTGACATTAAAGTCTGACATTAAAGTCAATATTCCGACGTCAAAGTCAAAACACTGGGAATAAAGTCAGATTTGCAAAAATAATTTTAAGATAGCCATGGCCATCTCAACCTGTGGATCAAGTTTCATGTCTTCAATGGCTCTTGAGGCGAACTGATAAGAAACCTGTTGATATCCCCTTGACTTTGGTTTAACGACTAAACTATTCTCTATTCAGTTTACATACTGGAACATGAGTTGCAAAAGTTGCTGGCCTATGCTAGTTGAGGAGTATCTAACACACTGACGATATAAACTTGCAATGTGGAAACATTAGAGGGGACTGCAATGTTTCAGTGACCTCTTGCTGCTTCAGACAGAGGATGGCTCAATTGAGGGAAATGTGAATTCTGCTCTGTCAGAGAATTCTGATGGAGAATATTGAGTGACTGAGTCATGTATTAAAGATAATGATTGCAAGTAGAAGAGTAATGGGTCAAAGGAATACAATTAAGGTTTGAGAGAGAACCTGTCACATTCAAATCTGATGCTTGATAAGACACCATGGCGGAATCTGAAAAGAGCATTTCATGCTCAGCAAACCTCCATTGTGTCTGTGCACTAATGCTGTTCTCCGAGGACGAGTGGGACAAAATTCCACCATAGTGATTTCAGGGAATGATTTCCAGTTATGGGGAGCCTTTTGTTGCATTTGTTGAAGGTGCAAATGCTTCATCATACTGGGGATTTAGGTATTGTTCAAATTTTTGGAAAATTATATAATTTTATCTTTGTATTTTTTCTTCTTTTTTTTTTCTTGTTTTCTTGTTCGTGCCAAGCAAGATGCCCATCAGCGCACAGGGCCTCCTCCAGTGTCCAGCAGAGGCCAGATAGTTTAAGCCCATCCCCTACACGCTGTGAGAACACTTGGGGCACATAGCCCACAGCAGCACTAGCGCCGAGTCACAACAAACAAGTCCATAGTCCAGGAAGTAACCCGACCGGCCTCACTGGAGTGCCAAGGCACGTCGCCAGAGACATGGTGCCAGGGGGCCCCAATTCACAGGTTTGGTGGTGGGTCAGTGCCGGTCTGGGGAAGCATATCCTTGAAGGTTCACACAGACCTCCACATGTTAGATAACGATACCCTGACTGCTGTTAGGTGCCAGGATAAAGTCCTCAGAGCGATTGTCAGACCTTACGCTGGTGCAGGGGACCCTGGGTTCTTCTTGGTGCAGGACAACCAGGCCTCATATGTCCCGGTACCTTACCACAGTAAACAGTGAAGGAACCTAACCCTGTGGGAGGAGCCTCCCACTATTGACTGGACCTCAGCTCAACTCAATCAAATACACACAAGTAAACTACTAGTCCCTCCCATGAGGGACCAAGAATTATATTAAGGCTAAGTGGGCAAAGCAGCAGCAGTTATCAATAAGGATGTAAATCAGGTGACACTAATAAGGAAGCTCAAACAATGGTCAAAATTAGCACACAGCATTATACAGCTTATTATATTTAATTCAACCTTTGCTCTAATACTTGGACTAATGCAGTAGCAACAAGAGGACAAAGGACCTGGTACTGGGCTCACTTTCATTGCCTGATGACTTACTTGCTGTAATAAGGAAACGGTGCTACTCACAAGTATTAGACAGCAAAAAGTAGGAAAAAACAAGAAACAGAAATTTCATCTTTTAAAAAATATTCCATGTACAAAAAACAACAGCTTCAAGAAAGGACAGGTTTTACATGACTCAGCCACTAGCATTAAACACATATCTGCACCTACACACCCGTGAGACTAGTTCGCTGTGAGTGCTTGGCCACAGTCATCCGGCGAAACGTTTCATGCACCGCTGCAGCAAACACGGAAAGTGCATACCGGAAACACACGGCACGCAACCATTGCTTTTGTCTGAGGCTGACTCTCACTCACCCAGCTGCATGTTTGTCTTATTAAATATGAAGCAATTACACAATCTTACAGAAGCTTTAGTGCTACTCAATCTCACATTTGAAGTGAAAAATAAACTTCTCCTTTTCCATGTTTTCCACTGCCGTGGAAAGAAAAAAACTGTCTCCGCAGGAACTGGTGGAGTGAGACGTCTCCATTCCCATCTTCATCTAAAAGTGACTTTTGCAGTGCATTCATAACAAGTTGAGAGGAAAATTGATGAAGTTACTCTTGGATGAATATATTATCGGGGCAACTTGTACCAGAATACATTTACATCTAGATGAGATTACAGTCCTGACATACAAGCACATTACTGGCTTCTGCTGCTTCCTCCAGACACCATCACCCAATAGAATCCTAACACATTCAGCCGCGTTGCTGCTGTGACTGTGACAACAATTGGTACAATAACTGACTGACTGAAGTGATAAATCAGAGAGAAAATGGAAGAAGCACCAATCACACATGACAAAAGCTGAGTGTTTTTAGTCACTGCACAAGAGTGACTAAAGATTCGAGGCAGAAATTCTCGCCTATGAAACTATGGGTTCCACTGCTTCATGTATTTTTCCTGGTATGATATAATGTTAGAACTGTTAAGATTTTGAATCGGTGGTGAAATGTAAAAAAATTTATGAAATAGAAATATATAAAAATATTTCAATATCTTATAATTGAGGCTTCTAATGCTAAACATGATACGTTTCAACTACACAATATCGTAAAAGCTTTTAAAATAATTAGATTTAATTATACACACTTTCATCATGATAATGTTTGATGTCTGCAGCAAAATGATTACACCTTTATCTCGAATGAATAGGAGACTGCGTAAAAGTTTTCTGTATTGATTAAATCCTGAGCTCAATACAGGTGTAGTCCAAGGAGTTTTCTAATGGGGTGGCCAGGGCCAAAGGGGGGCCAAGCTTTAAGTAAAAGTGACCACAACACACTGTTTATTTTTGCCTACAGCCTGCAGAATCTTTATATATTTATTGAATTCTGAAAACAGAGCAATAAGCTATGATGCATACAAATATCTGTTCATGGTCTCTCTGTTTGTTTTTCCAGAACCAAAGACTGCTAATATCAACAATTTCAAACAACATTAGGTCATGCTGACATTACATAGACATATATGAGAGCAATCTACTAAATATGAGTAAATAAATATGCATTCATGAATTGTACTATACAAACCCTGGGTTTTATTTTCCAATAAATTAAGTGAAAATGATTAATCTGAATGATGTGCTTTACCATATATCATAGCATTCAATAGACACTTAAATGAAAACACTAGGCCTGATATTATCTGAGACTAAAGCAATGTTTGTATTTGAAGTAATGGATTAATAAGATTTCATTCTTCGAAGACCTGATACCTGAAGACCTGATATAGCTCTTAAACCAAGATGCAGGTTGGTTGTCTACTTGAAATAATAGTTTCCTGTCGTGCGGCTGAAGATCTGAACCAGTTGTTTAACTATCAAAATGATGCCCCTGTCACAGTTGTTCATATCCTTATGTGAACCCATTTTTACCAGCTTCAAACACATCACACAAGTGATTTTAGGGAAAGTTTGGTATTTTATTTTTGACACTTTTTGAGGCCATCGTTTTTCAACTGTTGGTCCGATTTAGTCTAAATTTGGTGGTTATGAATCAACTCGAGGAGATCTATCTTGTACACATTATGATTTACTCTAATAGTTCATATTTTATTCACTGGGGGGAATCCCTTTTCTTTAAAACAAAAAACAGCAGACATAACTCCAAAAATATTTCCTGGATCATTTTCAAATTTTTTTACTCATATGGCAGAAGTTCAATCAGGGGGATTGGATGTACAACGCAGGAGATTGGGGACTCTTCAGACAATAGCATAGGCCTATTTTGTATTTTCCTGGTAACAATAACATTTAAGTGTCATTGATGAAAGGAAAGAGAAGTAATACCCCTTAGAAGCATTCTCATCTCGCTATTCAACTGTTGGTCCAAATCATTACTGCAAAAACATCAAAAACACCACATGATCATCCTCAAACAGCCTCAAACAGCCTCAAACAGCACGGTTGGATACTCACACATGAACATAATGGCTTATTTAGCAGATGAGCAGGATCCAAATAAGACTCCCTCCAACTCATTAGTATTTTCCACCTTCCACAGTCCTCCCAGACAAACCCAGTGGGTTTGCAGTTGCACAGGACCAAAGTGACAGAACTGAAATTGCCAGCAGCCGGAAGTGAACATGAAAAGCCTAGACATAAATGGAAGGCAAAAAGAACACAGAGTGTGAAAAGGTTAAGGAGGCTCTACAGGGAAATCTGCTAAAGGGGCGATACAAGGCGATGATAGCATCCCTGTCTTAGTGACCTGAACACACACACAGCCACGCACACGAGCGCATCCCCATTAAGGCTGCAGCACGAGGGAATCTGTAATATCATCTAATATAGGTATTCAATATTTCACCCAGAGTTCTGGTTTGCAGCTGTTGTCACCTGTTCTCTACTATCATACAATGTGGGATATGTTCTCTCTCTTTCTTGTTTTTTCAGAAAACTGTCAAACAAGATGTTCGGGATGCATCTACAATTTAGGTCTTCGTATGAAATTGAAGTTCACTGTCTTCAGAGAGTCTTCACATCGACATCTTCCACTTCTCATTTCCAGATGTTCAACTGATGTTTTGTGACACCCCTGCAGAGCCCATCTACTATACTATAGATACTACTTACTGCCTGTATCTCCACGTGTCGCTGCATACCCCGGAAAAAATGTGAATTTGAGATCCAGGACGGAGGAAGAGGAGCAGCTGCCTGTATTAGAACACTAGGGGTTAGTAGATGCAGGTTGACAGGTAGGTTTGTATGTTTTTGGTTTACAGCAGGCAATGAGCATGATGTGAGTGTGAATGACCTCATGGGTGCCGGCTGATGGACATAAGTAATAAACTGGACCTATGCTAGTTTAATACATCATTAGAACAAATACATATTGTATACCCACATAGAGCTTTGTGCGAGGAAGAACTGGAGTGATTTTGGGAAAGGTCAGTTGTTTATCATCAACACTAGGGGGAGCTTCATCTCCAAATGTTTTCAGCCATAACTTCTCAACCATTGGTCGGATAAGTTAGGTGTACATAAATCATCTCGAGGAGTTGTCGAGACTAAGTTCAGATTTTACTCCCTGGGGGAGCTTTTCATGAAAAACAGTCTTTTACTGTACATGACTAAAATAAATTATTTCATGGATCATTTGCATCCTTTTGGATAGATCGGTAATACATTTCTGATACTAGGGGGAACTTTATGTCCAAAAGTTATCAGCCATGGTTTCTTCACCATTGGTCCAATTTTGTCCAAATTTGCCGCACATGAATCGACTCAAGGAGATCTAACCTGTTAATTTCATTTTATCAATATTTTAATTAAAAATAGTAAATAGTTTTTTTTAAACTAATAACTTCAAATTTTTTATTTAGGGTTCAATCAGGGGACTTTCCTTGGGTAAAACCCTGCTGTCGGAGATGACAGCACAGAGCTAGTTATTATTTGAAATCAAGAACCATGAAATAGGTTATACCACAATTTTCTGAATATAATTTTGTGCCAATACAAAATCAAAGTGGTAAATATAGCAAACTATGAAGATAAGATGTAAGACAATACTAATTTAACATTAGCCTATCCACCTATAATTTAAACAAAGAGAAGTGGATATAAAATATTTAAACAGATAATATGTACATTTTTATGACTCTATAAAATATAAAGGCTCAACTCTTGTTATAACGTGGCAAATAGATGGTCCACAGCTTCACTTTGTTCTTTAATTCAAAATTAAATAATATAGTTATAGTCATAGAGGTTCTTTCACTGGCATCTTCTGACTTCTGCATCAAACAAATACTTTCAATCCATTAGTTGAACTGTTTTACTGTAATAAAGGTTTTATGGCTTAAGTAATTAAATAAAATGAATATAGGTTGTTTGATCTTTTTACAGGAGTTTGTTTTATTTTATTTTTTTATTAAATCGTTAAAGACTGAGCACTGTGTTTTGACATTTATTTGTAGCTTATAAATACATTCTGGTTGTTTTAAAATGACCTTGAGCAAAACGACGTAAGGGTTATTCCCCAATGTGAATAGGATAATAAAATAAATTGATACCAAAAAGGAATTCTAATCAAAAAGATTTTACATTACTGGAGAAGAAGTGATGAATCACCCGTTGTCCTTGAATCAATTCATGGCTCAGAGTGAACTTTGACCTGGGTGGGTTTCCCGCTCACGTGCGTAGGTCACAAGGGATGCCTATAACCATGTTGTTAGCAATGATGGCAAACAAACACAAACAAAGAACACAACAACAAACTCAGCGGAGTGTAAAATCGAAGTAATACATTAGCAGCAGGCAGAGGAGGAGCTGCTGTCTCTCACTCAGGTCGTATATATTTAAAGCAGGAGTTTATTCACAGGATTTAACACCACAGTGTCATATCCTATTGACACACACCACACTTTCTACATATCAATTAACCCTATTGTACGATTTACAGGTAAATTCTGTGTCGATTTAAAATGCCCAATTTTTACCTGGGTCCATTTTACCCGGTTGATGGCATAGATGGGATCAAACATGAATTAAAGGCACTGAATTTTGGTATTGCTATGGTTGAGGGCGTACTTTGATGTAACTGTGTTCTGAGCTGTTTTTGCAATTCCACCCCTTTTTCATTATTAGATATTTAATAGAGGATATAAAATTCTCTCACTTTCTTCTTCTGTGTGTGTGTGTGTGTGTGTGTGTGTGTGTGTGTGTGTGAGAGAGAGAGAAGTAGAGAGAGAGAGAGGGAGAGGGAGAGGGAGAGGGAGAGGGAGAGCGAGAGAGAAAGCATCATGCAACAACAATCCAAGGCCATTCACATGCAAGACATCCCATCTACATGACCTACACCTGAGCCATATGTGGCCGTATATACTCTACACACGCTGGCTAGTGGCCAGGCTGAGTGGCTGTGTGCCGAGTTACTCAGACATGAGATTGTGTGTCTGTGCATGCTACCAAACCTGTTGCAGAAGACGGTTTTTATGATTTGGTTGGGTTGACATTGTAGTGAATATATAACCGCTAAAGGGCGAAGCAATCAGTGCCAAGAAGAACATAAAAGGACATCTGAAAGTCAACTTTATTTATACTGAGTTTAGCCTCAGGCCGAGATAAATATAGCAGACAGATACATCCCAAATTAAATCAGGTGATCAGTGAAGTACATTTTGGAGAAGCGGTTTGGTTCATTTCCTTTCATTTAGGATGGTGAGAGCACATGAAGGGCGTGGCAAGAGATGCAAGAAGAAAATAAAAAGGAGAGATTTGCTGTGTCACATCGATTCCCCCCGGGTGAGGAAGATATGAGATCTAACATTTAATGGAGGCAGATATTGAGGATGTAATAAACATTACCTAAGGGGAGGAGTAGCAGAGATTACCTGAATAGCACTTAAAGAAACGGATATTACCTAGATGGCAATAAAATGGTGGAAAGGAATACATTGCCAGAAGGTTGTGTTGACGGTCTTGTTTGCGTGTTGTGCAATATCTCTTTGGTGACAAATATTAACCCATCATTTATGATCATTTGACTGATCCCTTGGAGAGAATCTGTTTGCTCTATATAATGTGTTTATTTTTACTATTGAATAATTGCTAATAGGTAAGCAACCACAACTAAGCATCTTTCGAGACCACCTCCGGATCTCTTCAATTCTTCAGTTTTTTGGTTCATCGTTCATGCCTATTAAATGAATGAAAGAATGAATGAAACACATTGAACCATCCATCACACAGAGCGCCGACACATAGAGGCAAGCAAACATGCACAATTAACACCCAAGGGCTTCACACGGAAATGCCCCTACTCTCCAGGACCTTATTGCAGGACCAAAACTAACCTCAATTCCCCATGCCGACCCCATTCCACCAGATATAGTTAAAACAATCAAAACCATACCTCTCATGAACCTCGCTGAGCCACTGTGTTACCTTGGTCGTACATGAGTTGTGAATGTAAGGGCAATATAAATGAGTAGAAGTGAAGGATAATAAGGTTGTTTTTATTCTGTATACTATTTAATTATCAAATAAACACACACTCTAAATACTTCTGGGTTATAAATGACCTAATTTAGGTTTTCTTGATAACCCAGAACTGGGTCTTAAATGGGACCGACACAGCCGGGGGGAATGTGTATTTGTGTGTGTGTGTGTATGTGCAGTTTATTCCAGCTGTTAAAGGTCATGGTTATACAAGTGGGACCTTGATGTTGTTTAGCTGCAGTTAAAGGAATGTTGCTGGCAGGACTGATACACTGAGATTTGGAGGATAAAGATTCAAGGGTCACATCACTAAGCTGATTTCCCCTTCATCTACGGTCAAGGTTCTCTCTCTCTCTCTCAATCTCACACTCACACTCACACACTGTTTTTGCCCGTGGCATGAACATTCAATTGCCTTGTATAACTGGTTAAATGTCACACGCAAATAATTTGCCTTTGATACCAAAAATAAATTTGCTCCGGCAACTGAAATAGATATTTTTAAACTATGCTATTAAACATGTGATAATAGATTTTATGTTTGTTTATTCGCTGCCCATTCCTCCTCAGGGAGGGGTAAAATGTAAAGAATCAAATTCGCTACATTGTACAACTTATATGATTGTATGTGATATAAAGACTTCTTTAAAAAATACATATATATTCATTCTGGTCACACCCCACAAGTCTGCACACACACACACACACACACACACACACACACTGAATGTTACAGGATTACCTCTGGGAATCCGTCAAGAGAAATGAAGAAACTCTTATGTTCTCATCAGTTTGAGACTGGCAGGTTGGTCTTTTGATGTGACTGGTAATCTTTGCTGTGTCTGAGAAGTTTCCGGGCAGCATTAAAGCACAACTAAGTAGCCATGGCCTGGCTCATAGAGTGAGGCAGGAGAAAGACACAAAGTTCCTGCTTTCTTAGAGTTCTACCTGCAACTTGAGAGAAAAAAATACAGACACTAGCCTGCTAGTTGATTATAACAAGATGAGACGTTATTGTTGCTAAAAAACATTAATTGGATTGTCCGTATGTAACCCAACCTACGATTTACTTTAGCTTGAATAAAAGTTTGTCAAAAAAAAAAGGGTGTTGTTGGGAAAAAGAAAAAATTTGATGCTGATCAGAATTGCATTCAGTTGTAGAGTTGCCACACCATCTTGATTGACATCGGATGTTGAGGACGGGTCAATGAAAACATAAAAAAACAGTGCTAAAATTAGAAAATGATCCACGAAATGGTGAGTTATCACATTAACATGTCCAATCTACGATCACAGCGGATATGGGCACAAGCGATGATGCTTCCATAACCTCTCCAATTTCGGGGATATAAAAATAAGTGCATCAGAGAAACAAAAACACATATTTTCTGATTGTTTCATATGGGTGACACCTGCTTCGAAGTTAGGGTGACCAGATTCCAATGAACCAAATGTGGGACAACGGAAATTTTTATGAGGAACAATGTGGAACACACATTACCGATGCCAAAATGTGATCGTGTTTTTTTTACATAATGTCTTACTAACTATAAAAAATATATACAAACAATAGATTATGCAGGTCAAAGGATAGACCGTGCAACGCTTAGCTAATAAGCCTAGATTATATTTAAAATTGTCCTCAGGTGTAGGTAGATTCCATCACAGATCTGCATCAGTGGTAATTTCCCTTACAATATTCCCAGGACAGCAAAAGAGGTGTGGCACATATAGAAGCATTGGGGACGTCTTCTATTTACACCAAGGAGTGATCTGGTCCACACACACACACACACACACACACACACACACACACACACACACACACACACACACACACACACACACACACACACACACACACACACACACACACACACACACACACACACACACCTGCAAAACATGGGATGTGTTTTGGTCAAGAACAATTGCTAATACTGTACATATTATTGACCAGTCAGATGTTATATTGCATCTGACTGGTCAATAACATCCACCGTCAAAGAAAGCCGAAGAGACAATTTTGGACTGCCATATGGATTTCCACCATATGGCCGTCCAAAATTGCCTCCAAAATTGCCTCTTCTGCTTTTTTAATTTAGTCAGAGAAGATTTGGTGCACTGATACACAGAAGAATATCACAACAGTTTCTGCAAGCGCTTTCTTCGCTGATAACAACCAAACTGAATTGTCTTTGAGGAAACAAAAAAGGCACCTTGTAGACAGACGAATCTGGTCACATATGGTGCAATTTATTAAAAAAGTAATCCGTTTCAACGAGAGACTGAAAACTTGTGACAGAATGTCTGGTACAACTCGCAAATGGCTGGTGTGAGAAATATGGGGAGAATCATGGTGTGTAAAGCAATGTTGAGACTACATCTCTGTGGGTTAACCAGTAAAACACACACATGATGTATTTCAATATATTCAGTTGAGCATTAATTATGAATCACCTGCCTTGTTGGCCATGCATCACTTGAGAAGAAGCAAACTAAGACATACTGTGCAGAGTGTGCAACTAGCTGGTAAGAGAACTCATACGTCCCGCACATGAAAAGTGTGAGAGTGGGATGTTGTGTTTGTGTGCAGATGTGTGGGAGGAGGAGGTGGAGGAATGTACTCATGTCTTCTTTGACAAATAATGACCTAGTGTGTGTGGGAGGGATGCTGGGGATGTTATATGCTGTTCCCTTGTGGTTTTGGCTCAAAATCCTCCCATTTGATACTTGACACATTGCTTTTTTGATTGATTACACGTACATTTTCCACAGCAGTAATTCTATTCATAGGTTATGACAAGCCGCTATCAGAGCCAAAGGTACAACAAAAGTCCCCACAAGATGAAAGATATTTAGGAATAACCAAAGAGCATGACAGATGACGGAAAAATCCATCCATGTAGGCGCTCATTCAGAGTGTACATAAATACATAAAATCACATAAATAGAGAAAATGCACAGTCTCAGTAGGCCTCAGTGACAGACCACATTGGACACACAACAGGCATTCATAAATGCTGAGCAGGTCAGCCTAGTAGGTGGCGTGACATTATTCCTATGCAATACCTTCAACCAGTAATAGTGTAAGTTGACAGGTTACAGTTTGATGCTTGTTAATAATATATTTTTAACAAAATTATACTGCTGTGAATCGTGGCCAGTGACCGTCCGGTAGCATGTCCAGAACAGAATGGAAGAGACTGCAGAACACAGAAGGTTCTTGACTGCAGAGAAACTGAATATTACAGTAAGTCATGCATGGGTGATGGATGATGAGGTGTAGCTGTGAAGCTGTCGAAGCCTTATTTTGTTAGTAAAAATGTTACCTTGTCTGGCTACATGAACACAAATGCAATATGTTCTACCATAATGGGTTTAGAACAGGTGTGTTGTTTTGTGTTTTACCACGTCTTCTGTACAGCTTTATCACAACCAGCAGTCCAACTGACGTTTTGATCAAGCCTGAAAAGAAATACAACACAGATATAGATAACACACCCATGTGTCATTTATCCCTTATGGGTTGTGTGTGGGCTGGAGTCTATTCCATCTGACTTTCAGGTAGAGATTGGGTGCCAACGTCTGATCATCACGGGATCAGCAAAGATAGAAGCAAACAACCGTTCTCTCTCACATTCACATCTTTGGGTAACTTTGAGTCAACTCACCTAAATCAGATGTTTTTGGACTGGAGGGAACCCACTTAGACTTAAGAAGAACCTCCAGACTCCACACAGAACCCAGTGTTGCAAGACGTTTAATAATTGTCTAATATTATCTGTATTTGCACCATCAATTCAACCTCTGTACGATGTATGATCAATAATGCCAGAAATTCAATAATGTATGATAATTTGGTCAAATCATCACTCCCGCATTTATAACTAAATTATCTCATTGTAATTTAATTGAGCTAGCGGCTGATTAGCAGCAGTGACGTTCTTCCAGCCAATAGAAATGTTGCGATTACAAAATGACGTACAACGTCTTTTGACAACGCTTGATCCTGTCCAAGCTTAAAGACATGAGTGGGAAAAATAACCCCAATTTTACCACCTGGCAACGCGTTGCTGCCTGCGACCACAAAGATTTTTGTCGTGGGAACGTGCTGATGGTGGCTGAGATCCCCGTTCTTAAAAATCACAACATGTCTGTAAAAATCCCTGTCCCCAATGCAGAAGTAAAAAAACACACATTGCCAACAGAGAACATCTGAGAAGAACCAACTAGACACAGGTGTGGGAATAGCAGAGATAAAGATAGCAAGGAATTTGGCAAAGCACAACAATGAACATTTCAGACCATCTATGCCTTAAAAGACATATTTGGATATTTAAAAAAACAGATATATAAATATCCGTCTTTTTAAGTAGCTATGTCTTTTCTATAATAATTTAGGCAGTTTAATTGATGTTTGTTGCAGATTTTGGCGTGTTTATAAAGTGCAAGAGACACAGCATCTAACAATATAGGTATCAGTCTGATGCCTCAGGGAGGACGATGTCTGATTGACAGTTTTCCATTGGTGCGGAGCTCGGACTCACAGAGAACTCACTCAACACAGAGAGAGAGAGAGTCAGCGGCAATATAATAATCTCTAGACTAAAGTGCTTCCTGATTCAATAATTTTCCTCAAAATACGATCATTTTCAGCCACTGGTACAATATCGCTGGATCTCCCATCCGGCGACACTGCCAGAAACCATCTCGCTGTAAGTACTACCACAAAACACAATTAGAAATAAAATCTTGCATAACTATTTTGTGAATATGAAATTTAATTAAAACACAGTACATTTTACAATCAGGTTGTCATTTAAAAATAATTAAATAGAAAGATGTCAGTGCTTCAAAAGTTTGACTGAATCACTTTAAAGGAGATGATTAAAAAAAAGTAACAGTAATGTAATTCGCTAGTATTGTACCATTAATCAGTCTAATTTGCGCAGCTAATTTTGTCAGGAAACTTTACAACTAATCAATCATAGCCTCAGTTGGAAAATGTACTAACTGTGTCTGAACCACTTCAGTGTTCAATCCGCTGGTTTTAAGAGGAACACAACAGTCCTAAATTTGATCCGGTGTTCAACCGGTGAAATCAACATTCAAGTCTTTGAAACCTAAGAATCCAATTAAACAAGGTTATTAACAGAGAAGAGGTCTACCTTAGCTGAATCCCCCTAAATGCAAGCCAATGCAGAAACCTTTTAGATCTTCTACAGTATTGAAGTCAATTGTATTTTCGAACACAACTCTGTGAGAGACGCCTGTCTGCTCCTCCAATGAGAGGATCACAGCCTGAGCCTCACTACGCTCAAGTGAATTTAATTCAAGTTTGCCCAACTTTCTGCCTTCTGAGCAGATAAGTCAAGAAAACTGTTCGATTTTGCATTCCAGCCTCCTTTCCCTGATGAAAGACAACCTTGTTAGCTTCCTGTTGGTGAAAATGAAATGTATTAGCTCGATAAATCTGCTTTGTAGGTAGAAGCATTTTACTCGACTGAGGAACGAGTTTAAGTATTCACGGTGAAGGCCAGACCACCAATAAATTAATCACTCCTCACACTGTAAGTAGAGCTTGTTAATTGGCTTTTGAAAAGACCCTTCCGTGAATAATAGCAGCATCATTTATTCTGTAGGCCCAGTTAATAAAGAATCTGTCATTAGTTTTAGGTCACAAGTTTTCAATGAAGACTTTCAGAGGCTTACGGAGAGCACAAACTCAAGTGCAAATCTTTATTGTTTTTAGTCTCTAAAGTTTTTATTTACCAATAAGCATGGCAATTTCATATCTGTGGACTCTCTGGCTTACTTAAACTGTTTACACCCCATAAGCCAAAACATCAAAACCAACGGACTAAGATTGTTTAGGGCCCCTTCTTGCTGTTAAAACAGCGATGCACCTTGTGTTCTGACACCTTCCTACCAGGACCAACGTTAACATTTGCGACAATTTGTGATACAGTTGCCTATCTATTGGATGCAACAATGACTTTGGACTACCATGACAATGTTGCCGATTCACTGTCAGTCGATACTAACCGCTGCAGAGTGGGAACAGCTAACAGGACCCGCAGTTGTGAATCAGTGGTCAAAGTGTTATGTTACATTCCATGGCTCAAAATATGTAGACACTGGGAAAATATGTAAGCATTCAAGTTGCGCCTCTAATTCACGACAAAACTTGGAGGGACCAAGCCAATGTAAAGTTTATATAATATGAACCCAAATGATTCTTATTACTATTCTACATTTTCATACCAAAATACACAAAAGGTATTTTATATTCAATTATTTATTTTGGCCAAATGAAAAGGAATAAACTATGTCTATTTGAAAACTGGTTCTACATTTACATGGAGCTATGGTAGGTTTTGTGTATGACCGAAAAGTCTGGGATATTATGGGATTGTCATTGCTGTGTCCACGTCCCACTCACGGATCCTTAGTGTTAATAACTCGATAACGACTTCATGGATCAGTTTTCAGATTTTTATACCCACATAGACCTAGTGATTCAGTCCAATTTTGTTGCATACAAATCAAATCAAGGAGATTTATCTTGTGAATATATTTTACTCACTAGGGGGAGCTTATTCATGAAAACCCTGTTTTTCGGACATAACTTCCTAAGCGTTACTTTGTCTGATTTAGTAGTAATTTGGTGAACACTAATCAACCCCAGGAGATTCTTATAGATTATATTCTATTCACCAAGGATGTAACTTTTCTCAAAATCATCTATTTTATAAATATTATATTTTACTCTAATTATTCATATTCACTAGGGGGGCTTTTTTCACGGAAAATACCGTTTTCTGTACAAAACTCAAAAACTATTTCATGGATAATTTTAAAAGTTTATACCAACATAGACCTTATTGCGATATTGTGAGAGATGGTCATGGTCATATATTTCTGACCCTTGCTAGTTTTGGGGCCATAAATTATCATTAGTCCGATTTTGTTCATATTTGGCGCATATGAATTGACTCAAGGAGACCTGTCCTATATATATATATATATATATTTATCATATCTTACTCTTATAGTTTTACATATTACTCACTAGGGGAAGCTTATTCATGACAATATTATAACTTTACATTTAATTTGAGGAGTTCAAAGGGGGCATGTTTGTGCTTTTCAGGTGATTAAGGGCTTTTCAGGGATCCACGATTGCTGTCAGGGAAGACAATATATGCCTATAGTTCTCAACACCCACTCTGACTTCTCATTTTATGGCTAATCTTATATCTGAGTTCAAAAGTTTGAAAAGGTTCCGTTTTTTGAATGTCTCCATCTACCTCATCCTAATTAGTCTACCTAATCCAAACAAACATAATAAAAAGTCACAAGAACTGGGGAGAAAATGAGAATGGCAGCAAGACTGGTTTGGTACGCTGGAGCTGGGACAATGAACAAGACAAGTCACCAGGGTGGGGAATGCTCACCATTCTAAAATGGTGTATCTATCAGAGAAACAATGACACACCAGACCCTGGATGACCATGTGCAATTAGGACTGACTGGTGCATTACCACACCTCAGAACAGGTTGTGACTGGCCACTGTTAAAGTAGCAGAGGCTGTTGGAACCTTAAACAGGCCCACGTATGCCTAAACTATCAAAAATAATCAAAATCTTGTTGGACGTTGAGCAATACCTGATGCTGGTGCTGTTCTGGTGTGTGCTCCCTAATCTGGAGGAGAAAAAAACGTCACATCTATGGATGGACATGCTGTCGCACTCACTCAGTCAATCAACCTCTCAGGTTTTAAATGGGCCTTTCAATGAGCCTGAAACTCACTGAAAACCTGTGGGGTTGGTTGACTGAATGAGTGTGACAGCGGGGACATCCTACGGACTCAGAAACTACTCCCACAGAAGAACCCACAGGATGACATCTGGAGGCTGTGACAGTCCATGTGGAGGAGGATTCCCAAAGGAAAGCAAGAGTCAAGAAGGGATCTCACAAGTGTCTCTCAGCTCTTTTTGACTCAAGTGAGCTATTTTTAATACCAAGTAGAGACAAAGGCCTTTTCTCCTACACGTCTCAATATTCGGCTGAAGAGAAACACTCACGTGTAATTTATTTCATATCTTACTCAACATCTTACTTACAAACAAAAGAGATCTCTGAATGATACAGGATGTGAAATTGAAGTCTCCTGAACATGAGATTTCATCTACCTCCAATCTCTCACTGTAATCTCAATAAAATAAACTTTTGTCTAACCTCGGGCTACATTCACAGTACCAGGCCGAATCGATTGTGTTTACATTCACAGCAGTATCCCAGTTATGAGGCTTATCCTTGTTGTGGTCGTATTGGGCATGTGACGATTACATGGAGCACAGAGAGATTCATAACCCTGAATACATGATCAATACTAGCATCCAGGTAACTGCTTACTAATGGCTGTGTGCTGTCTGCGCAGACGCTTGAGACATTTACAAAGCGGCACAGTTTCAGTCTGACATTTCTGTAACGGCTTAATTAATTAGACTCTGCCAGAGAAAGCCAGGCCACTTGGGTTTATTGCAGGGCGTAGTATTATCTAATGGCAACATCACGACATGGAAACGGTCAATCTGTCACTCGCTTAGTGTGCTCCACAGCTGTCAGAAAATTAGATAAGTCACATATAACAGTATCTTGGTTTCTTTGGGAGTACTCCAGCTAGAATATTTGGGTTTCTTTCAATCAGAGAAATTCTTTATCATTATTACTGAAACAAGGATATGACATTGCAAAAACTTGATAATGGCCAAGATACTGGTGTGCATCTAAACACATAACTCAATTCTTATTTTTTGCTTACTGTGGCAATATGTTCACATTACAAGCCATTTTATTCAATTTCGATATTTGGCTTACAACGGATTTGGTTATCATGATGGTGCACATTCACAATTATAATTGACTTGCATCTTGCTTCTATTGCACATGTAGATTTCCTCCAAAATGGTGGCTATGCACTCATTCGTCTGTTTCTGCAGGAGTAATGTGAAACAAATGACAAAACGTCATATTTGTCTTGAGTAATCTCCTGGTATTCAAACCAAAGTGGTTGAGTGCCAACTTTTGGCCTGCCATCCGTGATACAGTGTATTCAGTCATTTTTGCAGATCAGAGTGCATGAGAATGGTTTTCAAAGAAATTGAATTGAATTTTTAAAAATTCAAAGGACATGGTTATAAATGGTTGTAAAAGTACCATTTACTACCTCTGCCAAGGAGGTAATGTTTTTACCTCTGTGCCGTTGTTTGTTTATTCGTTTGTTAGAAAAACGAACTGCCAAATTTGCATTAAATTTAACCAGACATAAATTCTGGTATTCTAGAATTTAGAAGGCTATGTTTCAAACAATAAAATTATATAAAGACGATTGTAGTGGTGACAACTTGTGATGGGCATGCTTTCTCCATTTTGGTTTTTATTGTCAATAGATTCATTTAAATGGGAGATATAATGTTATAAAGTTGAAAAAAATATCTTCTATCTGGGATTATTGTCTTTCAGCATAGGAAGAAACAAAAAAAAAGGGATTTGCTCTCAGCAGAAACATGGAAGTGGGCTGTGTAAGAAATAAACAAACACAGCTCACCAAATAACAATTGCAGCTCTCAACCCGTATCAAAATCAATAGATATCACTGAATCACTGAAGTGACCAACTGAGATCTCAATCCAAAGGTATTGTTACTTTTGTCTGCTGTGATTTGAATGTCTGTGTAAATTGTCTCATGTGTAACTCTGTTTGCATCGAATGACAATGTGTATCCTGAAACCAAACATTTGATTAATGGGGAAAGTAAGTTACAATGACTTGTTGTTTTGGTGTTTAGAAGATGTAATGTACAGGAAACAAGGGTTCGAGGGTTCTTACTAACAAAAGAATATTGATTGATGTGATGAATCCGTATGAGAAGCAGAAAACTAGGAGGAGATGAAGCTGTGTTTACAGAACATGGATTACCCCAAGGGTAGGCTTGTGTTTCTGCATGAATAAGATAAGAAAATCCTTTATTCGTGTCACAGCAGGTGAATCTCAGTTTTGCAGCTTCAAAAAGCAATATGTTATATTAATTACAAAATATGAAAGGCATGTTGAAAAATACAGTGCAGAACAATATGCAAACAGCAGAGAATTGTAGATTAAGAAATAGGTATAACACACAAATGACGGATGTCAGACAAAACATGTGTTGAACAGATAATGAGGATATTCCACATGCACAATTAGGTTTACAATACTGAAGAAGATAGAATATTATAATACATCCAAAAAGTATGGGATATTATAGAATGGTCATCGCCGCGGATTGGTCATACAGGATAACTCAAAAACTATTTCTATAAATTTTATACCACACTAGATCTTGGTGTGGGGAAGCACTGGATTGATTTTGGAAAAGGTCGGTTGGTTATTTCTGTTCAAAAGTTTTGGGCAAAAATTTTTAATAAATATTTAATAAAAATGTAGTTTGTATGAATTAACAGAAGGGGATCTAGTGTATTTACTTTAATAGTTCATATTTTACCGCTATTACGATGTGCTCCAAATGTTGTGCATATGATGGGGACAAGTATATTGCATTTTTAATATTTTTATTCAAATAGTTCCTATTTTATTCACTAGGGGGAGCTTTCACAAAAAAAACAACAGTTTTTCACAAATGACTTCACATTTAAATTATGTCATTCAGTCAGATTGTGCAACGCATGGGATAATTACATGAGACTTCATTATTACTGTATTATAATATTGGACTAACATGAACAATATTGAGATGAAAAGAAAAACGGAGAAGTGGTCTCTCTGTCGCTCTCTCTCTCAGTCTCTCTCTCTCTCTCTCTCGCTCTCTCTCTCGCTCTCTCTCTCTCTCGCTCTCTCTCTCGCTCTCTCTCTCTGTCTCTTTCTCTCGCTCTCTCTCGCTGTCGCTCTCTCTCTCGCTCGCTCTCTCTCTCGCTCTCTCTCGCTCTCTCTCTCTCTCGCTCTCTCTCTCTCTCGCTCTCTCTCGCTCTCTCTCTCTCGCTCTCTCTAACCACATCTCCTCCTCATCAGTCCGTCTGCTCTGGCTTCTCTCACATCCGTCCTTCGCGTCGGCTCCTCACATCCGTCCTTCATGTCGGCTCCTCATGTTCGACATGCTCCTCACGTAAAGTCCGCTAAGTTGCACAGTGCGTGGACGCCGAGTTGAGAAGCAGAGCGCTGAACGCTTTATGGGGGAATAAGAGACAACACTGACAAGGTTCGCATCTCTGACCGAGCGGAGCATCATGGATCTGTCATTCATGGCCGCTCAGGTGAGAAACGTTTCTTCTCCTCCTTTCTGCTTTAACACGGCTCCTCACAACTTTTCCTTTCATTCTTCCATCATTTCATGGGCGTGGCCGGTCAACAAGTTCAGGAGGCACTGAGGCATTTTGTGCGTCTAAACACTGTTCATCCAGACCCTTAGAATAAAAACTCCAAACCTGGAGCATTTACATCTGTTCCGTAATAATGTTACTACGACGTAAACTGTTGCGTAGGATAGCCTGCAAATACTCTACGTGTAAGTATCAGTTCTGATGCAGATCTAGATGTTAATTAGGCTACGCCATTGACATGTATGATTGTTTATATATTTATTGATCTGTTATTGGAATTTGGGATAAATAAATTTAACGTCTGAGATGCTGTACTTGTGTGAGAAATCACACAATGTCACAATGACTGCGGCAAAAATACTGAAACATATACTATAATAAATATTAATGATGATTTGTTTACTGCTTATTTCATTCTTGCCCGCTAAATGATTCCAGTTTTTTTTTTTTAACTGAGACTGTAGGGCACATTGCGTTCGTTCTGCCTCGGATATTAATAGATTTGAATATGTCAATTGCTTAGTCTTCATGGGAAATGCCTGTTATTGTGCATCTCTTTTCAGCATGTGGTTTGTTTTCATTAGGAGATAATTTGCTGTGACCCCCCCCCCCCCCCTCCATTTTCACTCTGTGTCTGGTTGTTTGTCTGGTGCCATCCACTTTCTTATTTTCTGTGCAACTGCTATTAAAGGGTTTGGAGCATTACCTTCACTGCCAATAGCTGTTCCGCAGGCTTGACTATGCCAAAGGCTCCCATATCTTCTTAAAAGGTCCCCTAAACATAAATGCATCAGAGCAGGAAGCTATTTGAGTGTGCACAGTAGGAGAAATAATAACACCAACCTCATTTTTCTCTCTAGCATTGTATGAACTTTTAGTGGTTGTTATAATTCAAACCTTAATAATGTAATAAATTACAATGGTGAGAATTCCTCCCATGACTTATACGCTCTTGTGTTTCTTAGCTGTGCATGGGGACCAGGTTTACAGCGACTGGCAGCAGCACAGTGGAAGGAAGTAGACTGCTGTAAGCCTGCAGGAGTTTTGGTTGGCTGTTAGTCACTCATATTCAAAACTGGGAATGGTTGACTACCGCTGTGTTTGGAAACCACTCAGCTGAAACTGGGGAAAATGTAGTAGGTTTCATTTTCTAAGCCTGAAGATGTACTAATAATAATAATAATACATTTAATTTATAATGCACTTTACATTTGGATCAAATCTCAAAGTGCTAAGTGACCACATTGGCTGAAAAAGTGGATGAGAAGCATTGTTCTTATAAAATAAAATAGGCTCAATCATCTCCCAACGTAGACGTTTCTCATATCCGAGCAAAGCCACTGTCAGTCTTCAAATCCGAGAAGAGATTTGAAGACTGACAGTGAAGGACTTTTTTTTACCCATTCATATCAGTGTTGCTCTGTCGCTTTCAAATTATTTTACCCTCCCCATCATTTTGTTTCTGGAAGATGACAGACTTTGTCATAACAGTTCTCCCCTCTAAAGATGGTGAGAGTTCCTAGTCTTAAGTTCTTGGTCTGGTATAATATGACAGAAACATGTTAAGTAGCTCAGTGTTTTGTTAATGACTTAACATTTGGCACTGATGCTTCAGGCTTGAAATGAAAAACAGAGAATATTTCATTACGTTGAAAGAAGTGTCATCCTCAAGGATGGCAGAACATGGATTAATAGGTGGCAATCACAGTGAGGCTTTTGAATGCTAATCAGAGAGCAATGAGGCAGATTGTTTTATTTTTCTCAATCGAGAAATGCTCCTTAGATCTGAATATCTGGAGATTTTAACTTGTACTCAATAAAAATCTCTTTCTACTGACCATCTACTGGGACATTTAGTACCTTGTGTAAATGCAACTTGTGCAGGCTGTCTGCATAGAGGTTCATAAAAATGGCAGATGTTGAGGCTTAATAAAAAGAGCCAGTCGGTTCCTGCTTACTGAATGATGTCTTGTTCAATTCTTAAAGCTATGTTCATTTTGGTATAGACTCATAGCATCATCT
Organism: Lophius americanus; assembly: GCA_037951165.1. Classification (NCBI taxonomy): domain Eukaryota; kingdom Metazoa; phylum Chordata; class Actinopteri; order Lophiiformes; family Lophiidae; genus Lophius; species Lophius americanus. Next base: position 1,731,872 of record JBBDHG010000256.1, on the reverse strand, counting down.
CGCACAGCAGAAATTCCTTTTTTGTGTGCCTTTTTTTACATTCTTCTTTTTTTGGCTGTTTCCATTAGGGGTCACCAAAGCGGATCTCATATTTTCATCCTGCCTTGGCCTCTGCATCCTCCCCTCTCACACAATCCAACGGCATGTCCTCTCTCACCACATTCAGAAACCTCCTCTTGAGTCTTCCCCCTTTTTTCCTTCCTGGTAGCAGCACCTCTAGCAAATCCTACACCAATAGATCCACTATTATCCCTGTTCACGCGTCCAAACCATCTAAATCTGGTCCCTCTTACTTGTCTCCAAGATGTGTTACTTCGGCTGTCCCTCTGATGTGCTCATTTCTAATCCCGTAAATCTTCATCACTCTTCATCACTTCCTATTCTTATTCTATCCGGTGCATACTTCAACTTCTCCAGGTTTTCTTCCACCTGCTCCATGCTTTCATTAAAGATCACAATGTTGTGTCCGCAAACATCATAGTCGGTGTAAACTCCTGTCTGACCTTTCCTGTCTGCTTGTCCATCACCATTGCAAACAAGAAATGGCTCAGAGCCGATCCTCGGCGCAGTTCTAGCTCCGGCATATTGATTTGATATAGGTTTTACATCGGATTTACATCCTGACAAAACCCTTCCCATTTCTCCGTGCATGGGCCCTGCACAAGACATACCCTGGCTTGTAATCCTTTTTGGCTGGGTTACATTCATGAAGCATGATTTCAAATCATTGTCACAATTACTGCTAAACTTTTTTCTGGATTAATGTTATTTAACAATTAAGTATTTTATATGCTTCCATAAGCAGACCTGCAAAGTATTCTGACAGGGTCTGCACTGAAATATGCAGAAGTAATGAGGACAGTTCCAGAGCCCAGTATTATTCAAATGAATCAACATGAACACTATTAAGTATTTAAAGTTATTTAACCAGGATAGAATGGATGCGGGTTTTGATATGTTTTTATTTTAATAACACTGCACCGCTGGACACTTCACTCTTCTATGACATCGTATAGGCCTTTTCCCACATTATATATCAAACTCCTTCTCATGACAGCACATCAGCTTTCCTCATTACTCAAATACTTATTCAGTGTGGCTTTGAGTCATTCTTCCTGACAGCATTGTCCATCTCTCTCTGTGCTAGCAAGGACAGACGAGAGTGAAAGGATGAGGAGGGAGGGAGTGGCTTAGAGCCACAACTCAAAAACAGCCATCTGTATTTACCAACAGCACCAGCGGAAGGATCTGACAGAACTGGCAAACAGACTTTGGTGCCAAATTAGAGAACATTAAAGTAATGCCAGTAATGTAAGTTATTATTTGAGTTTATATGAATTTTCCCAAAGCATTCAGGTTTGTATACAATAGGAAGGATGTGAACTATAGATATAGGTGACACAGAGAACAGACTGGCTGGACTCCCAGAGAGAGGATTGTGCACAGTTACTCCCTGACGTGAACCCAGATATGTTAATCTAAGTTGAATAGTTCAACGAATAGATTATTTTCCTTTTAAACACACTTTTCAAATATGACCTATATCAAGACCATCTTTGTTCTCAATTGCATGAAAAAAATTCAATCAGATAATCATGTTATCTCATTGTGCGTTCTTCAGACCAAGACTGTCTCTTCTCAAAAATAAATCTCCTGCTCTCTATAGCCTAGGCTTAGCTGAAAAGTGTAATAATGGCGCTCCAAGCCTGTTCATCTCCAGCACTTCATTTCCCCTCTAGTCTTTGTCTGCTTTTTCAGCGGTTGGTTTCTATGAAAGATACTGAATCTTCAACAACCCCAGTCTTAAGCCTTCTCTCACTTTTATGAGCCGTTAGTGTTGAAAAAAGCTTGAGAAAATAACAATTACCTTCAAGCAATGAAAAGGAGCTCTATGTATAAGCCAAATCAATGATTTGAATTTGTCTTTGCTTTTTCGGTTTTATGCAGCCTTTCAGTAGGACCAGGGGATTTGGGGCCGTAATAATTTCATCCACCTGTTTAAACACCTACATTATGTCCGGTCATCATTGAGACTAATCATATTATTCTACCAGAATGATGTTGAAAATACACAGGAAGGTCTGTGCCAACAAGAGCACTTGAAGCAGACAAACAGCATTAAAATCCAGACTCTGTTATGGAGGAAAACAGGCTGAAGCATTAGAGCATTTAAGTGATGAAGATGCTTGATTATTTCAGATTTTTCACTGGTGAAGCTAACTAAGAAAATATATATTATTATATGAATTATTTTCTCAATGGGAAGAATCGACTTATTACCAAGGAATTGAAAACTGTTGAAGCTGGAGCCAAACTGGGAAAGCTTAACCTAATAAGCTTTTCTCTTGAAACATTCAAAGAGTAAAAAATGTTTGAGTTCAGTAGCCAAATATATTCATGATTGAAACATTATTTAAATGTTTCTTACCTTCTCACATCTCAATATATGCTGCAGAAAAGTAAATATTGCTATGTCAGTTTTATTCAAATCCAGTGCTCTGGGAAAGTATGGCGGTTCTTCTTTTTAAGACCTGCCCTACACTCAAAGGCTCATCCTGATAAAATTTAACATTAGTGTTAAGTTCAGTATTGAGAACGTGGTCTTCTGAAAGTCAACAGTTTGAGTCAAGAAGTGACGCTTTTTACTTTGTTTCTGCTGGCATTTCCGTTGCTGTTGATCTGTGAAACAAACAGCGATTGAAATTGCTGTACAGTAGAATGTTAGCATGTTAGGAAATGTCTCCTGTGAACACTTTGACCTCATCAGCTGCCATGGATGTGTCTCTTGGCTAGGCAGATAAAACCGGGCCACATACACAGGGTTTGGAAAATGTATGTATGTTACAGATTCAAAGTACTTTTATTCAACAAGTAAAATGGGTGGCTGTAGCCTGCAGTAAACAAGCAAAATACTACTAAACTTTTAGACCACTAAGTCTAATGAATGCGTCATTCAGCCACTGTGCTGTAAGACAAAGAAGATAACACGTAATTCCTAGTCCTCCTAGACCAAGAAGTATTTAGACATTAAACAGCCTCTCTCTATTTGAATCAGACTGTATAGTAGTCATGCCTCAACATACACCATGTAATCAAGTAAGGCAAACAATCATTGGCAGAGGAGAAGGCCTTACAAGGAAAGCAGTGGGAACCATTATAACCCCTCACTGATGTACCCCAATGAGGTTATGCCTAATATGATTCCCCATTTGTTACAATAACAAGGGCATGAACTCCTCAAGACATCTGAAGGTGGGCTCTGAAGGTGTGCTGCCATATCTGGCATGAAGACATCTGCAGTGGCTCTTTTAAATCCTGCATGTTGCGAGGTTAGGCCTCAGTGGATCAGACTGTATTGTCTGGCACACCCTCTCCAAGTCAACACCTTGCACTCCTGTTCTTCAAACCATTCCTGCTGAAGAAGCTCTCTGCTAGTAGGTAACACCATTTCCACGAATGAGTGTACTTGGTTAGCAACACTTTTTAGTAATGCCCACCTGAATCGCCTTAATATTTCCTAACAGAACATTGCCCAATGCATCACACTGCCTCCTCCAGCTTGCGTTCATTCGTTGGTACATCCAGGTCCCATCTCTTCCCTAGGTATGTGAAGCACATGCACAATAACACCATATGATATGAAAGGAAATGCTGATGGTTGCAGACAGCTTGGTCAGAGCAGAGGGATCCGTGTGGCTGCGCAGACCCATAAGCAGCAAGCTGCAATGAATTGTTAGTTCACTTTTTTATCATACCCAGCATTATTTATTTCAGCAATTTATGAAATAGTAGCTCTTCTGTGGGATGCATCAATAAGACTTGGAACACATGACCCAGTCACCGGTTCCCGAGTTTTTCTTCCTTAAAGCACTTTAACTACTAACCACAGCAAACCGGGAACAACCACCTGTGGTTTTGGAAAGGCTTTTACCCAGACGTCTAGCCCAACAATTTTCCCTGCGTCCAACACATCAATTTCAAGTACGTGTTCATTCATTCATTTATTTATTATCCGTTACCGCTCATCCTGCTCAGGATTGTAGGGGCTGGAGCCTGTCAAAGCTGACGTTGGGCTAGAGGCGGGGTACACCCTGAATGAGTCACCAGTTCTGACACACAGCGACAGACAACCTTTCATGCTCACATTCACTGCTACGGGCAATTTTTTGGGTCTCTAATTCACCTATACTGTTTCATAATATAGCCCACCCACTGAAAAGTACCATTCTAATGAAATAATCAATGTTATTGGCTATAATTATGGCTGATGGGGCAATGTTGACTTGCTTTGCTACCCAGCTTTAGCTGACAAACTCCACTGGTCTCATCTTAGCCATAAAAACAGGTGCTGCTGATTTTTATCTTTATGAAATCAAGAGATTGTTAACCTACTTAAAATAAAAATATTTGGAAAATTATAGTATTAGATTACACACCATTATGATAGTCATCTTTAAATGTGGAATGCAAAACAGAATGTTTGAAAGCTTTGTAAGCAGTAAATTAGTGAGCTGGGGGATGGTGGGCAGGATGATCGCTAAAAATAATGTTAAGTCTACAACATTTGCTAGTCTCTTTGCAATCACAACATGTTTGCCCAGGAAACAAAAACAGCTGTTTTGCACCTGAATGAGTGACTCCACATTAAAAGATGTCCTGTGGTGAATGAAGGGAGCCTTAATGGACTGTGACAGCCAAGTTTGAAGTAATAACATCTTTCCCTGATAGACCTCACCCTGAAACTGCATGGTGCCTCCTATATAACTGTCCTTTGAATATTCAGCAGGTATGAATTATGTATTCCTACATGAATAATATATTCTCCACCCATCCTGAGATCCTATTAAGGCAGCTTATATATTGTATTGATATGTTTATGAATAAGATTGAGGTTCGATTACGTGGAAGTTTTGATGAATATTGCCTCACTATCTTTACGTTTTCTCTATAGGAGCACACATAAAATAAAATTCTAAATTTATCTCAGGAGCAGTTGTTTTGATGAAAAGCAAACATCGATGGAAATTATGAGAAATACAGTCGGTCGCTTTGCTGTGGCGAAAGCTGGAAAAAAATGTAAACCGATTATACCACGCTTAAGTAGGAAGCAGAGAGTAATTATGAATGGAGTTAAACATCACCATGGCTGCTGTAATTTATTGGACTCATTATGCGTTTTTCAAATCATTAACAGGCTACACATAAAATAATAATAGCTTTATAAATGTATGTTATGAGGAAGCAGCACAGCTTCTCCAATTTACCAGGAGATGTCATTTGAAACCTTTTCAACCCTGAGTAGAAAGTGTGTAAACTGATTTTTCTGGTTGTATTATTTTTTTTTCACAAAACATTTTAATGGACTCCTCGGATTGTTTACATATTTTGGACTGTAGATTATCTTGTGCAGTTTTCCCAACGTTTATATCAAATTTCATTTATTTTCTAAGCTTCAAAAATGTACCGACCTCAAGCAATGTTTCCTTAAAAACACTTAATAGTCATGCTTCTCGATGGCTCCTTTGACCCATGGTGTCCCCCAGGGCTCCACACCTGGCCCCTTGAACTTAAGCAAATACATGCTGCCATTGGATAATTTTACAAACATGTTCAGTCAAGTGCCACATATTTTCACCCAAATGGGCTCAACCAAACAGAGGAGTATGCCATTAAAGGATAAAGACTACGACCAAAATCTGCTCTTGACTTGTTCTGTTTCATTGGGAATGGCCGTTTTTGACTGGCTTGTAGGTTCGTTCACAGTTTCAACCCTGAAACTAATAGCAGAATATCCAGACAAGTCTTACTTTTGTTCCCCTCCTTCTTCAATGTGCCTTCACTTACCTTAAATAGTGTTGCTCAAAGAGGGAATTGAAATGGAGTCCAAGGTTTTGAAAATCCAGTATAAACCCAAAGTTCAAGAAAAAAAGGACTCAGTGGCTTTATGTAGGATGAGGTGACACACTTTTAGTACTCCATTGCTACAGTATGTATGGGGTAATGGTGGCTCAGTTGGTAGAGCGGTTGTCCACTTATCCCAAGCTCGGTGGTTTGTTCCCCGGCCACTGCGACACACATGTCGAAATGTCCTTGAGCAAGTTACTGAACCCCAAGTTGCTCCCAATGGCTGTTCCATTGGTGTGTGAATGATGGTGTGAATGGTTACTGCTGCTGATGAGCATGTGGCGCCTTGCATGGTAGCCTCTATCATCACTGTATGAATGTTTGTGTGAATGGGTGAATGATGGCTCGCAATGTCGAACACTGAGTGGTTGAGCAGACTAAAAAAGCACTATATAAGTACAGTCCATTGACCATTTATATTTCAGTTTCATAGCTCATTTCTGCCATGTGAATCTGATGAATCGGGTGATAAATGGACTTGTTTCAGTTTAACTGCTGATTAACTCATCAAACTATGAATTCTATCCATTCTGTGTGATAAAGTACAATGTCTGTAATTGTCTTTAACCAGCTGCTTAAATTTGATCTCATCAGATTTGTAACAGCTACTTTTGTCACACTGTACTCAGTAAGATTCACTTAATGCTCAACAGTTCTGATGATGTTTTACATAAAACAAATCCGACTGCGACCTTCTCATTTCAGATCATGCAAATTTAATGTCCAGATGATGAATCAGGCACTTACAGTACAGTCAGTGGTATTACTTATGGAAATTATTATGGAATTCCTATTGGTATGCATGAGTGGTGGAGGAGTACACTAACTGAGGTTTTTCTGAAAATGTTGAATTATTAATGAAGCTTAAGCCGAGCTTTGAATCAATTCACAGCTATAATGTTTTTGAGCTAAATACCGTACAGTATTGACGTATTCACCACTATGTCAGCGTGCACAAACCTCGGTAGAGCTGTTTCCCTCTTCTAACCCTTAAGCTATTTGTAGAAGAGCCACCATCAACTTATTTTTTTAGGTTTATACCATAACTTCAGGCATTTTCCGCCAGTAATGGGTGCTGAGTTTCACCATGTTGCAACATACAGCTGCAAATCGAAAGTGTGGTGCACATCACATATTAATTTGGTCTTCCAGCTACTCTAGGCGTTACACAGCCTCCACCGGGGTTGATGCTGTGTAAAATTACTCTTTAACTGTGTGTCAAAAAAGTAAAACATTCAAAAAGATTTTACATTTATTGCTGCAATTACCAATTAGAGACTGAAGGCATACTGTACGTGATTAATTTCAGGATGTTGCTTTTATTAGAGATCTTAGTTTGCAAACAAGCACACAGATGGACAGACAAGGCTCTATGTCTTGACACCTATCTGATTGCTTCCTGTGATATATATCCATCTCCAAGTGTGAAAGACACAGATCCATTTATTTCTACCCTTGATTTATGGACAAGAGGCCCTGAAAATAAATGCCGTGCCTCAAAGTGCAGCCGTGTGTGAACGTGCATGCAAAAGTATGTAATGAGATGAATTATCATCTTTTTCTCCTTTGCAACTTCTTATCTAATGTTTTTGCTTTTGTATACATGTGCTTTGTCACATTATCCATAAACATGAATATGTATTCCTCTGAATACTGCATGCATGGACAGGCACGTACTGTAAGAAGCATGGACTGGGGGCATGTAGAATGAGTGAGCGCTGCTCAACTGTTACTGTAACAGTATTATAGTATCTTAAATCACTGTAACTAGGCCAACACGGACTTTGCGTGACAAATTCATAACACCCCCCCCACCCGAACCCTACTCCCGCCGGGGAAAATACATACAGAAACAAAAAGCTGATGCCGACCTGCATCGGTATACCGTTATCCAGCATCTGCACCAGTTTTAGAAGTGACATGTCATCTCATTATGCAGCGGTTGGGTTGTTATGTTGACGGTAATTGACTTCAGCAAAGACACTGGGCTTCATGCAAGGATCATTTTCTCTTCTCAAACCTCTTGTTCCTTTTTCCAGTCTTCATCAGAGTCAGACAAAATTATTCCAAGTGATTTGCTTCAGCTAATGAATATTACCTGTCACTTCAGGTTAGATGTTAAGTATAGCAGAGCAGTCGTTTGCTATTTTGAGAGGAAAAGAAGAAGAGATAATATTATAGCCAACAAGTGATGTTACAGAGCAAGACGAATGACGGAATGTCAGACCACAGAATTTATTATCCAGAATTCCGCCAATTATAATGATTAAGAATCCTCAGTATAACACCCTGCTATGATGATAATCCAAAAGAGTTGTTATTTCTGTACGTAGAAAAAGTGTACAATTATCAGCTATGACATAACCACCTGCCTAATATTCAGCAGCCAGAACAGTTCTGCGTTGCACTGTGTGTTCTGTCATCTTTCTACCAGAACTGGCAGCAACTTTTTCAGCAATTTCTGGAACATCTTTGGGATTGGATCTTGCTGATTTACCAAGCTATCAAAATGTGGCACTCAAAGTCTCTCAGATCCATACACTTGCCAATTGTTGCTGGTTCAAGGTCAACTTCAGAACAAAATGCCATTGTCACGAGTTGATCAATGATATTCTGACTTCACCTGTCAGTGGTTATAACGTTATGGCTGATTGTGTCTAACACAACACTCTTTTCCTATTACAAAAGCAAGATTTGTGGATTAGTGATTGTGCTTAGATTGTGTTTTCCAGATGGTTCTCTTTTAATCCGTCAGTTTAGGTTGCGATGGTAACTTATTCTGCAAACCAAACCTGCTACAAACTATTTGAAGGTTTTTTTGTTTATTGACATTAATTAGAGATATTATTCAATAAACAAAAATCTTTGGAGAATAGGAGATATCCTTCATTATTATTATAACATCTGTTGGACTGCAGGGGAATTCTCGATTATTAGACAAAATCTGTTGTACTGCAGGTGGAATTCTCAAGTGTAATATGTAGACCTACTGTAACAACCTTAGGTTCAAAGGCTTTATAATGTGCAGCTGTCATGATAGAACATGAACAAAAAACATAAATTTGAAAAGTTAACAGTATTATGCACCGAGAGTGCAAATAGTGGTAAAATACACATTTTAGAAACCAATTTAATTTTTGATTATTAATCATCAGTAATCATTTGTTTATTTGCTACAAGTCTCACCTTTTCCTGTATTTCAAAAAAAAAATTATTGATGGAAGTGGGCAGTATGGAATCTTCATAGTCAAATGGCTCTGGATAAACACATTAAGTTGATAGCAATTGTTGCAAGTATATTTTATTGCTGATTGAGGTATTTAGGTTTTGTTGAGCAGAATTCAAACATGTCCAAACATACCTTGCAAGAAGTATGCCTACTTTTCATTGAGAAGTAACAAGACAAACTTTGAAACTTGAATTGGATAAGACTTGTTTTTCATGAACTCATTCTCACTCTATTGCAACCCCACTCCAATGTCCTAATCCTTTGTGCAGTGTATCATTAGGAAAGTTATCATTTTCTATTGTGCATGCCAACTTTCACTATATCTGACAGTTTTTTCTCCATAGACAGAACTTGATTATAACTAGTATGGATGTGTGCTAAGGCTTTCTCACAAATTCTAAGCTTTAACAGAGGAGGTAATTAATGGAGTGTCTCCGTGACAAATTTGTGACAGGAGCATGGATTCTATTAAACAAGAGGATCAAAAAGCAGAAAAAATAAATGTAAGGCGTAAAAAATGCAAAAAAACACTGAGAAAAAACAAACAATTTAATTATGTTGGCTCTGGGGAATTGGAACCTGTTTTGCTTAATTTTTTTTAACAAAGAGTTGGGATTCTAAGAGGTCTGTGAAATAGGTGAGACCAAGTGTACGCTGTGGTCCACATACACAGGATTATAACACAAAAAAGACATGTTTGGACAAAGAAGTTGAATATTGTCCACTGGGTGTTTAGGTCTGATGTCCACCAATATACTCAGAGTCGGAACATAATAAAGAAAAAAACAGTGAAACTATGTTTCACTATAAGTACCTTATAATAATTCGAACATTAAATAACTAAGTTCGGCACGTAGGCGCACCGGCGCAGTGTTAAGCGCTGCTTCCTCACAGCAAGAAGGTGGCGGGTAAGAATCCACCTCTGCCGGCCTTTCTGTGTGGAGTTTGCTTGTGTCCTAGTATCTGCCTGGGTTCTCTCCAGAAACTCCGGCTTCCACCCACAGTCCAAAAACATGCAATGTAGGTGAATTGGTGACACTAAAATTGCCCATAGGAGTGAGTGCAAGTGTGAGTGGTTGTATTTCCCTATGTATCGGGCCTTTGATGAACTAGCAACTCATTCTAGGTGAATCACCTCTCACCCGATGTCAGCTGGGATAGGTTCCAGAATGATTAACTAGGCCTATCCTGTCTTCCCTGACAGCAAGTGTATATCCCTGAAATGTACTTTACATCCTGCGTTGTACAAGCAATACCCCTGATTAAACTCCTCAAATTAAATATGAAGTTGTGTCCACAGTATTTTTCGTAAAATTGCCCACCTAGTGAATTACGCACATGCACAAATTGGACCGACAGTTAAGAAATGATGGCCATAAAGCTGGAGATTACTCAGGCTCCCCCTTGTGTCAGAAATTTACAACCAACCTTTCCCATAATCTATCCAATTCTTCCTCGCTGTAACTGCTGTGGAGATACAAAATAAGAAAGTTATCCATTAAACAGTGTGAATAACTTCTTTTGCACAAAGGATCTGCAACGATGAGCATTCCATAATATCCCTACCCTTTTGGGTATAAAATAACAGTATGCACGTACATGAACTCATTCTTTGTCCACATGAATGTGTTGTTGCCATCTTAGATGCATTAATGCTTATAATTCAAAAGGCTCAACTGATAAGCCTTCATCTGGATATAATCTCTGAGCAGCCTTGGTAAGCTCAGCCAAATTTCCCAGAAGAGGAACACACAGCAGTCCAGTTTAAGAAGCATCCCCTATGTGTCGTAGATGTAATCATGATTATGATGTGGTATGTTGGGCGATGCAGATTGCTTCAGCCTTGAAACACAGAATCCATAACTAAAGGTTATTAGAGTAGGACCCAGAAAAAAATATTAAAGCACACATCCATTAAGACAGTGAGAGAGATGTAGGAGAGGCCGTAATGTAGCACTGTAATTACACACATCTTAAAGATGACATAAGATGATGCTCCTGTAAGGTTGAAACTATTGTCTGATTATTTACAGCAAGATGAGAGAAGAAATCCATTAGGCGCTAACAAGGCATGTGGGAACAAATACAGTGCAGCCATATGATTCCCAATATAATTCAGCCAGTGTTACTTGGGGCATTCTAGAGGAAAGTTAGAAGGTGAGCAGTCTGATAAAGCAACAATCCAAAATCAAAAAGTCAGGGGCAGAGTCAAAAAACAATCCAAATCCAGAACCAAGAAAAACCACAAGAAATTCACAAGGAAAGCTCATATTAGGAAACACAAAGACCAGCTGGGACGCGTGACGACGAGACATCAACAACAAACTGGTACAGAAGGAAAGGTGAGCACAGACTATATACACTGAGGTAACGAGTAAATTAGACACAGCTGGAGGGTAATCACAGTTGAACATGATGAACAATCACACAAGAGAAAAGACAGACAACGAGAGGGAGAAGGTGCCCAGGTGAAACACACAAAGATAACATGGACAGGAGGGATGAGAAATATAACACAAAAACTAAAGGCAGGGAATATAAGTTTAAATAGATCAAAGAAACCAGGACATGAAGCTTAAAGATAATCAAAACAACACGGATAAATGCTTTCCAAGTAAAACAGGATACATAGAGCAGGAAAATAAAACCAGCGAACCAAAACAAGAATAAACCAAGAAATAACTCAACAGTCATGACAGAAATCCCTCCTAAGAAGTATGAGGAGGAAGTCTGCTCTTCGTAAAAAGTTTGCATACTCCTGGGAGTTAGGAGGGAAAATACCCAGGAGAGATGACAAGGTCAGAGAGGAGAGAGCTGAAAGAGATGGTACGTCTGACATAGCATCCAGGACTGAATCGTGACCTGGATGCTGCTTGCTCGAGGTTTGGCAGGAGCGTAGTTATCCTTAAGATGCTGGGAAGTTCTACTGGAAGTGAATTGGAGGAGGATGAGTTGTAAGTTCTCACTGCCATTACTTAATATTGCACTTAACATTATAATACCAATGCAATACCTCTGTGATGCAATTCATAACTGTCAGTTGCTCAGTTAAAGCATTGATGACAAAACACTACGTTTTTGCATACATGTTTACTTATCAAACATATTTTTGCACTGAACAGTGGGTACTTGGCTGATGAGATCATTAAAAAGGGGTTCATTAATGAAAAAAACAAAAACGTTTTAGAACAATTACCATATCAATTTGGTTTTAAATTGTTCTAAGCAGCCCAACTCTAAAGCTAGAGAATACTGCACTACAGGAAAATGAGAATGTACATTCATTGAATCTATTTACTGACATCATTCAAATTCAGGGTTTGATTCAAGAATGTTTAAGGTCATTATGTTTAAAAATATGACGGACATTAAATCATTGGGCTTTAATATTTTGAACCTTTTTTCCCTGTCCACAAAATATGGAATTTGTGAATGTATTAGTTTTTGGTTCTGTGCTCATTCTCAATGAAGCTAGCAGTCTCATTGATGTATCAGTCGTGTTTAAATGTTCCTCAAAAAATTGCCATGAAAATTAATTTATCAGGTTCTTATACATATATGGACTTCATGATAGGGTTATGGGTGAGTGGCTGTGGCGGCAGAGGACCAGATAACACAACCTCATAAAGATCTCAAAATAAAAACATTTTTTAAATGGAAAATGTTTCTTATTTCAATGTATGAAATATTTTAGCATATGACATTATATGTACTCTGCCCTCCAAATTAAATACTTTTACCAAATAATTGGATTTATTTTAGCAGTATATACTCTGTGATGAACTGGTGACTAATCCAGGATGTACCCAGCCTCTCGCCCAATGTCAGTTGGGATAGATTCTAGCCCCCGCAACCTTGAACACCATAGGCGGTGAGTGAAGGCAAGTGAACATTTTCTTTTCAAAGTTGATGAATTGGAATCAGGGAAACTGTGAGGATCAGAGTGAATTTGACATGGGAATAATTGTGATGGCTGGACTACCAGGCCTCCAGAGATTGGTGTTCCCATTCTGCACTGGTTAGTACCTATGTTTTAAGAAGAGGTGGAAGAAGAAGAGTGAATCCAACTTGCACCATAGGATTCAGGCAAGCCAGATGAAGCAGTTGGAAGCTTTGAGCCATGATCTCTACATTCATCCGATGAATGACAGGACCTTTGGATGTTACTTCGACACATACCACATACATAAACATTGTTACAGGCCCCTTCTTTAAACTGCTGCTTAAGTCCTAGTGCCAGAGACCTCAGCACCCTTTCAGAGATCTTGAAAGGTGAATGCTTCAACAGGTCAGAGCTGCTTTTGTGGCAACCTGGGCAATCACACAATATGAGACAGGGGATACTAATGTTATGGCTGATCAAGGTATATATAGTAAGTTTATTTGTAGAAAATTTGGATTGGAGTTAAGTTTCAACTTATACGCTGCAAAAGCAGCCACACTAGAAAGAAGCTCAAAACTCTCAATTATGATGATTCTTAAAACTTCCATAAGAATATTACCACTAGAGGAAAAGAACATAACTTAACAAAAACTAGAATGAAAACACCCAGATATATGCAGGTTGTTCCTCTGCAGGGGTATTATGCAGACCAAGGTCACCTTGTTACAGGTTAAATCTTGCTCACGTCTTGCTGGAAAATCTTATTAAGAAAAGATGAGATTTATTTTCTTAAAATGAGATCCCTTTTTGTAAAGCATGACATGCTTGCTCTTCAAATGTATTTTTTTGCAGTTTCATTTTTTAGGGTTGCTTTTAGAGAAGCAAGAGTTTCTGTCAAAACATAATATATTCATTTTGACTAGCGTGATTAAAAGGTTATTTATAAAGCTTTAATATTTAATTAGATTGCATTCGCACTTTACCTCTGATGAACTCAAAGCGAGGAAGATTTCCTCAGAGTAGTTACTGCTTTATTTTTAAGTTTGAATACGCAGAAAAAGCAGTTTAAGTTGATACTAATCCTCACAACAAAGGTCTAGTGGATAGTAGTAAAAGTATTGCTTTCATTTATTTCTATCTTCTGTATGTTAACTTTGGGTTCAATGAGTTGTCATTTAACATAATTATCTAAAGAAAATAAATAAACAATAACTCCAATGCAGCCAGAACAGAAGTAGCAGCTTCATACTAGGATTACTGGGGAGAATTGAATCTTTGAGCTTCAAGTCCACCCTCAGCCTTCTGCAGGGAGAAAGTCCACATCCTGCTTACCTCACTGGTGCCTTTTCCTCACATCTTATTCATTCCAACTTAAACGATCAGGAAATGAGGAAATCTGTTTTTAGACACATCCTCTCCTCAGAGTTGTCATCTTCAGCGACAACCATTTCTGATGATGATGGCAGAACTGGATCACTGTCAGTTTCATTTCACAGCTGTGGTGACACGGTTGGTCAGGAGTTGGTAAATAACAGATCATGTAGAGCAGTGTAACTTATTGCGCGGCTCGCGGGCCACATGCGGCTCACAGCTTGAAATCCAAGAGAAACGTATGCCCCTGGAAGCGAACTAAGATGAAGGAAAAATTGAGCAGCTTGCTGCCTCGCTTTGTGAGCAGCAAAAGCTGATCCACAGAACAACTTCTACAGCTGAGCGTTTAACAGAGGCATCGTTTGAGATCGCATGGATTTTGGCTCGGGCGGAAAAAAAACTTTTAAGACTCAGAGATAGTAAAAGACTGCTTTTGGGCTTCAGCAGAAATATTGTCACCGATTTTGAGAACAAGGACGCAATCATAAAACATATAAAAGGATTACAATTATGACTCAACAATCATGAGACGGATAGAAGAAATTGGTAAAGATGTATGTGAGCAATTAGTGGCAGACTGTGAAGTGAAGACATTGTGAATGCACTTCTGAAATATTTTGATGAAAGAAAACTCAGTTGGTCAAGTCTAGCAAGTGTGTGCAAGGATGGCGCCCCAAGCATGCAAGGCAAGGAGAAGGGTCTTATTGGTCTTATGAAAAAAAGAGAGGACATGCCCGACTTCTTAAGTTACCGTTGCATCATACATCAGGAGTCACTGGTATCAAAAATGTGAAATAATGAATTCCAGAACGTCATGCAGACCGTTGTGTGTGGTGGATTTCATCGTCTCCCGAGCTCTGAACCTCCGGCAGTTAATTGAAGAATATGACACAGACAGAATATGGCGACTTGGTAATGCACAGAGAGGTGAGACGGGAATGTGCTTGATCGCTTTTTGAGCCTTCTCCCTCGAGATTCACACTTTTTTGGACAGCAAGAGGAAACACGAGTCACAGATGGTAGAGTCACAGCGTATTCTGCAGCTGGCCTTTCTGACCAACATCTCCTGTCACATGAACACTTTGAACTCGCAGCTTCAAGGGAGGGTTAAACTACCAAGCAGCATGCCGAACACAATCAGAGCATTCCAGAAAAAAAAACTGCCCTATATATACCTGACAAAGAGTTCATTCACTTTCCAAAAGTCAGAGCTGACATCCCGGATGACCCATATCTGCAGCAGCACCTCAGCTACAGAGGATTTGTTGCTGTTTTGAAGGAGCTGAGGAGGGAATTTTAATCCAGGTTCAGTGATTTGAATGACCACCAGGAGATTTTCAACTTTATTGAAAACCCCCTCCATGTTGATGTATCCTCTCTCACTCCAACTATCACACAGCTCTGCCCCTCTAACCGTGCTGCTCCCGAAGGTGAAATAGTGGAGTTGCAGACAAACAGCAGTCTTGAAGCTGAATGAATCTAAAGCAGATGCTACTCATTTTTGGGGTTTGGTGTCTGATGCAGATTTTCCTACTTTGAAACCACCTGTAATAAAACTTTGTCCTTCTTTGTGAGCACACACATACAAGTCAACATTCTCAACCATGAACACTATTAGGAGGAAACAGAGAAACAGACTCATAAATGCACATCTTTAATGCCTACCTCTGATTGCAACTACAAATTACATCCTGATTTTAACTATTACATTATTGGCTGCATTACAAACTGCATGTTCAGTGAGATGACATAAGTGGGCAGGTATGCTTATTGCTAAATAGCTGGAGATGGGTTTTGGTATTTTGCAAGTTGAGGTGGCTCTTCTATGGACTGTGTCTTGTCAGTGTGGCTCTCATTAAAAAAATAGTGAAGATCACTGATGTAGAGGAATGCCTCTTCAGGAATGCCTCTGTACTGAATGAGACAGAGCGGGGTTCTTCCTTTTGTTGTTGTTGTTGTTGTTGTTGTTGTTGACCAGGCTTACAGATTCATCATTTTCAACTTAATGATGAAACAGAAAGCATCGGGTTATACCATTCGTTTGTTAATCCATTAGTAACCATGTTACAAAAAAGCCCTAAGCACTTATTTTCAGCATGTTTTATGCTATTAAGAGGTAATTTTCTATCTATTTATATTAATATACTGAATATTGGCAGTAGAATAACACAAATTGCAATTTTTTGGATGGTGGAAATGCAAATAAAAAAGATATATCTGTGTCCGAAGAAAAAAATCTGTAAAGCTGATTCATTTTCAAATGAGGAATATAAAACTGATAAAAGGCCACATATATCTTCTTCTCCTTCTTTCGGCTATTCCCTCTAGGCATCGCCACTGCGGATCACCTGTTTCCATCTTTCCACCTGTTACACCAACCAACCAGCACCAACAACTTTCCATTCTTTATCCTCTTCAAAGCTGTTCTCACTTCATCCTTACTGGTCTTTTGGACTTCCTGATATACATTGCTCACATTCTTTACCCTTCTCTCTGTGTCATTTTCTTCATTCATCAGTTCTTCAATGTACTCTCTCCATTTTGCCCTCACACTTTCCGCACTTATTAGTAGATTTCCATCTCTATACTTAATAAAACTATCCCGCTGCACATCCTTCCCATCGTGATCCCTTTGCTCGCTGAAGTCCTTTTCTCCTTCCTCAGTGTACAATGTCTCCTACATCTCGTCAGAGGCCTTTTGTTTGCCTTTTCCAACTCACTCTTTGCCTTAGACTGCGTCCCTTTATATTCCTGCCTTCTTTCTTCATCTCTCATGCTATCCCAATTCTTCTTTGCCAAACCTTTCTTGTTTACACTGTCCTGAACATCTTCATTCCATCACCAACTCTCCTTATCTTCTTTCCTCTGTCCACATGACACACCATGTGCCTTCCTACCAATCTCCTTTATCACTTTTTCTATGGACTTTTTTTTCTTCCTTAATACCCTTATATAAAGAAATTCAAAAACAATTTCAAACATGTGTTCAGTTCCCAATAGTTCTCCTATATGGATAAATAATAAGGAAAAATTCTTGTGGTTTTTTTCTTGTGGGTTAAAGAACAGACTCTATTCTCCCATGATTAAAGTTTTTCTGTTTGCACACATTGCTGCCTGTGTTTCTCTTTGCACATTATAAACAACCTGTAAGGTTCCATCTTAACCACATTGCAAAACAAGTCAGACAATATAAGCCACTAGAAAGAAGCCAAATACCTTTTTAAGATAATTAAAACTATCTTCCATGAGCGAAAAAAATGTGCCAATTGGCATGAATTCTTATAACGGGCCACCAGAAGACCATAATGGGCCTTAAACAAGAAAAGAAATGCCAGAATTTAATGAATCTGTGTTTATTAAAAGCAATGAAAAGTCTGTTAAGACAGACTTACTTAAAATGACTCTTTTGATTGAGCTTGCACTTTAGGAATACCTTGTTACTTGTTTAATATATTTCAGCATTAGCTGGAAAATCTATCGGCAAAACAGGCTTGACAAGATGCTTTATTCTGTTTATACCAAAAATACAAATCTTGTTAACACCATTATTTAAATTGCAGAACATAAACGAGATTTGTCTTTCCATTTTATGCCTCACGTTGTAAAGTAAATGAAGAAACCATGTGTAAAGTTTTTGCAGATGAAACATTGCACTGCCAAAAAATCTCTTGTTGTTATAGCATGACCTTTCCTTTGGCATAAACAATGCACAATAATACAGATGCTGCACATAATCCAGCATATGCATTTTTAAAATAACTGCTCTTGGTTATTAATTGGACCGAGGCTTTGAATTTGAAAAAGCATTTTTTTTTGGATATTTGCAAAAGTATTGCAAAGTGAACATGCAGGTAGTCCATAAATCAAGGTTAACTATGCTGATAGTGTATTTTAGTATGACAGTGCGAGAGGGTGATTTTCATGACTAAGCAACAAGTAAGTTTTACACAGAGGTTTATTTTTGAAAATGAAGCTACCAATGGAAATGTATTATTTGTGATAACTCTTGTAATTTTTATTCCCGCATGAAATCAGTCCCCATCTGTGAAGAATTTGAATTATTGCACCCCATATTGTAATTTAGCCCTCCGAGGAAGGGCTGCTAAATGTTAGTCACTGTCTGGCATATTAACCCTGTTCAAACAAAAGGAGGAACATTTGGTACTGAGTCGGTAATGACTGTCTGATCCAATGTGGTCATCCAAACTACTTGCAATTTTAAATTGAACGTATGATCCGGGCAAGAGGCAAAGACATGCTGACTACAGCTTAGACAAAGACTTGAAAAAATTAAAACTATTATTCAAAAAGATGTCTTTGTTAGTATAAAATAAGCATTTTTCTTTTTTTTTAAAGTTAGTCTGTTCTCTTTAATGGAGGCCACCATGTGGCGCTGCAAGTTTGTACACTAACCTTTAATGGACAAACCAAACAAGAACCAAAAGGTTCAGGGGCAAAGGGCACACGTGGCCCATGGGTCAGACGGCTACCTTTATGGCAACGGCCTGGACAATGCGGAACAAATAATAATGTTTGTTTGTAAAAACCTTTCAACTTCACAGCTCAACTTATTCCTCATCCTCAGTTTTTCTGTGTCCTGTCTTAAACTCTTAGACAGCCGTTGTGTTTCGCTTCAGGATTTCTTTATTTATTTCTATGCGTGAGTATATGCAGTTTGGGGAATCGTGATCTCCAGAAATACACTTATACAAGATTCATTCAGAGTCTGGAAAATAAATAGGGACACACTCACTAAACGGCCTCTCGCTTCATGTCTTATCACTTAATGTTCTCATTGGTACAACAGCTTGCACTGTTTCAAAGTTATCATCTGCCAGGAATAATTTATCACTCTTTGTTGGTGATGGAATTTAATGTTCCATTGCTGATGGTTCTAGTTTAATTTCTAAATTCAAATCATCGTGGAACGGCTAATTAGAGCAACATTCCAGATGTGAACATGCATTATTTCCACCACTTCTCATGTTTTATAGAAATGATTTTCAAGCCATGATTCTTTATCGCACTGCTATGAGTGCAGAGAATTTACTAAACTCTATCACATCTATTTAAGGAACATTACTAAGACAATTGACATGAAGGTTCATTCATAATATCTAAGAAGTTCAATAAAGTTCCTCCTGTGCTGCACAGCTTCCATTGAGCTTGCAGAGTGACCAGGGTCTCAAGTGAGAATCACTTAGGCTACACTTGTTCTGCTGACTTTTAAGATTTATAAAAAATGCTACTGGGTTGCTGAGAAGAGCAAAATCAATGAAAGCAGAGCTGTAAATCTGACCAGCAGAAACCCGGCCTGAGAGGACGGGTCCAACCACTTCTCTGCGGGTGACAAGCCTCCTTAAAACTTCTGTTAGTCTGCCTCCAGATTTATGGTTAGAAAAGCGACATAGTATGGTTCAGACCAGGGGTTCTCAAACTATGGTACGCGTACCACTGGTGGTACGCAGGCTTCCTCTAGTGGTACGCGGTAGGGATCTCTGAAATTGCCTACTTTTACTAAATTAAGTAAGATTAGTTTAAACACGAATGCTGCAAGAGTGCATGGCCCATTTAAGAGAGCCTGTAGTCGAGCAAGAACAAGAGAGCAAGCGCTGCTGAAGCATGAGTAAAATGAAAAAGACAGCATTAACAAAGGTTTTGGAGCAACTAAGTGAGTTTGTATGTGTACATCATGGCAAAGTGGTGGGAAATAAAGGCTGCAGCTTCAAAGAGCACTTGGAGTCTGGTGTATTGTTTTACTGCCGCTGGTCAAGACTAAAGGGTTCAGTTCCAAAGAAGAAACTTCGGCCCTGGAGTAAATAAAAAAACATATCCCCTGTTCCCCGACCACGGTCTGGAACCGGAACAGGATACGGCTGTATTTTAATGGGCTTTAAAATAAGTTTAGCCTTTCTTGTAGTTTTTTTGTTCAGCCTGCTACGTAATCAAGTTGCGGCGTTGCAAGTTAAACTGTGAGGATTACATGAAAGTAAGCGGAGGAAGCTGAAATTACGAGTGGTTTGATAAAAATGCAATCGTGGCTTCAAACGGGAACTTTTAGGAAGAGAAGTGTGGATCAGGAGGAGAGTATTATTAGCAGCGTTGTAGAAACTGTAGTAGAAGACAGTGAACGCAGCAGCAGTCCGAAATCAACAGCGGCAAACGGCAGAAAACAGTAAGAAGATATGACTCAGGTTACATCACATTTGAAATGTGCATTGACAGGGACTAATAGTTGTTATTGTTAATTTTCTCATCCGCTCTGTGTGCATACTGTATGTGTGCATACTGTATGTATGCATACTGTATGTATGCATACTGTATGTATGTGTACTGTATGTATGTGTACTGTATGTATGTGTACTGTATGTATGTGTACTGTATGTATGCATACTGTATGTATGTGTACTGTATGTATGTGTACTGTATGTTTGCGTACTGTATGAATGCATACTGTATGTATGTGTACTGTATGTATGTGTACTGTATGTATGTGTACTGTATGTATGTGTACTGTATGTGTGGGAGGGGCTGCCCTTTGCATATAATTATGTGATTTTAAGTGCCATTTCCATTGCTACTCCTTCGCACTTTGTGTGTTTGTGGCTGACTAGCCAACAGTAAATAACATTCTTATTGGGAATATGGGCTTAAGATACTCAAATTCTATTTCATTCATTTATCTTACTGGTGGTGTCCTGCGTTGTAAGTGGAGTACCTTTTAGATAAGGTCAAACATTTGAAGGGCTATTCTGTACCGTTGTGTGTACGAGAAAATATGTTATTTTTCTTTCTCAAAAAAAAACAACTATGGTTGCAACCGTGGGGGGGGGGGGGGGGTGAACATCGAGCAGGTCGACAGCAGCAGATGCAGCCACCATACACGTGACCCTGCAGGTTGAGAAGGCAGAAAGACTCCAGGTAGGAAGTCAAGTTAGTAACATGAAACAATCCAGCAACTTTCATTAAAGTGAGAGGGATGTATAAACAGGGAGAGGGAGAGAGGAAGACAGAGAAGCTCAGTGCATCCTGGGTGATCCCCTAGCAGTCTAAAAATTAAGGCTGCTGAGAGAACTAACTGTTACAGCTACCTTATACTAGCCTTAATGATAAGCTTTATCGTTTTAAGCCTATTTTTAAATGTAGAGAGGGTTTTTTCCCCCGAACCGAGATTGGGAGATGGTTCCACAGGCGAGGAGCCTGATAGCTGAACGCTCTGGTACCCATTCTACTTCTGGAGACTCTAGGGACTACAAGAAACCCTGCATGCTGGGAGTGCAGTACTCTGGCTGGACAATATGGACCAATGAGCTCTTCAGATACGTTGGTGCCTGACCGTTAAGGGCTTTTTCAGGATAACAGAAAGATTTTGAACTCGATTCTAAATTTTACGGGGAGCCAATGCAGGGAAGCTTATAAAAGAGAGATATGTTCTCTTAACCTGGTTCTGGTCAGCACACGTGCAGCAGTGTTTTGGATCAGCTGGAGGGGCTTCAGAGACCTATTGGGACTGCCCGCTGGTAGGGCATTACAGTAATCCAGCCTGGAAGTAACAAATGCATGAACCTATTTTCAGAATCTTTTTGCGAAAGAACGTGCTTTATTTTAGAAATATTAGGCAGTTGAAAAAAGGCAATCCTAGAACTGTGGTTTTATGTGGGAGTCAAAGGACATCTCCTGATCAAAGATAACTCCTATGTTCCTCATAGTGGTGCTGGAGGCCAAGGTAATGTCATCCAGAATAGTTATATTATCAGATAACTTGTTTCTAAGTTGTGTGGGTCCTAAATCAGTGTTATAAGATTTTATTATAGAAAATTGCAGGTCATCCAGGTTAATGTCTTTGAGACACGTCTCTAGTTTGGATAAGTGATTAGATTCACCTGGTTTCATTGGTAAATTCAATTGTGTTTCATCTGCATAACAGTGGAAGTTTATGGAGTGTTTCCTGATAATGTTTCCTAAAGGAAGCGTATACAATGTGGAAAAAAAATGGCCCAAGCACAGAACCCTGAGGAATTCCATGGACAACTTGTTATGCATGGAGGATTCATTGCTAACAAATACAAACTGAGATCTGTCACTTAAATAAGACTTAAACCAAATTAATGCAAAGGCTTTGATGCCAATTAAGTTTTCAAGTCTTTGTAGTAAGATTGGGTGAACCTGAATCCACATGAGAACCTCTCAGACGTTCTGTATCGCTGCATCAGACGTCACCACCACTGACCACTGACTGTCAAGGATCCCTGATCCAGTTCTGGGAAGATATCCCCCAGGACACCATCCTCCATCTCATCAGGATCTTGCCAAGACATTTTCAGGAGGACCCTTTGGCAGTTTTGGAGTGAGCTGGAGCGCATTAAACAGTAGGTTGCAATATGGAACTTCACCACTAGATGCCACAAAAAGTTACTGTAACTGTAAAGCAAAATAAAGTAATCCTATGGTGAAGAAAATGCAAATAGAAAATAAACTTTTTGTTTTTGCCACATTATGGATAGGTTCTCTAGAGAGATAGGTGTGTGTCTGTTTACATTACCAACATTAAAAAAACTGTGGAAAATGACTGTGTATCTGTAGTTTGAGTTTCGATTGAAACTTACCAATTTTGATGTTTTTTGTCCCTCGAGAATCAATTTTCATTGTTGAACATTCACAAATGTACAGAGCGGCCACTTTGCGCTTTTGTTTTTTATGAACTGTTTAAGTGCCCCTTGGAAGTGGTCCTTTTGGACATCCGGAGTAGTCCCACGCTTCTCTTTTTTACTGTCTTTTGCGGGGGATGAGATCTAAAATACCCATCATATTTTCCCTCTGCAATTGTCTGTGATGCATACGTTTGTTCTGCCCAAAGCTCTGACAGCTAGTCAATGAGGGATGGCCAAGTGAAATCCTCCCTTATTTTTTTTCTATAAATCCAGTAATAAGCAAATATATAAGGTATAATAAACATATTTTATACCATGACATACTGTCAAACCATTTACAGCTGCAACCCTATCTTCAGACACAGCTCATGTCTGCACAGAGGCTGGCAGAGAGAAAGTCAGCAGACAACAAGAATCAATTTGATTTATAGGGGGTGTAATCCATTTTACTTTAAAAGCAATAACTTTCCACACGGCCCAAGTCCACATGTGAACTAAATCTAACATGCTTCCTTAAGTGATTCTCTTAAATTACTGTGATATCACTTCAGTTCGGAGACAAAAAGGACTTTTTAAAGCTAATATGCCCACAGTATGTAACAGGATTTTATTTCTTGTAACTCTGGTTCTGTATACAGACAAATCCAATTGATTGAGGCAAGTAGTACAAAAATCCACGTGTAGGTTACTTTCAGAACACAGGTGAGGTAAAAATGGGAATTATCTCACTAGAGGACACAAGACAAAAGTTGATTACATTAAGGAACATCACAAAGCAGCAAAGAAGGATGTATGAAGACAGACTGAATGTAATAGATCTCAGAGATGATGAGATGCAGGTGAAGACAATCAGGGTGGGGAGACAGTCAGAAGCGGCAGAGGCTGCATCCTTTTAAAGACCCAATGTAAAAAAAAGGCATGTCCACCACATTTAATACAATATATCCCTTTAAGCTTTGTATTGATTCGTCACTGGAGGGCATTTATTGTAATGGTACATGTTATTATGTGAAACAAAAAAATCAAAAGCTCACTAATGTGCAATCATGGCATTGGATGGACGAAGCTGCCAAGTCTCGAAGGATCCGCATGATTTATTGTTAACAGCCCAGAATAAGAAGGTTGCGGTGTAGGTGAGCTATTGATGGAGTTGACGAAACGGGGCCGCCATTGTGAAACATTTAGTCTTCATATGCATGAGGATATGGCCCCCCCAATTAGGACACAACTAAAGTGGCAGAACACGTGAGGGGCATGGAATCTGGAATGTGTGGAGAAGTTAGTGACAACACAACACAGGAAAAAAAATGTGCGGAAAACTTCCAAAAGAGAGGTCCAATAAGGCCCATTTATCCTCGGCTTCCAAGACGTACACAGATATAGATTGAGTCCTTTCTCCATTCTGAATACATTTTTAAATGTTTTTCAACATTTTTAAAGAGCTCATAGATAAGGAAATTAAAATTGTCATTTCGCAAATAGTTCTGTTTAATTACTTTTTTTCATAAAATTTGCCAATTTTGATTGTTGCAGGGTAAATATTGTCAGAGTGCATGAACCAAGCAGTGGATTTTAATTCTATGTTTTGATCTCCATGGCGATGCCTACCTGTGGCAGCCGGATGGTGATTGAGACCTAAGGCAGTGAGAGAACAGTGATTCCTCAGAGAGGCGAATAACATCTGTGTGCAATTACAATTGTGTGTTTTTTAAGTAGCCGTTTATGTGCCACTGTGTAGCTGGCCAGCAAAAAAATCAGATGGACTTTCATTTAACAGAGGACATTTTAATATAGTCCAGGTGTGAATAATAAGATTAACTGTGGCTGGATTCCATTTAGCTTCTCCTGTTATAGGCTCCTGCGGGACACCCTGGGCATTACAGCACTGTTTTGGTGGCAGAATAGGGAGCCTGCACAGAATTAGCAGGTGGTTACATGCGACAAATTATCGCTAGGTAATTTTTAATTCCTTAATCATGTCTCACATTGATGTGGCATCATGGCTGAGGTCTCATTTCAAAACAAATGTGAGATAAAAATCCAGTCGGAACACAGTGGCGCGGTAATGGTTAGATAGATCAGGTTTTAATGGTTGAGAAAATCAACACCTGTGTTTTTCATTGATTGATATCAAATACGAAGCTCAATCTTCACACAGCAAGGGTCCGCCTTTGTGCCTGTTTTTATCGATACAGTTCATTCTCCCGGATACACCATAAAGTTTGCTTCCTGCAAGAACAGGAGTATTGATTTGGCCTGAAGAGTATCAGATGTTATCGCTGAGTACATAAAACCAACTTGTTCTGTGTGATTTTGACTATATGGCCATGTTTGAGTGCTTCTGTGGTCAGGCACACATCGCTGTCCAAAGACATTTATTTGGATTTTGCTTGTTTGTTCCGAAGTCACATCACTGGGCACTTACTTCTTGCGATGTCCCACAGGAGGCAATTACAGTCCTTTTCTATTTCACCATTACTGTGATCATCTATGTAGGATGGCACGGCTCAAGGAACAGCTGGGATTAATAAATCAAAGCGTTGGGTCCACAGCAGGTGTAAGACGCACAGTGAGAATACTTGACTGCATCATCTCCCACAAGGGATTTTGTGGGGTACTACATTATATGTTTTATTTGTAAACATCCCCCAGAACAAAGAAGGTTTGATATATTCTATCCAGAAAATATATCTGGTCAATAACGGCAAGCTTCTTTGCAAATTATTTCACAGACTCATATTCTCCTCAATAACCCATAATCTGTAATACCATATCCAAGCATTATGTATAATCAAGGGAGGACATTTATGGCTTAAAGATGCCAGGAAAAATCAAAAGCTTACTGGTACTTACTTACTTGTCTTGCAGATTTCTTCACTGAGACATCTGCCACCTCCCCAGTACAATGTAGTTATCTGTAATTTAGTGCTGTTCAAAGGACTGACAGAAATCCACTTGAAAAATTCAGTGACTGAGTGTCTTTCGAGAAACAATGTGCTGCTTAGTTTGAATAATACAGAGGCCTAACTAAGAGTAGCTTCCATTTTAAGTACTTTCCCTTTCATACTTTCTAAAATCTTTATTTGTGTTAATGTCATTCTCCTCCTTTAGAATTGAGATTTAAGTTTTTATCTTATGTGCAAATATTTATGTTATAGAGATGAGCCCACCTTGCTTTTAAAGCCGATTAAAATCCATTTGGTCAATCGAACCGTGGTAGACGGTGGGTGGTGTGAAGAAAATCAACTTTCACATGTTTGTAGTCCATAATTTCAATTTAATCACATATTTGTGTTAGTTTATGGATAGTTTAGTAGATGTAACTGAGAAACATCTGTCATTTTACACTGGAGGTTCTGATTTGCATTTCACTTGGGAAAGTCAAGACAGATTGCAATCGAATGGGTGATTTGGCCAATGGAGATGATTACATGTGATATAAATGTTATTCTGTGGCATAATCTAAATGGCTGACATGGATACTGATTATCTTTAAATGATTTGCAATCCTCACCTTATCTGACGGCCTGTTATTCAAAAAGTTTGAAATATGTCCCATTGTAATGAATTCTCATTTGGCCCTGAAACAAGAGACAACTTCTTGAATATACTGTATATTTATTTTGGCTTTCGTATTGCATATAGACATTTACAAAAGGATTGGCCTTCATCTGGTGACATTCATTATCATGGTCACAGTCAGGTGAGCTTATGGTAGCAAACATAGTTAAGTGAAATGGTAGCATTTTGGTTTGGTTTAAATATGGCAGCTGATGGTGATTGGCTAAGCATGCAGATGTGACAATGATGGGATGGAGTGATAAATGAGGATAACACAGTAGTAACTGTGGCCTTAGTGTACCGGAAGATTGTCTTTCTGATTGAACTTTCTGTAGATGTTCATTTTTTAGGATCTACTGATATGCTGCGTTGAGTTGATATTAGGGTAGCCATTTTTTAGGTAATTGGTCCTGGCAGCAGTGGTTATTTGTTTTTGGAAAAATTGGCTGTTGGATGAATGGGCTTTTAGTCCAGTGAGATATTTCTGAGATATTGAAATGGCATCATAGATCATTATCGCTCTCTTACTCTTTGTTTAACCAGAACGCTTACAATGAATCAAGTTAAGGTGTGCATCAGAGAAGACTCAAAAATTCAAAAGAATATTTCATATTTCATATCTAAAATATATATATATTTTTTTTAATGTTTCTATTCCGTGTTCAAGATGGCCAATTCTACCATAGCAACTTAAATTTTGTACCAAGCTTTATGTGTGGATGTGCTTGTTGAAGCCATTTACCAACAAGTTTACAATCGTCTTAGAGGAGTGAGTGTGGATGGTTTCCAGGAAACTTAAACATATCATAACTTTATCATGGCAGTAATTCATTCATGTATGTCAGCAGACATGGGTTGCCTTGCAGTAATGCTTGAGGGATGACCTACTCTACCCACATAAGTGCTCAGATGCTCCCTCTCCATGTCTCTATTTCCCTGTTTTCCATTAGTGCTCAACAACTTGCTGCACCAACCTCAAATGCAGGATCCACATGGGAGTTGTGGGGCTGGATGAAGGGAAAGAACTCAAAGAGTGATGATTTACTCGACATGCAATTGAAACACATACGTACATGAACTATATAAAGATAGGAACACCGTCTCTGCCAAAAATAGTGATAGAGGTCAATAAAATATTTAAATTCCGCCTTACTACTAGAATATTTTTGCACACGTTCTCTGTACCCACTTCTTTTTCTTCGGTACACTTCTCCATTTATGATAACAGCTCATTCCAGTTGACAATGACTTTCTTATTAATAAAACATAAATATAAAGAATGCAGACAGGGTTGAGAGCTTCAGTGATCGTCTCAGTGAAAATTATATCAAGCTAGATGCAGCTCTGAATGCAGGATAAGCTTTTCACAGTGTGGTGTGATTTTAAAAATGAGGACAAAAATCTGCAGCATGTTGATGGGATGTCAAAGGGGGGGTAGAACTGGTTTTGGTTTGTCTGTCCTTATTTTATTTGGATAGCCTAACTCAAAAAAACGATTTAAGATTTTTTCACAAAAAATGTTACACTACACATAACCAGTTCAGACTTTAGTTCGTTGTAGGACTGGGTTTAGTTTCCAGAGGAGAATTCAAAGCTATTTTATATTCATTCTTCAAAGACCTTATACAATCAAACCAACTGAAGTTATGTCTTTTACTATTTTTTTAATTTTTGTTGTTGTTTTTTTGTCTTTTTAAAAAAAATCTTATTTCGATTTCCTTGGTTACAATTTCGATTTATACCCATTCCTTGTTTGGCTTTTGTTTCCACAGCCTATATCTGAAATACTATTAAATAGTTTTTATCTAACTTTCTCCAACAACAATCTAGCATTGAGGTATGTTTTTTCTAAGATTGCTATTCACAAGAATGGTAATTAAGAAAGTTAACTTAATGTCACAATTTAATTGTCTAACTGCAATTATAACAAACTAAGAAATACTTAATATTTCCTGCTTTGTTTTTTTATAGCTTACCGATGGTTTTTCATTCAGCATTATACAATTATGAAAGTGGGTCTAATAGAAATATGACTGTGAAGTCTGTGAGCTCCGTTTGTAAATTATTTTAATGTTTTTACATGAAGTATAGCTATTGATTAATTATGATATATTTATTTACAGCCACACTTGAGGATTCATTTCTAATTCATTTTGTTGTGTTCAGTAGATATTCAATTGTAATAAATGTTTTTCACCAGGGGTAATTTGGATGGTAAAACAGATACGTCATACTTGACATCTCGCTTTAAACCATGATGAAAAGCCCAATGGATTGGTTTCACATGTCCATACATCTTGTCCTTACATCTGTGCTGGTTTCCATAAGCGGAGCACCAATATGATATTTTTGATCTAAATTTTTCATAACATATGTTGAAACATATGAAATTCACATGTAATATTTTACAGCAGGATGAATCAGCAGTTGTTGGTGCAGGAGTGGGGGGCAGGGAGACCTGGACTTCATGCATGCTTGTCCGCCTCCATCATGCTCATGTGAACGATGGGCGCTCCAAAGGATGTGTCATGTCATTATTCTCCACCAGGGGCCAATGAATTGAGAGCAACACAATGCTTTCTAAACAGGGTTTTTTTTGTAGTGTGCGCGGAGCGATCTGAAGCATGTATGTGCATTTTTATGTTTGTGTGTGTGTGGGTAGTTGTCTTTGTGCATTAGCCTGTGTTTACATGAGAGAGAGAGAGTGAGTGAGTGGGAGTGTGAGAGCGAGTGGAGGTGAGCAAATGAGCGCGCAAGAGTGAATTTCTGTGTATGCAAGTGCTCAACATCCCTCCGAGGTATTTTTAGCATTGTTTTTCAGCGTCTTCAGCAGACTTTATTTTCTGGTCTGAGTAAAGTACGGGTCTCTCAAGCATTTCCAAGACATATACCCTGCTTTGGAGACACACAAGTAAAATAATCACACAAAAGTACACAATCCAGAGCATTCAGTTGCTTCTGCTCTAATGGTTAACCTTCAGAGAGCTCCTATTCCTAAGCAATAAATCATTTTCAATTTCCACATTTGAAATATTAATTCCATGTTAATAAAGAACTTTCCAAATGCACACACATGCAAAGTCACACACACAGCATTGTGTGAGATGGACTGAAATCCAGCATGCTTGTGTGGGTTATCCCGAGTCATTTAGGCCATTAAGGATGTCTTGTGCTTTCAGCCTTCCTCTCATTTCTTTTCATACAGTACTCAGAATTGCTCATGCTTAACCAGTAGTAGCTAATCAGGCATGTAATGATTGTCAGGAAAGGAGAAACTATTCGTAGAAGTTTGGCTCACTACACTATGAGTGCAAAGTGGCTTTTTCAATCGAGCTCACACGGGTACTTCTTTTCAAATAGGGTCCCAAAATAGTGTAAATAAGACATGATCATTGATGCTCTTAAATGAAACGAGTCTGAGACCTATGCCAGCAGCTCTATGACTCTGATGAACCTGAACTTGGTAGTGTGCGGCTTAGCAATTTTCTTTAAGCTAAATGCTAACCTTCAGGCTTCATTCTTCTAAACTACTGATGTTTGATGATTTTTATGGTAATCCATCCAACTACAAATATGTACCTCAGGATAAAGTCAGAGGCTGACCATAAAACAATTGTATTCACCCCCTGGCAATCATGAGAGTGTGCTCAATGGGGCATTATTGGTAATTCTACAGATAGTTGTGGGAGTGGGGGATTTCGGTTTGGTCTATATTGGTGGATGTACTTCTCTAAAGGTATTGCTGAGAGTTCACAAATTGTATTTGCATTTATTTGTTGTTTAATATATTGAATCTAACCTTTATTTAACCCGGTTAGTAAAAAAGAAAATGCTGATTAATTTTGTTTCCCATTTGTTGTTATGTCAATGTTGACCTCATGGTTTTTTGGGTAAAAGTGTTTTATTCGTATTTGAAACATGTTGACAATGTTGGTCTTGTACTCCATTAAAAGCATGCTGAAGACACTAAAAAGTCTTAGTAGGAGTGGATGTGGAGCACTAGATGACATAGTCATCTGCATAGACATTGAAGGATGAGTGTTTAACATTCTATTCAAGACAATTTATGTACAAAGCCTGGACCTTGTCATCCTACTGTGAATGTAGCAATAGCTTGGCAGTCCTACCCTCTATCTGAACAGCCTGGGTTCTTAAGTCTATGAACAAGGAAAGACATCACTTGTACTTGTCATCTGATGATTCTTCACTAAACAAAGGTCCAAGCACTTTTGCCTGAACAGTTATAACATGCATATTTTTTTACTGGAGAATGTAAGTCCTCCCATGTTGTTAAAACCCTACGCTTTCCCTGGAAAATCTCAAAGACATGACCTCAGTGTCCTCAAAAGCAGGTGTAGCATATGTAACCAGTGTTTAGAAAAGTAAAACTGAAACACCTGTGCGAAAACTTCTCAAGTCAGACTCTTCTGCAGATCCTCTAGGAGACAACATTTAAATAATATTTGATGCTTTGTCTTTATGTTCCCTCCAAGATCCCAGTGATGACGGGAGCCTTCATGGACTCCTCGCCAAATGATGACTACAGTGGAGAGCATTCCCTCTTTAACTCCTCGGCCAGCGTCAACGCTGCTGCCTCGGCCGCCTCAATACACGGCCAGCAGGATGAGTCGCAGTCGATGTCAAGTGACGCCATCTGGCTCTGGATCGCCATTATTGCCACCATTGGAAACATTGTGGTGGTGGGCGTTGTCTACGCCTGCACTTTCTGATGAGCATACTCTTATAAAGATTCACACCCATACACACATCGACACACCTCTGGACCCTTGAGTGAGGGCATGCTTTGTAGACAGACACGCATACTCTCACTATCTGTTTCTCTGCTGGCTCTTGAAGTGGGCCCTTAAGAGTGTTGAAATTGTAATACTAGACAATGACGTACAGCCAGCAATCATTCTTTATCAGATGGAGGGACTGGGACTTGGCTAAGTTTTTTGGGACATAGCATTTTTGGATGTAACAGCTTGAAGTTTGAAAAGTAGCTTTTGTGTACGGCAGCCCTTTAGTTTAAACAGAAAAATCCAGCTCTTAGCCCTCAAGTAAGAAAAAAGAAACATTTTCTTTCAGTTTAGATTTTTTCTGTGTTTCTCCTCAGATAACCCTATAACCCTATAACCCTATCTTGTATTGCAGAGATGAGAATGGAGATTAAATAGGGCTTAAGATTCGGGTTCATGCTATCCATTTTAATCATTCATCAGATGGCTGTTAAGCAATTTAGGGCAGTGGTGTTTTAATTATGTGGCTGAATAGAGAGAGTGAATGATTAAACATTTAAAAAATACTGCAATAAATTTTATGTCAGGCAGCCTTGAGGCTCCGGACATACGATTTCATTGAATGATTAGTTTGTGTGTGAAACACAAAATAGACACTGATAATCAGTGTAAGTCCTTTGTGCTGACATAAGGCAAAAGTAGAATATTAATATAATTAAATACTTTTTATTACATATAAGAATTTAATAATAAAGGTGTCTGCAGTATCCACTTAATTAAAGACAGTGGTCGATGACTTCATAATGAGATGTGTAGAGAAAAACCTCTTTGGAATTAATGGTCTTACTGTCAAATACCTACAGTTCACCAAGGCTCACCAAGGCTTATAAGAAAACTGAAGTGTGACGTCTTACTTTGTGCATTTTAGTTTGTATATGATCCACAGATTATAACAAAATATGATTAAAAGCACAAATTGAATATCTATGATGATGACGCCTACGTTACCTAACCCACCTGATTTTGTAGTAGTTTGTTAAAGTATTTTTGTCACTCAGACTGAACACTGCTGGCAGCAGATGTTTGAAGTTCCTGAAGTTACAAATATGTGAAGGCAGAGGTAGAAAAGAGGTTAATATATGTGTTTAAAAATGTATTTAATACTGATCTGAGTACTTGTTTACTTTATTTTATATGTACATCGATCAGGTTTACAATTAAACCCACCCATAGATGAAATCAGAATAAGAGAATAACTATCTTGTTACAGTAGTACCAGTCAGAAGGTTTGATATATTAGGTAATAAGTGAATATTTTGTCCTCGAAGATGATGTGGTGGTAAAATTACCAATCATAAGGACCAGAGTTGAGATGGTGAGCTTCCCAAAAACCTGCAGATCCTTTTGGGTGATCCTGGTCTGCATTGGTTAGTAAACATCAAAGTGGTCTAAGGAAGGAAAACAGGTTAACTGGGTGGTGGGAGCCAGGCTCATTGATACGCATGGGGAGTGAAGTACACTACATTAGGCAGTTGGTTATAAAGTTGTGGCTGATCCATGTATACTTCTGGATTGGGAAAGGATGCCTTACTTCGAAAAGATATGTTTTAAATGATTCTGTTCACTAAAAGCTGCGAACAACAACTGTAATGTTGCTTATTTGTAGCCACAGAAGCAATTAGTGCTTTTTTTCTGTGAGGATTCAATAATTGCTCAAGAAAAAAAGAAAAAATTGCTCCGCTGCAGACGTAACATTGGTAACCATAGAAGTGTTGAAATTTGCTATTTTTGTGCTTTGCTTACAATGTTCTATTGTCCTGTTCTAAATACAGCAACAACCATGTTAGAGCAAATAAAAATGTCATATATTTACAAGCGACTGATCTATATATTTAGACAAGAGACCCAGCAAAGAATACGTGTTGGATTGACAGATGGAGAGAGAAGTAGAAGGGGAGAGCTCTTCTTAGTAAAACGATATTTCTTCAGTGTTAGTTTAACAGATATGAACATGTCTTGTAAACACCATACATGTGGAATTGTTCACACATTGCAGATTACAATATTAGCTTTTTTTATTGACTGTACCTGTAAGGAAAAAAATCCATCGAACCTTTATTACTATGAGTTTTAACACATGAACTTTCAAGCTAGTTATTTTTAGTAAGTGCTTGATATAGAAGTACTGCTGACATGATGTAAACCACACACACCTTGCTCCTTTTGTAAAGATATAAGCTATTAAAAATGTCTGTATTGATACGTTTTGTATTTCTCTGTTGATAAAGAGGCAAACTTTTACACCGAAACATTGTAATGCAAACTTTTGACTTCGTACACACTGCTCTGCCAATTGAAAAGGCTTTTTAACTCCATATTTGTTTTCCCCTGAATCATCACTGCGCCTGGTCAAACCAACCCAGTGAAGGACCACCATTCACGGCTGAGCCATCCGGTGAGACTGATGCGAAGCTTAGGTAGCACCATCTGTCATTTTGACAACAGCAGTAGTTGTTTAGATATCACCTGGCCTCACTCCTCTGCGGACCCCGGCACACCTTCATCCCTCTCTCTATAACTCATTCTGCTGAACTGTCACACTGCAGGAAGTTGATACACTAACAATACACATGACACATACAATAATACAACAATGTAGGAATGACAGATGATGGTTCTATTTAGTTTTGAATCACGGTAGCCAAATTTCCCCTATTACTTCCTGGAATTTCCATTTTACTGAAAAGTCAAGACTAATGGTGTGTTCAGACCCAAACACAATAAGTGGTTTTCTCCCTGCAGTATTATCAGAGTTTTAACATGCCACTTGTTAACTAAAATATGCGACTAACACAAACACTAAAATAGCCAAAACCCTTAATCAAGAAAATCATTTATTTTCCTATTTCAGCATATTCCAATCTCCTCTTTGACTTTTATCCAAGACCTCCGGTACAATCTTGGTAAGTAGACAATTCTGTGTCATAAGGTCTTGGAGGTGTGAAAAAACGAATTGCCGCATCAATGTCCTACTGACGACAATGTTGGTGTGATCTTAAATAACATACTTCCATACCTGACCACACCAGTTTGAGCTTACAAGTGCGTTTACACTAACAGAAACGTCAAAATTTAGTAAAGTACGGGTACCTGGATGTGGCACCCATGGAGATTGGAACGCCGGTCATTTCTAACTGCTATATTCAGTACAGAACTGGGAGAGAGGCTTACTGTACAAGTATTTTCAAGGTTGCAAAGATAGCGTAAAAAATTATTGGCGAAAACAGAGGATCAACAAATAAATGTATTTTCCATTTCACTTGTAGCTTGGAGCGCATCCTGTTTTTCCTATTTCAGCTGTCCTTTCTGGTAAGTGCACTGTGAAATTCATGCTCTGTGCAACTAAGTATACTTATAGTGTACTACGTGGTAGCACACTAAGTGATGTACGGGATTTGAGGCACGGCATATGACTACGCTGAGCACAGAGTACAGCACAGTTATCAGCATGAGTCAGCAATTCTCACAGTGACATGGCTAATGTGCTGATGTTTTTAAACATGTATAACTTTACCATGTTCATGACCTTATTTAGAAGTGCTAGCTTATAAGTTTTCTCATGCTACTTAGCAACAACTTCTACTTCTACGTCTGGAGGCGGATAGCCATGATACGGCTGTGCAGGTCTATTGTCTTCCCTCTGACACAGGTAGAAACAATGCTGCCGATCGAGCCAGTGGAAATCTCCCCAAAATAAGTTTACCAGTCTCTTCTGGATTTCCTCAACTAGTGTATCTGGAGGTTCAACAGCAGGCAGTCAGATTGTTGACAACCAACAATCTTGTTGTCAACAATCTGACCCACCCCTGACTGACAGCTGAGGCCGGACCATCATCAATCGAGACAACCAGGCACCGACCTTTTCGACAAGACCCTCCGAGTTTTTCTTCTGAAAGTCATCATTTCCCAGAAAAACAGCAACACATCGTATCCCCTCTCTGCTCCACTGCAAACCAGCTGGCAATGTTGTCTGCACCTTATTGCTCCACTTTCCCAGTATGAGGCCATCATATTTTAGACAGTTGACACTTACAAAAGAGGCCCGCTCATAAATTACAATTTCTGTTAAGGAGTATGAAAATCAAGTTATGAAAACAGTGACATCATCAGCATAAGCTGATACCCTAACTGCATTTGCATCTCCTGCAAAGGTCACCCCGTGAGATCTTTCCTAAGTTGATATAGGAAATCAACTTAAGAATTAAAAACAGATTGTCCATTATTTTATGTCAGAAACACAATATATCTGATTGTTGCCAACAACCGTGTCCATACAGCCTTTAGTCTATTTGGAAAAAGTTTTGCTATTATACTTTAGCCTATGCACAACAGTGAGACAGGTCTCCAGTTCCTCAGCATACCAAGATCTCGTAACAGCGACAGGACTGCCCTCGTACAGCTCTGTGGTAAAGTCCAAGAAAGCAAGCATCATTTGAAGACTTCAAAAATGTCTTTACCAATCAGAGTCTAGAATCTTTTATTGAACTCCAAAAGAAGTCCATCCATTCCAGAGGACCAACCACAGCTGAGCTGCTGAGCTGCTGCAGTTATCTCATCAAAGGAGATAGTGGACTCCAGAGATGATGACTGTAAATGGTAAATGGACTGTACTTATATTGTGCTTTTTAAGTCTGCTCAACCACTCAAAGCACTTTACATTGTGAGTCAGCATAAACCCATTCACAAACACATTCATACAGTGATGATAAAGGCTGCCATGCAAGACGCCAAATGCTCATCAGTAGTGGTAGTCATTCACCCTATCATTCACTCAGCTATTGGGAGCAGCTTGGGGTTCAGTATGTTATTAAAGCACACTTCCACATGTGGACCACATGTCTTTGTGATGATCGAAGTCTGCAAGAAGCTATTTTTTACTGAATGCTCATCAGTCCTCGCCCTCCCTCAGCCACAGGTAGACAAAGGGCTGCTGACCTAATCCAGTGCTTCCCATACCAGAAAAAGTCCACAATGATCTTCTGAAGGTCCTCCATTATATCTCTTGGTGCTGTGAAAGCATGAGTTTTTGGCAGCAGTGAGAGTACTGCTTACTGGCAGGAGAGAGGGCGAGACCTTGTTGTAGTAGATTCCAGAAAAGCACCATGAAGGTCAGGCCCAAGAATGTTCCACAACTGTTTAAAAAAGTCTATTAAGAGCCCATCAATCCCTGGTGACCGTCCTGAGGCCTTCTGGTTGACTGCAAGTGTCACCTCCTCCAGAGTTAGCTCACAATCTAGAGCAGCTTTCTCTCCCGGGCTGACCTAAGGAAGCGCCTACAGGAGCTCCTCCAACACTCCACAGAGCAGTCCTCCGCCCTAAACGGGTTAGAGTAGAAACTCGTTGAATGTCTCGTCATTTCATGTGGGTTAGTTGTTATTCTGCTCCCTGGTAGATGAAGGCAGGTCATCTGCTTCCTCTTGTCCTACGACTTCTCCAACTTGAACAAGTAGGCTCTAAGGGGGTCCAAGTAGTTC